>OX393579.1:3050742-3386994 GCA_947652605.1 Elmis aenea | reverse complement strand
TTTTTGGCGTGAGTGAAGTGAACAGTCAGCTTTTTCGATTTCCACGGCACTCTATTTGCTTTAATAACGATTAGAAAAAACAAAAGTCGAATATCTCGAAAAGTATGAGTTTTGGGTATAGGACATACTTAATAAAAAATGAAGCTCTCTTAAAGACGAATTCGATGACATAAGAAAATACAGGGGTTTGCATTTGAAAAAATTGAATTACGAGCTTTTGAAAATCAGGAAAGTTGCCACCTATTTATGAACACCCTGTATGCGTGATTCAAACTTTTTCGTATCGAGCTAATAGAGCAATGTTTTCTGCATGTCCTTACCAAATTACAAGTCTGTGCTTCGAAAAATGACTTCAGGAAATTTTTTTAAATAAAGACTTAAAACCTTGAAAAATTTTGAAAATTATTTTTTTTTAGTGACAAAGCCGCATAAAAACCTATATTGTTTTATATCGATGTAAAGCTAAAATGAAGGCGGTCAAGAATATTAAATAAAAAATGGGGTGTTGTATTTGAAATATAAAAGTTGCTATTGGTTCCAGAGAGGTGACTCACCCTGTATATTTGAAAATATTTTTATCGTGTTCGGAAGAAAAAACTGTATGGAATACCGTTTGAATCAACTTTATATCTCAAACCGTTTAGCCACAATCGACCGATCCGCCACTAATGACTCACCCTGTATGTAATCTTAAACGACATTCATTAAAAATATGTTAACCAAGGAAAAGATTAAAAGCGATTAGTTTAATAATACATATTAATAAATAAGCCAACTGTAGTATTTATGCACAACTAGTAGAAATGACGGAAAAGCATTTAATAAAACAGACAGATGGTATCAGCTATTAATGTTAACGTATTTTTATTGAATCTTGCCTTGCACATGTGCCGTTTTCATTTGCGACAAAATAAAAATTCGCGAAATAATTATTGCCCACGCTTCCTGTCCGCTCAAACTATCACGATTTATCGTCTCCTAACTAGTTCAGTAGATCAACGTAGTCCGATTGAAATTGTTTTATTTTAAGGCAGTTAATTATACGATCTGGCGTTTTGATATGTTTTTAGCAACAGGAACTAATTTTCAAAACTCTGTTGATTAGCGTCAAAACCATATTTGAGCTACACATATTATGACGAGTTATTTCAAATCTGAAACGCTCTAGTAAATTTCAAGAGCGTTTTATGAAGCAAATTAAGGACGAACTTTCGCTAGTACCAAGCCAATTTTTTTATCTTGGATTAGATTAAATTAAGACTAAAATAATTTCAGTTTGATCACGAATTATTATTGCTAATAAAAAATGTATAATCGAAAAGAAATTTGTAATTTTTTGATATAAATATTGAGTTCCATTTTGTAAACGATAATTTATTCAATAACACAGGGTGTGCTATACAGGGTGGTCCACAGGGATCTACAAAGAAATTTAAATTAGGCAAATTTATATCCTTTTAGAGATTATTCAGTGATACTTTAATGCTTAAAAAAAATTCCATGGCACGCTAGATAATGAACAAAAATCAAATGGGCAGTTTTTTTTAAACTCGGTTGTGCTTCATGGTACAAAAATATTTTTGGGAAAAATAAAGAATGTTTCCATTTCACAGTGTGTAAAAAAATCTACAACTTTTTCCCCAAAACAATTTTTGTATCATCAAGTAGGTATAACCGAGTTATTATCGATTTAAAAAAGCCCAATTTGATCAACTAGGGTGCCATTTTTGAAATGGAAACCATAGTTGGCTTCGACCTAATTAAAAAGTATATTTTCCATATAAAAATATATAAGTTTACATTCTTATTTTACTACTATTTTGTCTCAGACCTCATCGTTTTGAATCTCTTTAAAAATTTACAAGCCGAAATGTACTTGTATTTTTCTTGCACAATTCTTATTTTTTATATCTTTTCACACTATGTACTTATATAAAATATGAAATAGCAACGGAATACAAACATATCGAAGAAAGGTTCCACTCGAACAAAACAGAAAATAGGTTAAGCATGTCCATTCTTAAGACGTGTAAAAATGTTCGTCGCGTCATCCATGCCAAAAGAATTTAAAACCACCAAGTGAAAATACTCGCCCAAAGCACACGAAATAGTACAACAGATAATACAACTTTTATTTTTTAAACAATTAAGCAGGCAATTAACCATTATTAACGCAATACTACGTACGCTCATATTTTCTAAGAGAGATTAGAACAGGCAATAAAAAAATAGCGTCTGTAATACAACGTATTTTACATTTCCGCACATTTTTAATGACTGTTTTGCGTACTTAATTATTTCTTACGATTACAGATGAGCGCATTGCTATCACGATATCGTGAAGAATGCTATTTGCTACGGATAATCTTTTTTTTTTTAATAAATAAACTCACGGAATGTGATAATTAATCAACAGAATGTAGTGCGAAAATTAAATTGCAAGACTAAGTTGGTGATTAACGTTAATATTTTGGTTTATTTGCAAGCGATTCCATGAGAATATCAAGTCTTTGCAACGTGATGGGTTTAACACTTAATTCCTTGCAATTTTCGGCTTGCAAAATTGTCAACATATTTAAAAAACGATTCGAAATTGGATGACTATTTTGTGTATTTCGGTTTTGTTTTAATAACACAAGAATAAATACGCATGGGAGGATTTGAAACCTGTTTTACATTCTAATAAAAACACAGGAATATGGGCCAAATGTGCATTGACTTGTACAAATCAAATTACACACTTCGATACAGATAGTTGAGCAAAATTCGTATTTTCCTATAAACGATAAACTGTTATGGGCTACTTTTAGGTTTAGCGTTGTTTGAAGCGCCAGTAACAAGTAAAACATGAATGTATTTTGTTTAATCTGATACGCAATGCTGATACTGTCCTTAAAGTGATCTAGCATGTCTAAAATCGATTCTTCGAACAAGGGATAAGTTATTTTTTAATAGTAGGTTATAATGCTTTTTATGACTGTATTATAAATTTGCCAGAGCTTACTTGGAGAAAGATTGTCATATGCTTTTTTTAAAACCACGAACAGTAGGTGGATTTCCTGATTCTGCGAAGTCTTTTTCAATATATTGAATTGTTTAAAAAGCTAATAAGGGTTCCATGGTTAAAATAAATTGAGAAACACTGGTATATTCCAGGGTACATTAAAAAGTGTACTATATTAAAAACTGAAATGTGTTTCTTATTACACACCTTAAAAACCCATTTACTGATCTTTCATGATTCTACATTCAACAATATTATCTGTACCAATCTATATAGGCAATTACTTTTATATTAACTCAATTAACAGTGCTAACTACAACGTGAAACAATGATAAAGCTGTGACTGGAACATTAATAATTTGCAAGATATGCCAATTTATATAATAATCGTAATTGCAACCATAATTGAAACCAAATGGTAACAATTAGTTTCTCTTTATTAATGTCCAGAATTCCTGCGCTACAAAAGTCGTTCATTAATTGGATATAACCCTTATCTCAACAAAGCAACTGGCAATACAAATAAGGCATTTATTATTATGTCCTGGCGTGTTATTTTCACATCGCTACCAGTTCCTTGTTGAAAGATATAACGATGTAAAACGAATAAGCCGTCCTTTGCCACAATGTTATGAAAGGCGATGCAACAAGTTTTAAAGACATATTAAGACGAGATCGCCTAAACCGATACGCGGCGTTTTCTCATAGCAGAATCGAAAAATCGCGAAGTCTACATGCACGTGGGAATATTTTTATGAAAATAATAATCAAACTACTGCGCTGATATTAATCTGCGCGTGAAAGGGACACGAAAATTTGCATACATTTTTTTTAGTCCAGCTTAAGCCGCCGTTAATCAAAATAGAAGAAAGTAAAACCTATTTGTCTTGCAGTGCCATGCAAATATTCGCACGATTTATACAAGAAACCGTTTGTTAAGGTTTTAAAAATGAAATAAAATAGTTAGATTTCTAGAGCGTACCCATATATGTTCATTAATATATCTTAGCCAAAACATTATTCAACAGCTACCTATAAAATTATTGAAATCCAATTATTTTGCTATTTACAACAAAATAATTAATTTGAAAATTTCTAATCCTAACAAATAGTTCTTGGAAAGGTCGCAACTGTTCGTTATACCATAATAATCGACGCTAGTTAATTGATCGCGTTATAAATCTTAATTAATCTGCCACATTTACAATACAAGACTAGAATAGGTGTGTTAGCGGTCTATTATTTACACTGGATTTGTTCTGTTTTTATTGACAATACACACTCCCTGTGTTACACTGAGGTGAAACCGTGTAGAACTTTCCCCATTTCGATTTTTTTTATGAAGTCATAATAGCTTAAGAAAACAGCAGAATGGCTAATTAAAATGCGACAGTTTGCTTGTTGTGAAGTCATGTTTACAACGGTGTAGGTTAGTGGGTCGCCAAGTGCGTTCAGAACATCAATGTCAACCGAATTTGCCGGGGGCAATGACGACTAAATCGTAAATTATACAAGTTATTAATTATTATATTTCTGCTGGTATTAATATGCAACAGCAGAGTGACACATAACGTTATGTGCTTAATCAAAACTTAATATGAATTGTTAATTACCTGTATAAAATCTACAAGTTTGAAAAAACACATTTTAATCTCCAAGAATAATCTTCGACGTACTTGAAACATAAACAAATGGAATAAACATAGGTATGTCCTAAATGACTCGACATTTGTTGGGTAAACAGAACTAACAATAAGTTGTAAACCTATAGTTTTTCAATTTGGAGCCAGATACATGTATTATATTTTTGAAGATTACTTAAGCAAACAATATTTTTGCTTTGTCGATTTTGTCCACATAATTGTAAAAAAGTTTAAAATTAAAGTTGTTTATGGTCTTTTTTTCACAACTCAAAATTTCAAAGTTTCAACTGATTTTATCTTTAATTGTTCCCTTTATTTCATTTCTGATTCTTTTTTGGTTTTTCCATGGATTTTATTTAGAAATTTAATGTCTGCTGCATTCACTCGGCTACTATTTTTATTTTTGAGTGTCCATGTTTCACTTCCATATAAAAGTGCAGGAGCTACTACCTTTTTGACCACTTCCCATTTTGTTCGTTTTTGGACTTCTTTATTTCCAAAAAATGTTGTTCTTAAACTGTTGAATATTCTTCCCACACTTCCTGTCCTTTCGCTCATTTCCTTGTCCATTCCTCCATTATTCTCTATGATCACTCCTAAATATTTAAAGCTTTCCACCTGTTCCAACCTAAGCCCAGTTAAAGTGATGTTATGCCCTTTGTTCTCTGTTGTAACGATCATAGTTTTAGTTTTTTTCTGAAATTATTTTCATATTGATTTTTGCAATTCCTGGCCAACAAGTTAAGTTTTTATATGTTTTTTGTATATTTTTTCATTTTCTTATTTTAAATACTCGTATAATTTGATTGCCTGTCCAAAATTCATATTTTTGGAGTCGTGGTTTTAATGTTAATTAACGGACAGACGCACAATATTTAATAAAATTATTCTAGTAGTCTCTAAACATTTAAAACAAATTTGTTTAAAATGTCAAATACAATCCACATTTTCACCGGAATAATAATTTATTTTCAAAATAAAACAGTTGTTTGTAGGTTAGTTATCAAGCGTCCATCATTTTCATAAAATAATTTTAAATTCATTTTTTTATCTTAGTATTTAAACAACAAAATAAATAGAAACTAATAAATGTTGACGTATCAAAATCTCTTCCAATTACAAATAATTTTCCTGAATATTTATTTTTAATAAACAACTGCATCCAAGATAAATAAATGTAAAAACTTTAATTTGTTCGCGAATTCTAGAGAACGACATAATATTTAGGAAAAAAGTATGTCTCTTCACGTAATCATATTTTTGCACAAAATTATCGTCTTGCTTTAATTAATTATTGCTGTAGAGGCATGTTTTACACACACATATTTATGGCCACATTCATTTGTTCACAACACCAATTAATTCAACTCCTGATTCCCATAGGCAGGATGTATCAACGTTAGAATCAATCTACGTTAAATTATTCCAGGTTATTTAATGACGGTTTAAATTTTTCTGTTTGTAAGTGTACACACATCTATCCAGTTTATAATTATTGCTTCCCCTATACTCCAATTAATTGATAATTACTAGCAATCAATTTAAAGCTTGGTGGATTTGTAGGCTAATATGATCTAGTACCGGTACTGCAGATTTTATATACAACTTAATTAAATGAACGACACAGAAGGATAAGCAAAAGTAAAGTCCAGTTATTGCATTAACATTGAACTTTGCAAAAATGGTATGCAATACGAGGTAAACACAAAATTAAAAAGCTTATTTTGATTAACCATATTTGTGGGATCTTTGTGACCTTCGGAAAGTGTAATTGACGTTTCTTTGGTTATTTTAATACATCTTCAAGGAAACTATGGTTTAAACCGGTGGTTACTACAGTTAGATTAAAGGTTCTGAAGATTTTCCGCAAGTTAGGACGAAATTTTCAAAGAGTTTCATGACAACAACTAGAATGTTTTGCCCAATTTTCTAAAAAAAAATTAATATATTGCAATACGTTTTTATAATTCCTGTCAAAATTTAACCTTTTAACGATTTGTGACTTCCAAATTTATTGTAGTTTGGTATTTGTTTTTTTAATATAGGAGTGCGGATTAAAGTTAAGGTTGTTATACTGGCATGTATGAATTATAAGTTTTAATGTTTACCTTGAGTTTGCGGTAACTGACCTAAAATCTCGACTCCGGTGTGTCATAGGTTGGTATTTTGTTTATGAATTAGGAACCTATGCTCATCAAATTGTTCTTGGAACAAGTGATAGTTGCAAACGTTTCACTAACAGGAAATGACGAGAAAATTTCAATCCTTTTTTTATATTTTATTTTCAATAACAATTCGGTTTTGAGAATTGACTTTCCAAAAGTACTCAAAGAAATACTTGTAGGGTGTATATGAATTATGTAATTCGGACTTTGTAGGTAATTCTTCCGTGTTATTAACGGGCAGTTAATGTTTTGCTTTTGTTTTGGATTATACCAAACTGGTGCTGAACCACAGATTTTTACAGCCTTGATTCCATATAGCCAATTAAGAACTTCTTAAACAGTTATAATTCTTCTCCTTCTTCTACCATTACGGTACACTTAATATCAAAAATTTCCAAAATGTGCAACAATTATGAAAAACTTACCTTAAAATAACTCATACAATTACCATGCACACCAGAATTTCAACGCAGTTAACTTCTCGCTATTTGCTTTTTTCTTCTTTATTTTAATTATTCGAAAGGTTTAGTCTTGTAGTTCATGTAAATTGCTGTAAATTACTTACCGTCTTCTTAGTTTTTCTCTTAATTAATATAGAGTTGATGAACTTAGTATTTTCTGTTGCGGTAAATACATTTTTCGAACTTTGTGTATTACTGCGCCTTCAGCATACAAATTGATTCGTCTACTTCCGGCCACAAATTGGTTCTTGTAACTAGCCTTTTTCACAAAAAGCACAAATGAATTGAAGACGTCGTCGCCAACCTTATATTACCGGTAGCTGACGAGATAATTACATGAATAAATATGACTGATTGTATTTTTATTACAACTGATACTTAAACTTGATAGTTTTCGCGTAATGACATCTAATTTTACTTTAAACGAAATAGCCCCATTTTTAAGTGGGGGAGTCCGGGGATGAAAGTAACACGGGTAGGTTGTAACAGTGCCTATAGTTTCTTCAAATGTTGTTATATTTCGCCCTAAGCGCTTGTGCAATGTTCATTTACATCCACCTCCCTACTTACATCGCTAGTTTTCATCTGTCTTAAAGGTTAAATTTTTGCCATCCACCGATCGAGTGACTTTAAGGCGATCTCTAAAAGAGGAACAAAAAAGTACCTAGATTATTAGGTTCTAAATTTTGTTGGCTTTTGGTGGATGCAATTTTTTTTTGTGCACACTTGGGGTAAAAAGTAACAGTGTTACAACCAACCCCAATCAATGTTTTTACTTGCAAATGTTGACTCTTAGCACATAATTGGTGGTTTTCTTCATAGAGGAGAACATACATAATTTGTCAGATTAATTTTCCATTTGTTGTATCTTTTTGTTTCACATTTTTGAATATTGATAATGTTTACTTATCATTTTCTATTGTAACAAAGAATTTTTTTAATTTTTTCATTCTGCTAATGTGTATTTTGGAATCAAATATTAATTTTGTTGATGAATACTAATATATTTCCCCACTACTTATGAGTTGTGTAAATTATTTTGCCGTTACAACTTACCCCGATCATTGTTACTTTTAGCCCCAACGTTGAGGTTGGATGTAACAGCTATCTTACCACAGAAAAAAATCCCCCATATGCTTTACGAAACATAAGAAATAAATATTTTGGAAGGAAGACAAATGTCGACTCATTAAATCAATTTAAATGTAAAAAAGTTGTTATACTCTATGAGAATTTAAATAAAAACAAAACAAAAATTACATTCTTCCCCAGTCTCCCCTAGATTTGGTGGAAATTTCTAGTCATTTCGGTGTTAAAACTGACTGACACCGCACTTTTCACTGTGTAATATGACTTTGACATGCTGTCTGGTAATTTTTTAAAGCTAAATTTACGTTTGAAAATCGGTTTGCTTGACTTTTTAATCCATAATTGTGTAATGAGCAATAAATCAAGGGTGATACTGGTTCCCGAGCATCTTTGAGATGTTGCAGCACTGCAAGTGGACGCATAAATTAAATGTATGTGTTCGTCTTGTAATTAGATGTTCGCGAAAGCTATTAGTTCGTGTCGCCCTTCTTGATTATTGCTTTCGTTAGTTACGACTCGGTGACTCGTCTCTGCAAGACTGAGTTTTTATCATAATCCGTACATAATATTGCGTTGCACTCAGGTGTCGTCGAACTTTTCACTGTTTAAACATTGAAACAACTTTATAAATAGAAAAATGTCTGTTAGCTTGTGATCAGAGACGTTCAGATAATTTGCAGCAAAAAAATTGTTTCGCTACTGCCTCATGACATTTAAATAATGAAGATGTCTAAGGAATGCTATTGTCAGAAAATCTAAGTTCCAGCTCAATAAAATTTTATATTGCATGAGAATTACTTGTTTTTCCTAAGAGGTATGATAAAAATGCCTTTGATTATGTTGTCAGTTTGACACTTCGCGTTTCTGAAAAACGTAAATCCATTGAGCGGCAAGGTTTTAATTGGAAAATTAAATCAGTGCACAGTACATTGAAAAAGAATTTGTAAGCTTGATTTAACGTTCCAAAAATATGTAAATTATCATATAATTTAATAGGCGCAGACCTAGTTTTTTGTTTAAAATCATAATTATGGTTTGGAATAACAAGATGTAACACAATAAGTGAGCAATCGATTGACTCAAATTATTATTTACAACACTCGTTATTGTTTTTGAAAATGGAATAAATCGATATTCGAACTACTCGCGCTGCGCGCTCGTACCCAACGGAAAAATCGAAAAAAATTTAAAATATTCATAATAAACGAGATTATATATAGATTAAGCAAATTTTTAAAAACTTTAATGAAACCTAAAAGGTTTGAAATTGTTCTATTATTTCTACAACTGATGCTTCATAAAAAGAAAAACGATTTTTAATTAAACTTATTAATTTATATTAACAAGCGAATCACTTAAGCAATTTAAGTCTTAATGCAAGTACCTTTATTTCATTATAGTCATCATTTTTTTGATAACTCTTTTTACTGCGAAATATATTTCCATCATGCGTGGCTGTCTTGATTACCAGCGATTTTCCGATAAGCTCCTCCTCTCCTATCCACTTCGCCCGTTTTTATTTCGAGTTTAATTGCACTTGAAATGATTTCAGTGGTAAACGTATTTAAGTAATCTTTACGGTTAGCGTGTTTTGTTAATTTACCTCGGTAATTTTTACTTGCCAGTCGCCTGCAAGTACTAATTATGAGATGGAATCTAACTGATTTAAATGCTTAAAGACTTGGTACGTGTCACGTATTACTATTAAAATTGTTATTCATGAAGATCCGAGCTAGCCAGGGGGTCAAATGTCATTGCGACTAGTCGTGCGTGGAAATTCATGACCTGTATTTCCTTCAAATTTTTATTTTTAATTGAACGATGGCAGTAAAAAAGTTTAAAATAATTTTGTAACTGTAGACTTGGCTACATATTTTTTTAAATTAGTTTGAAATGTTTTTCTTTTTGTGATGTTTGTGCTATGATTTTTCTTTTACACCACTGACCACTGTATTATACTAGGGCATAAGGTGTTGTTAATACATAATTTTGGTCCATCAAAAGCCACATTGTGTTTAAACTCTTCTGCATAATTTATAATTATGTATATGTACCCCTTTTTGATGTCTGTTACATTATGAATAGATGAAAAACAAAGCTTCTTAATAATGTATGAGTTTTGGCAACGATATTACACTAAAACAATCAATAATTAATAATTTCACGTTTTTCAATTAGAAATTTATACCCAAACCATTTAAATTTGGGAGAAGTTTTTCGATACGTTTTACCAACGTGACCGATAAAAACGCTACTACGAATACCATAGAATTTTTATAACGCGCTATAAAACGTAATTATTATTTTTTAATGAACGGATATTTATATTCCAGCCATAAATGGACACAAATTCATTTTACAAATGTCTGCTTTGAGCAACCTCTCGGAACATAAAACGTTATTATATGTCAACGCGTCCGTCCCAGTTTACTAAACGACCAAACGACAGAACAGTTGGCTGTCTTTTAGTTTTTTAAAGCTGATGCTCAACCGTTCACAACAATTACTCTTCTGTTAAAAATTTGAAAATCACGCTACTGCCATGTTTCTCGGAAAAATTAAGGTTTATTAATGCACAACGGTTCACGGACCTCAGACAAACGGAAACGTACGATAAATTGGAAGTTTACTTGGAATAAATAATAACAATTATGCATGCGCGCTGCATAAAAGTGTACAACTACACATTGTAAATAGAGTCGTAAAATGATTCTTGAGAAAAACACGACGGCCATAAAAGTGCATAAGAAATTTACATTTCATTACGACAAAGTTATTTAATTAATAATTATTTCATTCAAATGTCCAAGAGACTTTGAGGAAGAGTATAATCGAGGTTTTTAATTTTTTTTAAATGTATTCATGAGTCCTTCTACTGTTGAGTTGTGTAGTACTGACCTTTTTCCATGTTTTTCTGTCGTGCTAGATTTTGTATGTCTTTCCATTTGATGTTTCTGTCCACTGCTGCTTCTTTCACTTCGTCTTGCCAGGTTTTTCTCGTTCTTCCTCTTTGTTTTTTCCCTGTGATCTTGCTTCAAAGGTTTTTCTGGTTAACCTTTCTTCCTTCATCCTGTAAATGTGACCCAACCATCCTAGCTGTCTTTCTTGTATTTTTGTTTCAACTGGTTTTATCTTTGATTGTTCTCTATATGTTTCTTTTCTGATTCTGTCATTTTTTGTTTTTCCTTGGATTTTTCTTGGAAACTCATTTCAGCTGCATTCACTCGGCCACTATTTTTATTTTGAGTGTCCACGTTTCACTTCCGTATAAAAGTGCCGGAGTTACTACCTTTTTGACCACTTCCACTTTTGTTCGTTTTGGAACTTTTCGATTTCCAAAAAAAAAGTTGTTCTTAAACTGTTAAATATTCTTCCCACATTTTCTGTCCTTTCGCTTATTTCCTTGTCTATTCCTCCATTTTTCTCAATGATCACTCCTAAATATTTAAAGCTCTCTACCTGTTCCAACCTAAGCCCATTTAAAGTGATGTTATGCCCTTTGTTCTCTTTTATAACGATCATAGTTTTCGTTTTTCGGTATTAATTTTCATAATGATTTGTTCCTATGTTGCAGATTCTTTTTTGTTTTCGCGACTAAGACAATGTCGTCTGTGAATATTAGCTCAGTTATGTTTATTTTTTCCATTCTCCAGTTGCCTAGGTGAAACAGTATAATTTTTTGTTTCACTTCTTTTATTGCCCCATCAATAACTATGAGGATAATAATGGACTAAGCTTTTATCCTTGTTTTAAGCCCTCTTTTGTTTCAAACTCTGCCGATTCTTCGTTTTGGGTTCTTACAATATTTACCGTTTTTCCATACATCGCTTGTATTATGTCGATTTTTTCTATTTCTATTCCCTTTCTTCTTAGACCCCTCCATACATCTTTTCCTTTGATTTTATCGAATGCTTTTTCCAAGTCTATAAAACAGAAATATATTTCCTTGTTTTTTGTTAGGGCTATTTTCGATTGTTTGCCTTATACTTATTTATTATTAAAAAAAAACTTTTCTAAACTAATTACAGCAACATTTCTATTGTAAAAATGTTCATATTTGACACACAATAAAAGTCGAATAACAAATTTTTCTATACCATTTTTAAGTGCACCTAGTTAGTCGTAATACCGTGTCATTTTGGTGTTAAAATTGACATCGTACTGTATACGCATTGAAAGGCTGGAGATACCGACACTTAAGGGCCATAACTTTAATACATAGTTACAAAATTATTATGCGCATTAAAGCTAATATTCCTTTAAATAGACTAACGACATCCAGATAAAAACCTTGTTTTTATCTCTATTAAAACTTTCATTTTAAGAAAGTTGCCCGTAGACTGTTTAAACATCTGCAAATGTTGTGCGACACTAACTAATATTATGAATGAAATTGCAAATTTGCTTGTCGCTAGTTCGTTATGCACATATAGAATCGCACAGTGTAAGTGTTAATGATTCAATGGTTCTCGTTGATGTGGTCTTTGTAATTGAGCGGTGACAATACAATTTCTCTCAACACTATCAGGCTGTTAACGAAAATTGAATGTTCACGTTTTAATGGGCTTGTTAATGTAACTTTCAAATCATAAAACACTTGTTGTCGATTGTTGTTATGAGACATCTGCATACTTTTGTTGCGCTTTATTTGTTGGCTTTCACTTAATTTTATGCAAAATTAACCACAAAATCGGTTCGAGGAACGATAATTGTATCGACTTATTTACCCACATTCGTGATTTCACTTGCTCTAAGGTAATTGGAAGAATTATTTTAGATTTGTTAGAGCTGCTTCATTAAACCAGTAAATTCTCATAAAGAAAATATTTTAATTGTTGTTCGCAAAAACGTGTTCAATTATTAATGAAAGCATACATTTATTGAGTTGGTAATCAGTTGCAATTATATTAAAAGTAGATTTTCTATTAACAGTAAACGTTGGTTTTGTTTTTCCCTCAAGAAAACTGATATAGGGGAAGGTGGCAGGGCATGAAACCGGTTTTTTAAACCGGTTAACCGTTATTTTTTGTCAGAAAAAGTGATTTTTAACCGAAACCAAAACCGTTATTTTTAAAGGCAAAAAAAACGGTAACCTTTAACCAAAATAATGAAAAACCGGTTTTTTTAACGTCTTTTTTTTAATAAAAATTACGATGAAAAATACAAAATCTGTAGTAAATGCGATTAGTTTACCAAAAGTCATTACTGAACTCTTGATTGTACATTTATTATAAAATTATAAATAAATAATATCATTTCATACTTTGCATTCCTGATCAAAATAATTTTAAAAACCGGTTAATTTAACCCGTTTTTTCTAAACCGGTTTTTTACGAATAAAACCGGTTTTTCAACAAAAACCGTTATAAAAATAAAGTTCTCGATTTCGGTTAACCGTTAACCAAAAATTTTTTCGGTTTCGAGCCCTGCGCAAGGTGGTATATACTGGGACACTTTTTTTTTAATTTTGCGTAACTTTTGGACGGTTTAATTTGCATACCTCAAATTGATATGAGATATTCATATTGCTTTAGTTTATCATTGCATATACAAAAAAATATTTTTTTAAATAAAGGTACACAAATAGAGGGACTGTCCCACTATACACCACTTGTCCCCACATAAACCACCCCGTGGTACATTGTGGGACAGCAAAAAATATATATGAAATAAAGCATGAGTAATTAAAAAAAGGCTTAATTTTAATTTTTTATTTTAAAAGCTTTCACTTTTCATGGGCATTTAGACATTGTACTTTGAAAAATCAAACTAAAATTGAAAATGTTTTTTTGTTTTTTCAGTGCCCCCAAACGTAGTCGGTGCGCTTAACCTACACAGAATTTTTTTTTTCAACACAATCTTTATCTCTGTTTTTAGAGAAAGAAAATCTAAAGTCGGAACTCTTTTTCAGAAAATTTACCTGATTATCATCATTGTCCCACAATGCACCATGTGATCAATTTTTAAAAGCAACGATTTAATGAAAAACATGTATGATTATTTTAAGTTTTAACATTGTACATACATTTAATATACTGTAAGGTACACCTACACCAAATTTTCTAATTGTTGTTAAATAAATAAAAAAGTTTTAGCACATAAACTGAATAACCACCAAAAAACAATGCGCAGTTACCAAACATGCCTCACATGTGCGAGTCACTATGACATTGTTTACGACACATACTGTAGACAGGATATAATGGGACTGCTTAACCGCTATTTTGATGTAAACAAACTTCAAGTACGGGGTAACAGATGGCCAAAATCTCTGCTGTACCACTATATACCATGTCCCAGTATATACCACCTTCCCCTATTTAAAAAAATGGATGGAATTGTTTGTAATATTTGCTTTAATATTAATTTTGATACCATTGCAAACTTATATCGTGACGTGATGGACCATCTTAATTAGAAAATAAATAAAATAGGAGCCCAAAATCATTTTTTAACATTTTTAGTCGCAGTATCTTCTTTTATAACTTAAGTTTGTAGGATTGTAGGAAAAGAACGGATACCTTTGTAGTATGACATTTGAATTTCGACTTCGCTATGTCAATAGATCGCACGATTCTCCAATTTGAATAGCCTGCTGCTTTTGAGGTTTCAAATCGTGAAATTCCGAAAACAGGCAATGTTTGATCGGAACATGATGCTTAAATCTTCAAATTTATTTCATTAATTTGGAAATTGCACGAAGGCGTTTAAGTAATAACTTCATAAGATTATTATAATGACTTCTCGAAGGGCGAACGTTAGCCGCAAAGGTGCTGCAGACCACGTTCGCTTCCTTTTTGACGAGCAGGCGCCGCCGCCTCGTCCATCTAACAAGATATATCAATTTTTTGTTCACACTCTGACAGGAACCGCCCAGTATTTATGTTAAAGCTGTGATTCGACCGATAAGTAACCCTCTTCAGAACATCACATTTATAATAAGAATGTGGCTGGTTGGTCGCTATTTGAATATTGAACGGTGTAAAACGATTCAAGTCGTAAAAGAAATTGAGATAATTGTAGGAATATTAATTAGTTATCGTGAAATATTTTTTTCTGTGATATACCGACCATAGGTTAAATAATAAATGTATTGCTTGAAGGGTAATTTCAATTAGGATTGTGATAGTTAACTGTTACTTAATTGTTATTCACAGTAAAAAATGTATGTAAAAATACTCCTGTTACATTATCCAATATGTAGGTTTACAAAGAATTACCATAAAAACAATGTAAATGCTTTACTTCATTCGTTTAATGGTATAAATACAAAGTTTTGATAAACTTTACATGCATTTTACAGGGTGAAAGTAATATTATAATAAAATTACAAAAAGTACTGTAAAATTACATGATGTTTACAGTCTTACATTGTACTTGCACTTAAAGAAATACATATTCGAGTTTAGGCGAAGTCTTAACACATCAAAAGGCCACAAAAGCTACATTTTTCCTTTAATTATAAGCTGTTACTTCAGTAACAATCTTAATATATCTGTTTATGTAAATCGAATGGTCCAGAAAATGCCGATACAACTCTGGTTTATTAAAAATTCCTGAGTACTCCTCTGTAACTCGAGACACATGTGCTATCTGCACTTTTTTGCTTAATTTCGAACTACATTTTAAGAGCTTTTATTGAATTTTAGGTAACATGTGTTTGATCAGCAGTGAAGCCGTGCAAAATTTCTTTCAAAGTATGTCGTTATACAGTGTAGTTGTGTTACTGTATATTACAAACCGACTGTTTAAATAATTTTATAATTATTGTAGTGTTGTGTTAGTGTTGGTCACCAAAAAATATAATTTGAGGAATGAAGCCTCCGTTTATTGCACATTTAGGTAAATATTTTGTTTTCTAAAGTGTCGAGTTGTTTTTAATTTAAAAAAGTATATAGTTATATTGTAGATTACACTTATAACTGTGTGGTTTTGTGAGGAGTGCGAAGCTAGGATTATTTGTTTATTTTTGGCGGATCAATTTTTTTACTATTCGGTCGGTTTTTGAGTTAGGCATTTTCGAAACGACATTTCGTCGATAAAATTGAATTTTTCAGTTAGGAGTTGTAATACTAATCAATTACCCAAATATTGGTGTAAATTTATAGATTTTACCATATTTTACTAAAATACATTAATTTTACTATTTTGGTGTAACATTCTCTGGAATAATATGGAAGCAATAAATAAAATTGCCTCTCAGAATATGGAATTGGATGATGTAAATTAACTTTGTACATATTAAGTAATTTTACATCACAAATATACATTTCAAATTGGAAGTTTGCCATGATTTTCAATGGCTTAATAATGCCAATGATTATCATGGTAAATTTACAGAAATACTTTTTACAGTGTTGGTTTTTGGCCAAAAACGTGCGTTTTGTCCAAAATTTAACTTTTTTGGTGCAATGCGGGATCTAGAGAAACAAAAAAATGTTTTTAAGTTGCTGTTTTTGAAAGACCTGATCCATTTTTTTGAAATTTCTTTTGCCCATTGCTTCTTTATATTTATATTTTGAGTACAAGCCGCGATAACCCCACAAGATAATAAAGAAATGACTTCTTTCGTCAAATTTTAGTTTTTCTTAATTGCAGAGTGTATATTTTCAACCCGGACTCTTAATCCAATCATGTAGAAAGCTATCCCTAACAATAGGAGATATTTCTAGCATTTCTTAAAGAGATTCGTAATAAAAACGGTCATTTTTATTTGTGATTTATTTGTATGTGTAAGCAAAGTGAATTATTGTATTGGTTTTTTAATCTCGAGCGCTTTCACAAGTGTTGCGATTACCCAAGTATCGTTACGATTGTGAAACGCAACTGGAAGTCGGTTTTACTACATGTGTTCCACAGATAACATCTCTCTTTAAACACAGAAACGATTTTTTCATGTCGTCCGTGTTTTTATGCACCGATAGAAATGAGATTATTAGTGGAGATGATGTTCTCATGCAACGAACCTTGGCGCGGAGGCCATTCAAAGTGAATAGCGTGTCGGCGGGTGGTCTCTCGTCCTTTTGATGAGCCCACCCTACAGGAAGTTTACCTCTTACCCTCTGGGCCAGCTCCTTTTTTCTATTCACTCTTTTGAGATGCTAAGAAAACACAACAAGTTGAATCACTTGACGAATGTTTGGCTCGTGAATGCGAAATTCCGTTTGCTTTTTGGGTATTGTCGGGCGTGCGACGTTTCGCAACGGATAATTAGTGGAATACAACCGAGATGCCGTGGTATTTGGGCGTAATATCTTAGCGCCGTCGTAACGATCACCTTTCGAACAACACCTTGACGCAAAGTTGCGTGTACGGCGGCTTGCTCTCTTTTGTTTTGATGCACTTCAGACTTCACTGGAAAAGGTCCGTACCAAATTATAGTTTGGCTTAAGACGCATTATATTTACCATCCGAAGAATGGACTTAGGTGCAGACTGCATAATTTGTTATATAATGTATGGTGTTTTTTTATGGGTATTTACGTTAAATTGACCCTTTAAACAGCGGGCGTTGTTGATTAGCGCTATTTTGATCAAAATACGTGGGGTATTTAGTTTGTAACGAAACAAAGCCCGATATTACAAGTTACAGAACTTGGGGATTGTAATTCAAAAGGCTTTTAAAAATATTAGGCAAGCTTTATATCATAAATTAATATTTCTTTCTTCATTGCTGTTTTAATGGAAATTTATAGATACCTACACATTTTTGATTGAATTAAAGTAGCAGGTTTTAAAAATTTTTAAACAATTAGTTTAAAGTACCAAATACAATAAAGTTTTCGTATTACAAAAGGCTTTAGCAAATTTCCTGTTGTGTAAATTTTGATTATATTAAATGTTTGCTTGTAGGTTAACGTTTCCATGTTACATAATGATGCAACATCTCGATATCTTGTATATACAGACGTAAATTTTACTCCTAGTTAAGTAGTAGTAAAAGTCTGCCGAGTGATGGATGTGATAGTGTTAAAAATATTATTTCCTGCTGAAAAGTGCTAATACTTCCTCCATGCATCTTAATCCTCGTAGATGCTCTAGGCCAGCGGTATTAAAACAGATTGAATGTACCACAAAAATATATTGGTACAAAATTTTGGAGTTTTGCTATTAAAAGTGTTATAAATAATTGTTCTCTTATACAGTCAACATTTAATACAAAACGAAAACTTGTTTTAATGCCTCTTGTTCTTATTTGATTTACATTTTGCAGTACATTTTGAAATTAAAGACACTGAAAATTTTTACACCACTCAGTGTTTTTTTTTTAATGAGTTATTTTACTACTTTTATAGTAATATTAAAATTCCCTTGCATTTCATTTTAATTGTAAATATGGCGAAAATGTTTGATTTCCAAGGCTCTTTTCACATCATTTCAAAATATGATAATAATATTTAAAGTATAACACCTATTTTGTTAACTTATTTACTAAAATGTATTTTTTTTTCTTTTACAGGTACGTCCTTTTTGCTATTCAACTACTTTTGGTGAGTTATAACACTGTACTTTATATTTCAACAAGGTTTTATATCTGTTCGTTCGTTTCTTTGAGTTTTATAATTAGCTTCGTAATGTAAACGCAATATAAGTTTTTCAATTTACGTTTTTGAATTATCATATTACATTTTTGCTGCTAAATTTAATAGGGAAAACTTATTCCTAGAGAAATTATTTACGGCGTTTTAAAATGAAACTGATAGTCTCTAAAAATCGTACTCTAAAGCATTTAGAATGTTTTTGTATATTATTGATCTCTGCATTATGTTGTTTAATTCCTCTTTTTTGAGGATGTTGGCCAGTATTAATAAACAATTATTTTGTTGATTCGCGTTGATTGTGATGGCGTTTTGATTTTTTCGTTGGTCGTATTTTCAAGACAACGTTTTTATGGAGTTGTTCAATACGTCAAACTAAAAGTTACTGTGTGAATTAAAAACAAAGTGAAATGTCCAAAGACATGTCACGCATGCGAATAAACCAGTTCATGTACTTATTGGTTTTAAATCGCTTGTTGGAACAAACCTACTGTATATAGAGAACAGAAACCAAAACGACGAAACTAAAATTTTATATTATAAAACAATTAAAAATAAATTAGCGTGAAACGCAGGTTAGTTGTATAGCTCCATCAAAAACAACTGAAAATACTAAACGTGCTGGCACTTGTTAAAACAAATTGCTCGTGAAGTGCTATCACTCATTGTGAATAAAATAATACAATACACAGAAATTGATCTCACTCGACGACAGGTTAAAAAAAGACGCTTCTGTGTGCATAGTTAAAGGGTTCTCGGTTTTCATTTCCTGTGTACGACACACAAAAACGCAATGGAATGGAAATAGAAAAAACCAGTTAGGGTACTTTTTGGGAGGTCAGAAACTAGCTTCACACAAAGCGGACTAAGCTCCCGCTAAGATCGACAAATGCTTTAATACAACGAGATGGACCCGTTTTTATTCCACAGTTGGGCCCAACCGACTGTAAATATTCGTGTTCGGGCATGTTCAGACGCGAAAAACGAACGAGAAACGAAGCGGGCAGAGCGGGCGCACACACGATTTCGAACACCCCGGGGCCGACCTACACGATAGTGAGCCTTCTTATTTCACGACGCGGCGCCAGACCGAATCGTAGACGGCCGCGGTCCGAAAATAAAAGGCACTGAACTGACACAAGCTGCCGCCCTGTGGTAATTTAAATAAAGTTCAGACAAAGAGGCCGATACAATCTTGTATAACAAGATTTTGTCTGCAAATCTCTTTAAATTGGACCAAAAAGAATACCGCGACAGTTAAAAAATGATCCCGAAAGTCTCGCGATAGGTGTTAATTTGTGCTTAAGTTGAGGAGACGTTAAAATCTCAATTCGCTCAATAAATCACGATACTGGTTGTCAGTTGCATACAGCGTGACGTCAGATGGCACTAAAAAAGCCTTTAAATTTGTGTTTTCGCAACATTCCATAGTAATAGTACATATTAAGAACAAATATGATATACAGGGTGGCATAAAAGTCTGAAACCATAGAAAAAATAGCCATGAAATTTATTTAAACACCAAAAATTACAGTCAATGCTCGAACTGGTGGCCTTTGACTTCCAAATAATTTTAAGCGCGCCCTAAATCTTAAGCCGCGTACACACCGGGTTCGCGAACAGTTCGCGCACAGTTCGCGAACAGCTCGCGAGTAGCTCGCCAGTTCGGGCAGAGTTCGCTCTTGAGGCGGTACATCAAAGAGGCTGTTCGCGAACTCGTGCCTGCCATAACCTCAATTACTGACTGCACACGTTATTTGTGGTTGGTGTTTATCATCGATAAGCCCTAAGCTTGAAGACGTAATTATTTACAAAACGCAAACCCTTTACCAACTGTTTTGGAGCTGTTACGAACACAATAATGTTTTGATGTGGACGTGTTTGCGAACCTGGTATGGACGAGAGTTCGCAAACTGAGTGCGCGAACCGAGTTCCCGAACCGTGTTCGCGAACCGAGTTCGCGAACTCATTTTGGTCAGTACGCGGCTTACAGAGCAAGCTCGCGAACTGTTCTAGAACAGTTAGCGAACGATATGCGAATCTGGTGTAGACAGGAGTTCGCGAACAGTTCGCCTGTTCGAAGAAAACTAGCTTTTTTTTTTCTAATATTTATACATGTATTATTTCAATCCTTTGATATAGTCCAAGGACTAAATTAGTAAGTATTAAGTAATAAATCAAATTTGAGTATTTAGGAGAGCACAGCGATAAGAAGTTTGTTTACTTGTTTGAAGAGTCGAAACTGACAAGACTTGGTCGTTTTCGGGAACTGTAATCCAAACATTTGATGCGCCAACACGAAGGGTGTTATTTTATCATGACTTATCATCGCCCGTCACTAAAATTATCAGTGTCTGACGGCGATACGGGAAACATTGCCAGTTCGAATCGTATATCCCCGTAGCGAATTGAATAAACGAAACGAGCGCCTCAAATTGGTTTAAAAAAAAAATACCAGCGGCTAAGGATAGTTCAATATTCATAAGCTGTTAAGTGCAAGACACATAAATAACAATAATCAGAGTAATTTTAAAAGTTATGAATAAATTTAGTGCTCGAAGAATGAGTACGGTGAGGATGGAAGTCGGCGCTGCTTGAAGCGTTTAAATAAGAGACGTACGATCACATAAATATACTGAAATACAATAGTCCGTGAATGGTTGTCCGTCTGGGAAAAATACTGAAGCGATGCTCCTTTCAGCCGTGCAATAAGTCCGTTCTTAAAATAGGCGCAATTTACATGCTTTTACGGTAAACACTTGGACATAACTCAGTTGAAATATTATTTCGAAAGACCGTTATTACTTTTAGTGCTGATTGGTTTTGAAACACTTGACGAGAGCATAAATTACAAAATCTTATTAGTGAACGAGATTACCTAACCTTACCGTCTTTCGTTTTTTTTTTTTTTGTTAAAAAAATTATTTTAGTTTACTGATTTTTTTTAAATTTAGGGGTTATTATTAATATCTATAGTTTTAAATATCATACAGTTCACGATAATCTTAAAGTAAAACTACTTCAATAATTTTTTTAATGCAGAGAAAAGTTGAACACCAATTGCAAGGATTTTAAAGCAATATTGATTTATTAATCGTTTATTATGAAAGTGGCATAAGTCACTTTTATGTTATGAGATATTCAATGTTTTGTACTTTACTGTGCATAAAAATATTAATGCCAACTATAAGGTTTGTTTCGACAAGCGATTTAAAACCAATTCATGGATAAGTACATGAACTGGTTTATTCGCAAGCGTGAATTATGTACTAATAAATGTATTGGCCAGAATTAGCCGTTGTTGGAACGTTTTTACGACTGGCCTAACTGTAAATGACATTTGCGTCTATTGGGTTCATAGAAATGAGCGCATCGCAAGGGTAAACACCTTAAGAATCCAGTACTAAATGGGATTGGGACGGCGATGCATAGCTACCAGAGCTCACGTTAATTACGAACAGCGCATGCGTGTAAAAATCCAAGCGCTAGTACATGCCTTTATACACGTACTGTTTTGACCGTACCCTGATTCATGTATTAATTTTATAACAGTTGGAACCTAACCAGACCTAACCGATCGGTGATCTATCAGAGACTGTCATGGAACGCGATATCGATACTGCGCAGAATCCTGATAGTACATTGGATGGTACATAGCCTTGTTGGAACAAGCCTACTGTGTACGTATTGTATTTTTTACGGCTTAAGAAACTGCCTTAATTTTCGAACACACTGTAAAGTAATTTTTCTTGCGTAAAAAGAATAATTATTGAGGCCTTATTTCTGTTGTTTGCTTATTAATATAGGAGCAAATACACTGTTAAATACCCTGGCTTCTGTATCAATTCTCACTCATTTTTTCTTTAAATGAAAGTTCTATTTAGAGATTGAAAAAGTCCGTTAGCTGCTTTTATTCTTGCGTTGATTTCGGTTCTTTGTCTTGATAAGTAAGTTAGGCTCAACCACACTACTTCAATTAATCTTGACTCAATTTTATAATTGCTTGAAGTGTGGGCGATGTGTTCCCTGAAAACATGGTAGCCGCTCGTATAAACAAAGCAAATTTTGATTGATAGTGGGAAACGTACGCGAGATATTTCCTGTTATTTCCGCCGTGGATCAATCCGCCCGGACTGATCACGTTCTGTTGATTTTAGCCGGTGGTCGTGGGCATTTCGCACTTCTGGAGTAACTGTTCTGATGTAACCCATTACGGCAAACAAAGAAGTAAATAAATGGTTAGCAAAATGACCGTAGGTGTAGCATGTACGTGTCTGTCTGTAATCATCGCATTGTTTTATTTCGCGGCACGTTGACCTACGGTGTGTTTACATCGTTGGATGTGGAGGAACACGCGTTTTAAAGTGTAGCGAATGGTCTAAGTTCAGCAGACCTTCTTGACTCGTCTAATTCGTTTTAATTAAGCGTAAACTTTAAATTGAAGTGTTCCTTTAGGGTTTTTTTTTTAAGAAACAAGGAATGGAACAAAGAGTACTGTCCTCGTTCGGTAATGGGATAATTAGGTAATTTTGTAGCTGTTAGTTTGACAGGAAAGGAGCGGTTGTTTTAAGTACGATTCATATTGGCGAAGTAAGTAATAATTTCTAGCATTTTGAAAAGGAACTTGCTTGTTATAATTTCCTTACATTTAACGTAAAATATCCAAAAATGTTTACTTTTTCGATAAACCAATACAGTTGTTTTTTTTTTCAAGCCACGCACAGACCAAAATTGGAATTTCGCGAACAGTTCAAGAGAGGTTCGCGAACTGTTCGAGAGAGGTTCGCAAACTGTTCGAGAAAGGTTCGCGAACTGTTTGAGAGAGGTTCGCGAACTGTTCGGGAGGTGTTCGCGAACTGTTCAAGAGAGGTTCGCGAACTGTTCGGGAGAGGTTCGCGAACTGTTCGGGAGGTGTTCGCGAACTGTTCAAGAGAGGTTCGCGAACTGTTCGAGAGAGGTTCGCAAACTGTTCGAGAAAGGTTCGCGAACTGTTTGAGAGAGGTTCGCGAACTGTTCGGGAGGTGTTCGCGAACTGTTCAAGAGAGGTTCGCGAACTGTTCGGGAGAGGTTCTCGAACTGTTCGGGAGGTGTTCGCGAACTGTTCAAGAGAGGTTCGCGAACTGTTCGAGAGAGGTTCGCGAACTGCTCGAGAGAGGTTCGCGAACTGCTCGAGAGAGGTTCGTGAACTCCCGTCTACACCAGGTTTGCTCATTGTTCGCTAACTGTTCTAGAAGAGCTCGCGAACTTGGTCTTTCCGAGGCCTTAACGTTCTAGATGTATTCACTGGCCTGGATAAACTTGATTGACTAAATAAAAAAGCATTAAAAATTGGTATAAAAAACAAAAATCAGTTTAAAACTACAATCGTAACCCATTGATCTACATTAAATTAAAACCATCAACGTCTTAGCTCGTAATTAATTAATTAAAATTAAATTCAAAACCGTCGCAAAACAATTTCCACCCAATACGAGTCGATTAAAACAACATTCGCTACAAATTCAACGCCGATTTCGCTACAAACTAACACGGTCGTTAAAGCGCGACATTAAATTTAATCGCAGCGGTCCAACTTTACACATTCTGTACGACTGCAAACACCTAATGGGCCATTACTTGTTTCCTGTCCCGCTTAGACGGACTCCGAGAGTCGTCTTAATTATAAGGTTAATAGTAACACATTCAACAACAGTTGCTATTACACTTGCTAAGCTCGTACGAGCCGAAAAAGAAAGGTAAGATGTGCACGGTCGAGTTAGCCGTGGGAAAGCCGACAGATTCGCTTGCTCTTTGCAGCGCGACCTACGACCTCGAATATACAACTACCAGGTGTAAAATCATTTGTACCACACTTATTAGGCGGAGGATATGACTTACACGTAGCTCCGACTTGTTATTAAACTAGTTTCATTAATTTCTCAACCCCTGTGCGCCATTATATGTCAGTGCATCCTTGGTTTAAAGACTAATTATTAGCATCAGTTAAGCTGCATTCCACTCCAACTGCGAACAAACTTCATGACATGGCACCCTCACATCGGTGTAGAGCTAGACGAACACAATTTTTTTGGTGTAGACGTTTTCTTCGCAAATAGACCTCGAACGTTCGCGCACTTGGTCATGTACGCGGCTCAAGAGATACAAATTGTATTAAAAGGGAAAAAAATCGTATACCCGCGGTTACTGCAAGCATTTAAACACTTTTTTTTGTCACGGCTACACGTAAAAGTCATTTTCCCATATAGTTTTAATTACAAAAGCGTTTAATAACCCTAGCATCCGATATTGCGTTCAGCAGTTTCCTTTATATTCGGTACTGCACCGTCATTCGACTTTCTCTTCCGTATACTCAACGCGTATGTGAGAAGATTGAGAGTAATTAATGCCATTAAATTCGACGAAATGAGTTTAAATTGCCACTTAACTCGAATTATAAAACTTGTATTGGGCTTTACGTAATTCCTCTTAAATAACATTGTACTTTCGAACCATCACATATCTCTTGAAATACAACGACTGGGCTTTATTAAGCCTAATAAAAGAATCAACATTTACTTTGAATTATGTCCTGGTAATTCCTAGCAACGTTGTAGTCGGTAATTTCTGGGTTAAATAAGGTTGTCACACTGAGTAGGTATGTATTAATAAGGTTTATTTAAGAAAATTTGGTGCAAAGAAACGAATGCCAATTTAAATTTCGTTCCAACAAAAGTTTTTCTTTTTAACTCGACAACTTTGTTTAATTTAAACTTTGGAAGTAACTTTCTTCAAGCTCATTATTCAAAGATAAATCTTGACTGTAGAGTAACATACGATTCTTGCAACAGCGAGTCTGGGCTACAACAAACTCTGTTTTGATGTGATATGTATTTTAAAACCTGACATGCTTCTGAACTTATCCCGTATTGTAAATAGATATGTTCTGGTTCTGGAACAGCAAGTTTTGAGGACAAATATTGTATATCCGTGGCATTATGCGCCGCTAAGGGCAAGTTAGTAGTAAATACACATTATTATGTCGTTAATTCTAAATGTACAATGTGCAATTATGCCTGGTTAGGGAGTTACACTGCAAAACCTTGAATACAATGTCACTTGACTTAACCGTTTTTTGTTAAATTACCTTTAACTTACGGTGTAAAAACCTTGTGATATTTATAAACACAACAAAATACTAATTTAAAATGTTTTCTAAATTTGGTACGTCCTGAATTTTCCAGTTGGTGTATCTGTAGAATTACTAAACTTGTAATGTTATTACTATTTAAGTTATATATTACAGTAAATTATGTGAAAACTATCTTTAAACATTTTTATTCAGTCTGTCAGAATTGAAAAGATGTTTGTGTGCGGAAGTGTTGTTGTTTTCAGGTTTTTTTTTTTTTAAATTCGCCTAAACAGTTTGTCCCAACTTTGCTATTTTAAACAACTCATTATTTTTTGTAATAAAAAAAAATACCTATGAACGACGGTAATTAATATCACCCTGTAAACATTGATGAAAAGCTTACGTACTCATTTGAATTTTTTACCCAATACGAAAAGGAAAAATATCCTTTTAAACGCATTTTTACAGAAGCTTCTTTCCCCCCCCCCCTAAAATATATACCAATATACCAAGTAAAATTTCTTTTAGGAAAATTATTATAAACAATCCTTTGTATATTAATGTTAACAAACATAATTATTTTGTAACCTTTTAACTTATAAAGCTGTTGATAGCTTTACAAGTATGTCTTGCGGCACGGAAATTGATAAAGATAAAGTAATTATTATTTAAATAAGAGAATGGTAACTAATGTCATTATTAAAAGGAATATGATCAGAAAAAAAGCAAAATAAATAAGCATTATTACGCATTTAATATTATTAAATGTGATTAAGTATAACGCGATCTAGATTTCATATAAATTACTATTAATTGATAATTTATATATTTTTTAGCCTGATTACTTAAGCAAATTATTAAAATTAATAAAACTATTGTAAATCTACTAGATAATTAATTGCAAATTGATTATGCTATAGTATAGTGTTCTTTAAACACCTAATATATTTTCTCAGTTTTTGTGCAGTATTCACGCGAATATTTTTAATGATTTAGAAAGCTTTTTTTCAATTTTCTTTTGATACAATGCTTCGCTGACTTCAGTGTATTCCAGTACGAAAAAAATACTTCGCACATAAACACGACAATACCAATTAGTAATCCACCAGACAACACTATTACAGGCGCTATCATAGAAGACAAGTTGAAAAGATTGTTGGCGTTTATTTCGCTGTGTCGACCTTTTTTTAAGTGTCCCTTTACAGACGAGGCATACCTAAAAGGAAAAAAAACGAAATATATATTTTCTCTAGAGCTTAAATATTTTTTATAAATCCCATGTAGTTCGGTTTGAATTAGATCTTTGGTATTTGAAACTATGTAATATTTTCAACTTCTAAGATCGACTGCTCATGATATTTACCAGTATTCTAATAATCCTGCTGCCTGTATAATTGAAACGGTACGGGAAAACCGTTGACGAAATGGTGTGTTGATTTGCATAGGCCATCCGTGGTAGCACATGAAGATGTGCTCTTTCACCAGACGTAGCTTTAAATGTTCTTCGTTCGTTAGTTTATTCTTACAGTCACCGAACAGCTACAAAAATCAGCAATTATGACGCTTATATTAAGAGTGATTTTTGTGCTCATTTTAAATTCAAATATTTTTGGGAAATAGAAGTGTTTGGTGTCATTTTACATCGTGTATTAACATACCTCTTTTTCCATCGGGCTTAGTTCATTAATAACTGCCAATTTTCCATGCGGTGCCTGTACTAACGAGTCACATAGGTTGTTGTTTATTGTTAATATATCCAAAATTTTGACGTATTTTGGGTCTGATGTAGCATCGACGTGTTCTTTTAATACAAGCCAGTTATAATTGTCTGCCTGCAAAAACTTATTGTAAAACCATCATGTGACAGCGTCAATAGACTATTGTTGGTTTAATCCGTCTTCAGAGTAATTTTTTGGCGCTTTATAATGAATTCTTTTACAACTTTTAGCTTCTTGTCATGTAATATACGCACCCAAAATCGTGTCAGTTCGTCCATTTTAATCTTTTGTTTCCAGAAATGTTCCATTTAGCATTTTAATACCAAAATCATGTCTCTTTTACAAACAAGTAATGTTTTATAAGATGTTTATTTATTACTGTATTTTAGTATTTAAAGAAATCCTAACAGTTTTCTTGAGTGCGCAATTGCTTTACAACTCGTGTTATGTAGCTTACTTTTTCTACGATCACATAATACCTACGATTTTAACGGTTTTTGGCTAATATACACGTGTAATTACATTGTCGATTTTGACGTAAGCCTAGTCTGAAATTTCTAGATAAGTGTGCGTTTTGCTTACCGTGCGTTATAACTCACTTACTAGGCATGCAGGAAGTGTTTGACATGTCTACTTTGATCATTTTTATTAAAAAAAACGTGCTTTTTGCTTAACGTGCGTAAGGACTCACTTACTATGCATGCAGGCTGTACAGTAAGAGTCATACTCATTAGTGGTCGTAGAAAAAAAAAAATTACGGGTAATACTGTTTAAAAATTGGAGTATTTTTTGCCTAAAATTGACCTCATATAAACCAGAATTTAGTACCAAAGCATGGTATGTAAATTTAAGTTTTAATATATTAATAACCTGCGCATACCTGTCTGTATGAATTTTAGTTTATTAGCAAAAGTTGATTAAAAATTTCATAACGACCCATTCGGATATGATATTTAATATCAATTACTTGTGGTTTTCATTCAAATTTCTTCGATTATAAAAGAGACGTCAGGCACTTGTTAAACATGTAATTACCTGAAATGTATAACCTTTCTCTGCAAGATCGTGTATGTCGTTGGCTTCATAATACTGAGGATTCACTAGCGTTGCAGAGAGTTTGCTTTTGTACATTGCTATGAGTATGATAGTGGCGTACCACCATGAAATCAGTAACACGCGTTTAATTGTTGTATTGTATCTAGTAGAGGAAGATGCTTGTTCGACAGAAGCGCGAAGTGTAATCTGCAATAAAATGCTTACTTTACGACTGTTATTGACGCAGCAAAGGCGACTGGATAATTTAATAATGAGGAAATTAGTTAGATGTTGATTCCAGTTATTCAAAAATATTCCAGTAACTTACTTCCAAGTACCTAAAAATGCTTAAAGATGGATATTTTTGCTGGAAGCAGGAAGTCGCGTTAAGCAAAATTGCAATCAGTAACTGACCACCCAAAATCGCCAGCCAGACGCTAGTTTCGAAGGGGTTTACAATCCTATCCAAACTTTCCCAAGAATCTTTGAGTATGTATATCGCTGTGTGCACTTCTGTGTTGAGATAGTTCGTAAAATCTGCCACTTTAATGCGGTCTTCGGTTATGTCAATTCCTCCAACTGCCCAGTCGAGTTTCTTCCAGCTAACCTAAGCGGGAAAAAGTTATGTTGTACAAATTTAATTGCGTGAAATTACCTCGTCCAAGAGTATATTGATGACGTCTCCCTTGATTTCGGTGTAATCAATCATATCGATTTGAAAGTTTAGGTGACGACTCATTGCTTCGAGCAGTTTGCCCTCGGGACCTCCGCACGTTAAATTTTCTGCTTGCCTAAAATAACGGGGTATAATTATAATGGTTATTTTTGAGGTAACTAATATTGATATTATTTAAAATGTGCTGTGGCTTTTGAGAAAGTTTTCTGAAATACCCGAAGTGGACAGGGGGTATAAAAGGCTGACGAGTTAATCATTTAATCACTTTGGTTTCTATTGAGTTTCATATTTTCTAATATACGATAAATCAATTGTCCATTCCGCATATCTCAACATTTTATAAGTATAGAACACAAATATATTGTAAATAATCAATTTCGTTTTTTCTACATTTTTCGATAGTATGAATGCTAATGATATGCCACTTGCAACAATAACACTCTGTATACTTACACACAAGAAATAAATGGGAAAAAATTATTGTAACCAACTGTAAATTTGTGGTTTTCAAAATTAGAAAAACTGTTGATATGCTCGCGGACAAAAGCTGCGCTGTTGTCTTCAGAAATTTTGTTCAATTTTCCAGTTTGCGCTCCGCAATGATAGCAAACGGTATACACTTCGCTGTTTCTAAGATCCAGCAAAAATACTCCTTGGACCCATTTAAAATTCTCGTGCCTAATTATATCGACCATTTTCACATCCTTCACATCTGTGGCGTTGCTGATGTATAGAATAACATCGTTCGGTTTGATGTTAAACAAATCGAATTCCATCGCTGTGGGGTCATGTAGAACCACTATATTTATGTATTTGTATCCTTGTGGTCTCGTTAAAGTAACACCAATACTGTAGTCGATTGTTAGCGTAAATAAAGTTGCTTCCGAAGTAAGAACTGCAAGAGAATTGGCTAGACTTGTGGTGTCTTTGTCGAAATGCAGGATCGCCCCGTAATCCTCGAATTGGCCAATAATGTTCTTGTATAACGCGTGGTTTTCATTATCGGGCAACGGCACTGTTGCGTGTGTGTGATAATAAATAAAGCTAATTATAAATAATGCACGTTCCATCATTTCGCTAGTACAGAAACTTGAAAAAAAGATGTGGATGTTCGTTTTTATACCAGTTGCCTCGTAGCGCAAAGTTTGAGATGTACACACGCAGCTTATTAAAGGACAATTTGACTCTAATTTTTTACTGCTGTCGGTAATGTAATAAATAATTATTGTATCCATAATGAACCGAAGGAGCGTATGTAATGAAGACATTGCTATTATTTTTATTACGGCATGCTTTTGAATTACAGTTGTTAGTTCGCTAACGTGCAGCAGAAGTTTTCATTAGGTTTTTTTATGTGCGTTTTGTAATTTTTTATTGTTGTGTAATATGTGAGATTAAACTATGTATTGATGCGACTGATATTTTTAGAATAGAAATGGTAAATTCTTGAAATAATGCTATCGATTATTTCATATATCTTCAAAGTCTCTGATAGGTACTCGTTTAAAATTTAAACATTAGGCCTTTAAACCTGGAAATAGTGTCCTGTTAGTCCTCTTAATTTCAATGTAATTTAGATTAATTTAAAACCAGGGGTTTGGAGCAGTTCAATTTTTTAGTTGCTCCGCTCCGGCATCAATATGCCTGCTCCAGCTCCGCTCCCGCTCCGCTCCGCGCTCCAAATATTAATAAAATAAGTTTTTTATTTAAAAATTTGTTTTTAAAAACAAAGCTAAAACTTAATGAGATATGTGGAAATGGACCAAAAATTACAATATTTGACCCTAAGAAAGAAGTGAAGTTAAATAAATGAACAAATTATTGATTTTCAGTTAAAAAAGTTAAAAAAAGAAAAAAAAGTTCTTTAAATTTTTTTAAAATTCAAATACAAAATAATGAAAATTAATATTCAGAAAAGTTACATTTTACTTCAAAAAAATAAAATTTTGTTTATTTATAATTTTATTAAATACTATAACCATGAGAATAATTCATAAAAATAAAAAAATTGTAGTTTATAATAGTAAAGTGGAGCAGTGGAGCAATCAAAATTCTTTGCTCCGGGCTCCGCTCCCGCTCCGGGCAAAAACCCATTGCTCCACTGCTCCGCGCTCCGCTCCAAACCCCTGTTTAAAACACATTACGTCGCATTAAGTACGAATATCTAACTTTTTGGTAAGAGAATAAATTGCGATTTCTCGTGTTGTGTGCCTTTATTGTGCGTTAAAAATCCCTTCGCAATTAAGACTAGCGAAATATGACCCAATGAGGAAGAAGCACTTCCTTTGGTATCAGTGTTCTAACTTAGTGGCGGAAGTTAAGCATTTAAAAGTATAAAATTGCAAAGGCGAACGAGGAAGACCTTTAAAATCTTTTCGATCTTCGTTATTCTTGATAAATTAAATAACCTGGTGCTATCTTGGGGGTAAAAACTACTTGGAAAGGATTAAAGTTTATGATGGAATCGAAGCAAAATAGTAAATATTAGGATTAATTACAGCAATCTATTTAAATAGTATAATTGGTACATCCAAAGTAGGTTGTAACCATCTTCTAGACTTCTATTTTTCTTTATTTAATTATTTTACAGGCCAATTTACTGCAGTATTAGACTTAAGTGCCCAGACTATACCTCGTATTTTACCTTTCCTTCATAAAGTCTTATTTGAATTCGATATTACACGTTGTAAAATACCGTCGTAAAAAAATCTGTAATGAACATTTTATGAAGGTCTAAGAACGCGTCTATATTACACGTAAATGATTATTGCCGCGTTTGAATGTAATACTGTTGCGTGTGCTCTAACGTACATTTATACGACCTGCCAAATTGTTAAATCATTACTCGTTTCCTGTTCCTAATATGTTGTACTTCGGATGATCATGTTGAAACCAAACAATTTTATTAGTAGCACAGATTAGGCTTTCTTCGCGCCGATTGTTAGAGGAGCAACTTTGAAACTTGAGTACAACTTAAGTTATTGTTTACTGGCGTTGCTTCCGGTTAAATTTTGTTTTTAATTAAGTGCCTCAATTGTTGAGTTGCATAATTCGTTGTATAATTTTATTGTGTGGTGCGTTTTTCCCATGTAAAGAGCGGTGTTTATTTTATATGTATGCTTCTGCAGAAGTGATAACTTGTTCACCACATCGTAATTTTGCACATAATTCTGCGTGGAATTTTGTTTAGAAGGCGTTAAAGTTATCACAATTGGTTTTCTATAACGTTGGTACAATATTTCCTCAAAAACGTTACGATTCTCAAATATTGTTTAAATGAACGAGAATATATTATTTGTATGGAATGTGTATCACAAGGTGCATTTTTTATGTGCTGAATGATGTACGTAATATTTATTTCCTTTAAGCCTACAGCGTTAAGGACATGAAAATTGATATACATATTTAGATATACCTACAGTGGTGTGCATAATAATGGGTAATTGCTAGAGATTTATTTTTGAGCATTGAAATAAATACTCGTAGAAATAAATGTTTTATAATTTATTTTAATTGTTTTTGAAGTTAATATATACCAATTATTTTGGACATCTCTTTGACAATATTTCTTGAGCAGCCGCTGTATGTGAGAATGTATTAATTTATCGGCCCCTACGTCTCTATTAATGTTTTATAAGGAGCATGGGAACTGATGTAAGTGTCACCCCTGATTTGATATGTTATTTTTCCAAGTCAATACCGCGAGTGTTGGAAGTGTCTCGTTTGGTTTCTTGATTAAGTAACTTAACCCACATGCGGTCTGCGACATGCTTACGCTTGATTAAATTCCCAGGGGCACTGTCATATCGATTACAAAGATAAATTTCATTCAATCGGCAATTTTTCTAATATGCATCGCGTGGTCTTACTTCGTGGCTTTTGTGGTCCATTCGTCGAGGTAATTAGCCTTGCTGACAGTGAAACAAAAGCTTGCAGATGTTATTTGTTGTTAGAATCGCATTGTTCAAGTATAAGGAAGTACTTATTTCATTACAAATAATGTTTTAAAAATTTTAAGAACCGTTTTTGTGTTGGGGAGATATTGAAATCGTTAATTGGTTAATTGTTTTGGGTAACATAGCTTTAATCGACAGTTAATTGTTTTTTAAGGTAACTTTTGTTTCTTGCACTTGGTTTTGTTCTTCTCTTTTAATAATTGCATGACTCACATTATTTACTATTTTTCTTCTTTCGCATTTCTCTTATTCTTCAAGCTACATACAAAATATGCTTTATTATACAGGGTATTACTGATTTTTTACCATATCACTTAAGTTAAACAAATTTATACACCGGTAATTTGAAATTTTTGTGAACCATTAAGTTTTTAAAAACAAATACAAAACATTTGTAAAATTCTCATGGAAGTTTTGAAACCACTCGTACGTCAAAAACAATTTTTCTTTGTCATTCAAACTTAATAGTCGGTCACCTAACACGTGTTTTAGTATTAAATCAAAATTCATGATGACAGTTAATGACCTCTTCGTAGCCGGAGACAAACTTTCGTCAGACTGTCAAACCGGAATTGAATTGCCTGTACTTGATAATTTGCCTCGGAGACATGAAAAGTTTATGTTGCTTGCATCTTACCATCTGTCACAACTGTATATGTGCACATGTGTATTTATCTTTCAACATTAACCTAATAATATTATTCGGTTGTTTATTTTGTACTTCAGATTTTAGGAACAAAATTAAGATTTCATCTCAATTTATAATTGTTTTCGTGCATGGATTATGCAAACGTGAATCACCATAGACTACCATAGATGAATAACAAAGTTTTTAATTTAAAATAGAAACTACAGTTGCATTAACTTTTGAGTTAATCGATTGATATATTATCAGGTTAGTCTAATTATTTTGCTGCACTGTCTCTTAAGAACAAAAAAAATGATGTAAAGTAAAGCTCTTTTCCAACACAATTTATTCCTCAACTAGTTCTTTATGTCAACAACTATAGCGACGATACTTCGGATTTAAAGTATTGGAAAAGTTTAGTTTATTCACCATATATCTTGCGTGACAAAGAATGTTTAAAACAGTAAAAGAATTTCTAGGTTGCTAGATGAAATAGGCAACTTTTGTCACATTTAAACGGAAATTTATCGCTTGCGGTTTATAAATTGTCCATGGCGACCCTTGAATTTTGGTCATAACTGTGCAGACATTCAACAACTTAGCTATTACCTCGACTGTTGTTATTTTTATGCGAACACTAAAGGAAGCGCAATTTAACTTGACCGAAAACCCAACTTGTAATCGTTTGATGCCGCACAGAGTAATTATTTCCCAGTTCCCATGCTTCTTCCTTCTTTCATAACGTTAATACATAATTAATAGAAAGTACCAACTACCTGGATGTCGTTGCCGGCAACATTTTTATAATTTATTCGCGAGATTTTAAAAAAGCGCTATAAATTATTGCATCCTCTATTGGATAATACTTCAGTTTCCAATGGGGCATTAGCGCGATTATTTTAAGGCGGACACAAACCCACATACGTACTTACCATCGAACATGCTCTTACGCAATAAGGAAGTGGATGTAGCTAATAAATTATTTACGTTATATTTCAATACGGTTTTACTGTAAGTTTAATGCGGATCGATAAAATCTATTATACGTTGTGGTATTTGGAACACGTGCAGCGCCATAAATTACCCTCGTAGCAATATTTTGCCTTTTGACAGCCAAGTATTATAAAGTTATTTTATTTAAATAATGTAATAATTTCAATATCGCAGTAAATAAGCTGGGTGTGAATGTGTTCAAAGCGTGAAGCAAGTGCCAATCTGGTAGTTGGCGGAAAGTAATTTATTATTTTATGTTTGGCTGTTAAATTGTAAGATTTTCAAAAAATAAAATTAATAGTTCGAAAGATTGTTACAAAATAACTCTCAACCTCAAACTAACCTAGCTTTATTTTTTTGAAGAAGAACGCAGACAAATTCATTTTTATTTTAGAAACCTCGCTTATTAAATTGTACATAATAAAATCACACAAATCGCTGCCTTTTTTTCGTTCTGTTGTTGTTTTCTGTTGTCTTCTTCGGCGCTCGCTTAGTTTTTTCTCACGCGATTCAGTAATTCAAAGGATATGTTTTTTCTAAACCCGTACACAATGTGACTTAACGGTTCATGGACATTTATATACAGTACGCGCGTACACGCGTTTACTATAATTTAATCTAACTTTGTAGTCTCGTTACCACACCTATGTTCGTGATCAGTGTTCTACCACCTATCAATGAGCACGCAATGTTCCGGAGCAGAGGAATAATCACTGTATTCCTATGCATGTCGTGTGTACATTGTAGTAACGAAGTTCAGCTTAACGTAACTGGGTTTTGTTCAGGGTGTAATGCGAATTAAATGCGATGAAAATAAGCTTAGCGTTCTACAGAAAAATACCGAAATGCTATACAAAAAAGATACAAAAATGCTGTTTGAAAAAGTTATATACATAGGACATCAAAATAAGTTTTCTTTATATCTCAGAAATTAAAATTACAAAAATCTATTAATGTCTACTTAAAAATATGTATAAAAAATGTTGTAGCATTTTGTGCAATTACAAAATCGTCTAAATTTCATTTTTTTTTAGCGAAAAAACAATAGTTACAATGAATTTGATAACGCGACTATATTTATCTAGAGATCTGAATCATACTTTTGCCAACTGTTCTAGTTGCCTATGTACATTCCAAATATGTTCTTAACATTTACACCACCTTATACAGGCTCTAAATATATCTTATATTTTATTTAAATATTCGTCACAGTCTACCCATCAAGTATTTAAGCAAAAGTCCATGATTTGCAATTATTTTCTAAGCTATTTAGAATAATTAATGGTCGTAGAAAATTCACGTTCGCACGTTTAAGCTATTTTATCCAAACGCTTAACCTTAATTACACCAAATTTTGGAATAACTTTATTTATAAGACGGTCGAAACAGTCGAAAACGTTTCCTTGAAGTAATATGCATATAATTAATAACTTCCTGCACTCATTACCGTTAAATGTGTAATGTTCGTGCTTCTGATGTTGTCTACATTTAATACCAACTAAATTATCTTAAATTGTAGCGAAAGTCAGGTCTAATAACATTTGAAAACATTCGCAATGTTCCAAATTTTTTGTCTCGTATCGGTTTAGTTTCTCTTTTATTTTTGTCAGCAAACAGTGCATAATCCCCCCCCCCCGAACGAATTTTATTGTTTGTATGAATTACGTGTAAGTGAATATAAAAAACTAATTAATTTTTTACGAGCGAAACCTCAACTGTAAATTGATATTTCATTACTTTTGTTTACTTACTTTAACGAAAGGTTAAAAGTTAATTATGCGTTAAATGATTTGCTAATTCAGTAATTGTTAGTTACGTTCATTTTCAGTAGATTTTTTTTGTGAAGATTTTGTTACATCTTTATCCTGGTGATGTAACTTTTTTTGATTAATTTACTTTGCTATTTTTGTGATTTTTCCAACACAAACATTACGAAGTTGGAAAATGTGAATTATCAAGTTTAAATCATTTTCATTTGCAGTTATGTGCACTAATAATAAATGAGCCGTTTATTTTGAAAGTGGCACTTTACAAACGAAGTAGCTAAACTTGAGCTGATATTTGATTAGAAAAAAGCAGAGGTTTTTAAAAAACAACTGCAAGAATATCATTAATACGCATAGACACTGAAATTTCTACTAAAAGTGTGTTTTTAAGGCATTGATAAACCTGAATGTCATTACTTATGTAGTTCAGTGTCTAATAGAGCCGTTGATGTGGGATAATTATAACGTATTAAGTGATTTTACCTGCTAATGAATAATCAATGAAACGAGTTATCAATTATTGTGATTACCTGGCACACAACTTTCACAACAGTTTCTTGTACAACAAAATACTTAAAAACTACTTCATTTATAGTTGCAACCTGATTTATTTTCATACCGAGTTAGATGCATTTGAACGATCTTAATAATTTGAACACCTGGGTTCATCAGATCCTTCATATTCCATAAATTTAGACTTGGGACGCTTGACTGCCATTTCATTTCGTTATAAATTAACAAGTATTTAAGCAAAAAAAAACAAACTCTGTCGCTCATGGAACTGTTTTATATTCCAGGAAGTAAAAAAAATCGTGTGTTTCAAGAAATTGCCTTTTGTATGTGCTTGTGAAGCGAATTTTTTAACTATAAATGGTTGTAACTGGTAAAACACGAAATAATAAAAACGGTAATGTGTGGATGAACTTTCGTAATTATGTTGTAGAAATAAAACACAAAAACTTGTTTCATACAGTTTTTAAGAATATTTTGCGGTTTTGTACAACTTCACACGATATAACTGTCGCGGATTCAAATAATTCTTCTGGAAGTTACAGTCGGAGGTCAGAAAAGGAACCATAATCTGACAGAGTCGCATGATTTTTAAAATTTTAGCACCACGACGAGTAAATTATGTGTGAAAATTTTTGGTAAGGCACGAAAATGCATTCTTTTTTGTTTCTGAGCAAACGAAATATTTTCGTTTTTAGTTCCTTTAGCTTCATATTAGTATGTTCTGTGCTAGGCATGTAAGAATCTAATGGGATTTCGTATTGTTTAATAAACTATGAGAGGGTTATATGGGTAAAATAAATTGGAAAACACTGGTTTAGTTAGACGCATCATAAGTCTATATTATGCCATAAATAGAAACCACTAATCTTTACATAATTTCCATAATGTAAATTACAAATATGTATTACAACGTGTAATTAAAAATTTTGTTGACTAATCGTGTGTCTTCAAACATCAACGAGAAATTAATTACCACAACGAAGAACTCTCCCGTCTACTGATGTCTATATACACATTATCAGTAATTGACCAAAGTGAAATCAGCCTTTAAAGCACACTTCGGGCGATTATAAGCGATTAATGTCGCACTACCAACGTCTCCTTTGTTAACATGCACAACCGAGAAAAAATCACGATAAAACTTAACATACGTACAGCGATAGCTACTAAAAACTAGGCGTTTAGCCTCAATTTGTAAGTATGGCAGATAAAATCACTAAAAAACCAGTCTCACGTACAAAGGCCATTATATATGTACTTGAAGCAAACGTTTAGTTTTACAGTTAATTTATTTAAAAAGTGAAACTATTCAGTTGTACGTGCTGTCGATAAAAACGAAGAATTACTGCCTGTATTGACAGAAAACTTAATTACTGAAATGGAAAATAAGTTTCCGCTCACTGAGTAAATCCGACATGTCGACAAAGCCATATTTTGCAGTTTACCTCAAAACATAAATAACTTTGCTACGTACAAGTCGAGTCCGTTATCGATTGTACAGCAAAAACAATTTTATTTAGCTAAATATGGCGTGCTAAACCTTAATAATTTTGTAAAATGCTGACACGTGTAAAATATTATAAGCAATGTAAAGTTTTTACAAGAAAACTGTAAATTTTTTAAGTAATGTTTCTTTTAAAGAAAAGTATCATTTGTTTTTCCCTTTTCTCCAGATTTTTTTTTCTTGGGAATCGATATTGTTATTGTTAAGTGCAGAGGAAATTAAAAATTTTTGTTTCCGAAATTAGAGAAGCTAAACAATGAACTGACAAAGGAGGGTCACGATATGTTGTCGCTAGAATCGGAGCAAGGCTGTGTTTATTGCATCAAGAACATCAAAACTAAATGTTTTGCAGAGTTATACGTGCCACTGGCCATTTCCTTCGGAAAAATAGGGGAAAAACTGAAAAGTTGAATAACAAAGGTAATTTTTGCGATTGCGTTGGCTGTAAAACCGTCAGAGATAAAATCGAAATTCTTCTATTTACCAATACGCGCATCATTTGCAAGTAAAATGGTCCAAAGTTTTTAAAAAAAATCTTAAACGGTTCGGAGAAAGATGCGACTGGCGCCCGGGGCATCTATGGCCCCCTTGCCCCCCCCCGTCGCTACGACACTGCTATAAACTGCAATGTAGTTTATATTTTAATTTTAAATGTCTCTAATCAGTGAATAGAATGTTTAAAATATCGTTATACGAATAAATTTATACAAACTTCAATCCTTGCAAAACTCGGGAGTCCTGTGGTACAATTTGGTAACTATTTTCCTAATTTCCAGTGAACCAAAACATTTTATAAAGCCTTTCTTTTAATGTATTGAATGCAAGTGAAAACTGCAAGTTAATAAAGGAAGACGCCAAAAATGAACATTTTACGAACAAAGTTTCGATTGCTTCAATCGAGATTCGAATGTTTTATTAGGCAAGCGGTACAGTTTAGGCAACCTTATCTTGCGAGCAGTAGGTGATGGCTTAGCATTGTCTGTGTCCTTTCGTTTGAAAGAGCTCTGCACGACATATAGACTAAAATTATATACATTATGAACGGCGTTACTCCTTGTGAAGGTGGGTCGTATAATAAAGTAATTTAATCTTCAATTTGTAGTCGGCCATGTACGACGATTGGGACGGACTCACCTGCCTTTATTTTACCTACCGCGTTGCTGGCCCTAAACCTAGTGAACCCTTGTCTAATTACTGTTTGTGTCACCATTAAAACGAAAATTCGGTAAAGCGAATATTAAAATATGGAGCTAGTTAGTTGAGTTCGGAAACAAAGTTAAGGTTTTATGTTGGTCAATATTTCTGCAAGTTTTAATCAGTTTTTCAACAAAAAAGGCATTGTGTGCTTCATTTAAATTTTATTTACCATAATTACTTTTTTTATTTGTTGTCCAGTAACTGCAAGACCACGAAAACCTCAATAGATTCGTAATTAATTTTACATGAGTCTAGATTCCAATATTCAATTAGATCTCCTACTATAAATGTTACATTTATTGATTAATTTATAATTTTATTATGTAGGAATATTAATTTTGTAAATTAACTAAATGTTAATTGATTCTACTCAAATTTCATTACTTAAAACCTCAACATAAGTTTAAATACATACTTACATTCAACTTTAATTAAACTATCCGGTTTCTTAAATCAATTCGAATTTTATTCTACTCAAGACTGGTGACTTAAACTCAATGTTACGTATTTTAACTTAATTTACTTTACTTAAGCTTATCTTAAATTAAATTACCTAAAAAAATTTAAATCAGATGCTTTATCGATGTACGTACATACATCTCTGCATTTCCTCTTGAAACTGACCAACAGACAATGTAAGTGTGTGCTGTTTAATACACATTGATCGTTCAACACTTCAAGTATTGTATGTGTGACCACAAATATACTTAAGTACACTTCAGTTGGCGAGTAATATTGTTGACATATATTTTTTTATGGTTTGCTTTTACGTTCGTGTGTGTAGATGTGTTACTTAAAAGTTAACTGCATCCTGTATTACTTTTTGTTATGCGAATGAAATATGCATGGATTTAAAAACTTGGTATTTAAGTGCTAGGTAGAAAATGAAATTACTGAATTCTTGAAGTTTCATCAAGTTGCATAGAAACATATTTCTGCTGTTTGAATAATTTAAATTGGTATTAGATTTCCGATCTGTTAATATGGGAATGCTACTAAATATTAATGTTAAAAGAATTTTGCTGTGATATGTTTTTTTTTGGTACCGTGGTTTTTGATCGTTCACTTTTTCCAAAAATGCTAGTCGAGAGATAATTCAAATGAGTGTAACTGTATTACTTATATTATTATATATTGCTATATTGGTGTAGATGTTTATAGTTTTATACGAAACTTGATTCATTTAAGCTTAAACAATTTATTATAATTAGTGTTTCGGCAGCACATGTAAGAAAGTCATTATGAAATGATATTACTTTTTTTCTACGGTTATTATGAAAACCCCCACAAATCTCGTTCGCATTAAACAATTAATTTCTTATAACTGAAATTATTAGCTACTCCAAATTACAGCTCGCGCGCACTGCTTTATCCAAAATTGTGTAATCTACGGTGTGATTAATGATGAGGCTTTTTTTCACCATTTCTTCGTATTGCCATAGTTGATAATAACAGGGGATTAATATAACCTGGAAAGATTTGGGCTGGTGTTGTAACGGTTGTTTGCTACCTGAGAAAGGTTCCATTCGTACGAAAATACTTAATATACAAAAGTTTTTGTTGGCAAAAGAATACGTTTAAATCTTGGGACGGTATTGTATAATTAGGTTCTGAAGGAGGAAGGCACAAGTCCGGCTTAATTTCGTCTATTATTTAATGTAGAAGAACTTTACGTTGTATTAGGTATTAGAAATGTAAACAATATAGATTGATGTTAGTAGGTGTAGTTTGTTTTATATGGAGATCTTTTATAGAAATGCTAAACTCTAGTTTAAAACTCGTCTTTTAGTCAATATCTTTCTTATAATTTTTTTTTAAGACAAAGCACAACTTCACTTCTGGTAAAAATTGAAAAGTGATTAATAGCTAACGATAGACTTTCAAAATTTAAACATAAAAATGTAGAAAACAAGGAAATAATAAATGAATATGTTAAAATGTTTCGTTTTTAGCAAATTTTTCAGTATACATATTTAATCATTGTTGGACTTAACCCAGGGCCTTTCAGAGTAAATGGAGGCCCGGGGCAAACAATGTTTTTGAGCCCCTTCAAAATTAAAAACTATGAGGGAAAAATATAAAATCTTAATGGTCGTTCGATGATATATGTTATAAAAGTGTTATTTCAACTACATAAATATTATGTATTTTTTTTTCTAACAGATCATGTAAAAATGGAGGCCCTTAAAATTATGAGGCCCGGGGCGTTTGCCCTTCTTGACACCCCCCCCCCCTCTGATAAGGCCTGGTCTTACCACTGTAACTAATTTTTCGTTGTGCAAAATGTAGTTACATTATGTATGATGTGATAAAAGAGGTATAGGGTTTTCCAATAAAAGGTTTAAATTTATAGGATGCCATTAATAATTTGAGTTTAACTGAAATCACTTAAATAATTGTGCAAAATGCGGTTGTATTTATGTAAAAGTTAGTTACTTTACTGAAAAAGGCTCACAAAATGTTCTGTAATGAACTTTAAGGCTCTTTTTTTGTCTTTATCAAACTATTAAAAAAAATTGTTACATCTTTAGAGAGTTCTAATTGAAAGTCCCTGCTTTTTTTCGTAATGCCACGATGGCTTGAAAAGTATCACCCTGTTTTCATCCCTGTATGATCTGGTTACTCTAGCTCTTAAATCATTTAAGATTCGAATCTTCTCCCACGGTGCTAGACGGGAAAAAAACCTGTCTTATCACATCTTGTTTAGTCTACAAACTTTTCAAGTAATTCTTGTGTTGATCTCTTCATATCTCGCGCATCTCTGTCGCTATAACGTAAACAGTTTTCACTCTTTACTGCCGAAATTAATATTCGTCTATCAGCAAAAATATAGTTTAGTAGGTAAAGAACGAAGCGTTGAACTGCTGTTGTCGGTCTCGAGTGGGGAAAAGAAAAATATATGTGAATGTTGATGTTGACTCACGTTGCCAGCTGATTGCCTAGCACACTATATTCAACGCTACGGTTTGTAGTAGACGCCAATCGTCCGTTCGCTGTCGTATGGTGAACGTCGCGCTTGTGTTCAATATTACGAAAATACTTACGACAAAATAACCAACGATAATAAAGAGTGTTGTGAACTGAACTTTTACAAGGAATTAAAAATATTTCGTGCACCACCCGCTGCTGCCACCAGTCCGATTGTATTAATTGCACGTTTTTGTAAGTTAACATTGTATTTTTATGGGGGTGAACGTGAATTTTGGATCATTTGTTTGAGATTTACTATTTACCGTTCTCTAGAAAAATCTCCCCTGCTTTTATCTGTGAATTAATTTTTAAATTTTACGTGTTCACAAACAAGTATGCTATTTTTCCATATTTATTATATTTTTGGAATTTACTGAAAGCGGTAACTTTTTTTTTTAATAGCACAATGTAATTGTTTTCTTTTTACTTACAATTTATTTTATCTGTTATAACCTTATAATGAATATATCTGCATCGGTGTTTCTAAAACTGTTTACTCTGAGGACTCATTCCAAAATTACAAGCTTGCAAAAATTGTTGAGAATAATATTTTAGTCTCATAAATAAATTTGAATGATTTTCGAACATCACAAAAGAGCTCACGAACTCCTTTAAAAGGGTTCAGGGACCCCCAGGAGTCCGCGGACCAAACTTTGAGAAACACAGATGTACAAGTTTTATCTCGGTTACTTTTAACTACCGATATTTAATTTCAAAAATATTGACCAGTTTAAGAAAAGTTTTTTTTAAAATATAACGTTCTTAAATAATGCCAAACAGTTTCCTGTCTCTCGTTTTTTTTTTTTTTTTTACAAGACATATTATTTATTTATTTGCAAACGTCGTAGCATCGATTCCAATTGGCAACGACATTAATCTACAATTAATTTTATTGATATGGTGACATGTATTTTTATTATAAAATAACGTCTACCAATTTTGGTGTAAAATAGAGCCTTCCTTTTTCTTTACAACCGAATTTTTGTGTTAAAAATTTTCTGATGACTGTATTTTTTTTTGTTATGTACTGTTCAAAACAATTAAGGGATGTTAAAAATGTTTTTTGCTAAATTTTTAGATGACGATTCGATAACCCAAAAATTATAAAATTAAAAATAATATTTCATATATGCTTGCAAGCGCAGTGGCGCTACCAGAATTTGACTTAGGGTGGGGGGGTGCAAAGGACATAATACAGGACACTCTCCGTCCCGATTGTTCCCAGTTTCAGGGGACAGTTGACTCACAACATGACTGTTTAACGAAGTTTATGTTGATCGACAACTACTCCATTTATTTATTTCATTCACTCAAATATTTTAAACATGTTCCATTTCCCTTGTTATTTTTTTTGGGCGTGCAAATGCACCCATGTGCATGCGTAAATTATTTAAACTGTTCCCACTTTTTGTTTGAATCAAATTTTTATTTGTTAAAATAGTTATATTTAATTGTTTTAAGCAGTGTAGTTGTTCTCTTAAATTAATATTTTTGTCTTCAAAATCTATTAAATTTTTTCTTTTGTACCTACCAATTTAGACAAACAAGTAATTTATGTGTTTCGGACAGAATATTCTTGGCGATTTTTATTTAACAAAGTAATAGGTCTCTTGATTTAAAATACTGTAAGTGAAATGTATTTTTAAAAAAATTAAAAGTTATGCATCTGGCTGGTACCAATAATATACTAGGTACAGCAGCGTACTGGTTGTAGAACACCTTTGTTATGCATGCTAATTAAATGGGGACGATTTTTGTGGAACACACGGTATTACTTGGAAACAAGCGAAATTTAGGTCCAAGTGTATCGTGCCAATAGCTCTGGCGTAGTATTGTGTGACGTAACGATTATTACAATTAATTTTTTTCTAATTTACGATCTTGTTTGTATACAAGTGGTTTAAACGTGTCACTTTTTGTAGTCATTCTTACTTTTAGTATCTTGAGTTGTAATTAATTCGGTGTCTCCTATTTATACTTTTTAATCAAGTGCAAGTGTAATTGTTCGTTTTAAAAATTATTCCGCTTTTTTTATTTTCCTGACAAATCGTTGGGCGTTTTTTTTTTCTTTAACAATATGAACCGTTTTAAATTAATTCTGTCGACTTGTCGTGAGCTTTTTGTAGTACAGTTAAGTTTTGAAAACAATGCGTTTTTTTGTGACAAAAACTGTTTAACGGAAATCGAAGTAATTTATTTGCCAAATTAAATGGCAGTAGTACAATGGCTAAGTAATTTTCCAGTAGGTTCGTGCATTTTATGCAATTTATAGGTTTTTTGGTTCGAATGTGTTTCTTAAATTGTTCTTTGGATGTTAAATTGCGAAATGAAATGGATTTGCACAAATGTTGTTAAGGTTTTGAGGGAAATTTAAGTTTTGTTTGTTGGCAGTTTATGGGGATTTCAATTAGAAATTGAAAACTGTGGTTTTTAATTACTTTTTGCTATCACATACCGCATATTATGAGTCAGGACTCACAATATACTATTAATTAATAAACTGGCTTTTGATAAAAATGTTGGCTCATAAAGTAATTTTTTTATTATTAGATATGTCTTGTCAAGAACTTAATGCAAAGTTCACTGATGCAATCAAAGACTGTAGGTAGAAAATGAAAATTTTAATGTGCATTTAAAAACCAACTTTTTATGTAATAACCGAATTGTTCTAGTATTTTGCTTGTGGAAGTCTGAACATTTAATTTTCTAAGTCCTACTAGAGTGACTCGACACGGTCTGTAAATGTGATATAATATTTTTGCACAGTGGAATAGTTTTTTCATACCTTAAACGTTAAAAAAATATAATACCAAAGGTTGCCAACTATGACCAAGCACTCCTTCAGTGATAAAAATATTGTCTAACGCTAAATACTAAATTTTGTGTGAGTTTACTCACTGGAAACTAACTTTACTTGCCCCTATTATCATATCACTAAAGTGAACACTCGTGCTTAGTGTTAGAATGCATCAAGAAATATACGAAATACACAGATAACATTTTTCTGGGACATCAGGTAGCCAAATTTATCAGTAACGATTTAAGTGTGTCTTGGTTTAAGTTTGTTTTGGCTAAAAATATCTTGCAGCTTATTTCACGTGGTTTATTTAGTTTCATGGTGTCTCGACTAATTTAAAATACACACAGATTAACGTCTTGTTGCGAGCAAACTTTATTTATATTAGATGTTAACAATTTACTGGCAATTGCTTGTTTTTTCTTTTGTTGTTTGTATTTAGGACAGTGATAAAATGAGATGAAGGCCTTTGGTGTAGTCGATGTGTCACTACGACAATAATTTATGTGAAAAGAATATAGATACTTGCAGTTTACCTTGGCACCCTGAAATTAGCCAGATTCGATTAAAATTCTGATAATTAAAAATGCTTATTAGCTCATGCTTACGTTAACATGTAAAAGTGTAAGCAGCGGTTAGTTATTTTTATCTTGGCGAATAATATTTCAATGTTCCTTTTACTGAACCGCTAATTAGACAAAAACTATGCATTGTTAAATTTCTTGCATGCATTAAAATTCCGTTTTCGTTTAATTACAATATTACTCGTTCGCACTACAGAGCAGTATTGCACATTGTGTGTGTTTATCGGTTCCAAGAACTGCCACAATGCATTTTGGACGGCGTATTAACAGGTTTCAACACGTTGCCTCCTCATTAACCTGAAGTATTTTTGATTCGCTTTTATTTTAAAGTCTAAATGTTTTCCCTGCTGAGGTCAGTCGTCGACCCTGAATTTTTTGACTTGCTAATAAGTTACGAGGTAAAGAATCCCTCGGTTCTTTTATTCCCCTTTTAAAGGAAGTTGTATGCCTGCATATGTGTCTCGCTTGACGAACTGCATAAAATTATCTAAGGACGACTTGGAAACATTGAATCTTGAAGGTATTCGCTTGATTTTATTAAATTAATGCCGTCCAAAGTCTTGTCCTTCCAAATTGTGTTGTTTTGATGAAGGAACGTGGAATTTATGCGTTTAATTTTGTTGAAAGCTTCAATATTTTAATAAAGAAGTTTGGTAGTCAAATCTTTTGAGACATTATATTAACATATTTCTTTGATACATCAGTTTTGATCAGTTAGTAACATAGTGTGCCATGTTCATTGTCTTCGTCCTGTAGAACTATAGATTTCTAGGCTAAATTTTTGAGAATAGTATGAGCTATAGACCATGAAAATATGATCCATGTTTTTTAATCATATATTTTATCCATCGATGTGTACAGAACGTAGCAGTTTTTAGCCCTTAGTTAAAATTGATTGGGATACATTATTCAATTTTTCAGTTTACCCCCTATTTTTCCGAAGGAAATGGGCAGTGGCACGTATAACTCTGTGCAAAACATATGTTTTAGATGTTCTTGATGCAATAAACATAGCCTTGATCAGGTTCCTTCGACACCATGTCATGACCTTCCATGGTTAGTTATTAAAAATGTAGTTAATTAATGCCCATTTCTGATTTAAAAAAAAGTGTATTCACCCAGCAGTTTTTAAACTTTTTCACTAATTTATCCTTTTCTTTTACAGGTACGTTCCTCTTTGCTTGTCGACAACTTTTGGTGGTGGTAAGTTATAACATCATATTTCAACAGTTTTTATATGTTTAAACATTCATTCGCGTATTATTTCATTAGCGTCTTATACATTTTTAGCACCCATGTTACATTATTTTCGAAATATTTTTTTCAGGGCTAGAAACCGAAAAAAATTTTGGTTAACGGTTAACCGAAATCAAGAACTTTATTTTTATAACGGTTTTTGTTGAAAAACCGGTTTTTTCCGCAAAAAACCGGTTTTGAAAAAACCGGTTAATTTAACCGGTTTTTAACACTATTCAGATTTGGAATGCAAAGTATAAAAAGATATTATCTATTTATAATTTTATAATATATGTACAATCAAGCATTTCAGTAATGACTTTTGGTAAACTAATCACATTTAATACAGATTTTGTATTTTTTCAAAATAATTTTTATTGAAAAGAGATGTTTAAAAAACCGGTGTTTTATTATTTTGGTTAAAGGTTACCGTTTTTTTTGCCTTTAAAAATAACGGTTTCGGTTTCGGTTAAAAATCACAATTTTGGACAAAAAATAAAGGTTAACCGGTTTTTTAAACCGGTTTAAAAAACCGGTTTCATGCCCTGATTTTTTTAAGGAAAAAAATCCGTTCGCTCATTGATTAATAGCTAGTCTAATGTATTTTTCTTTCGCACCCTAGTTCATTCGAGGTACAAAACTATTAAGTGTAACGTTATTGACCCGAATTAATTAGTTATCCTTTGTTTGGTTACTAAAATTCTATGAAATGTTTTTAAAATTGTTGGTATGCCTAAGAATTTTTTTTTGCAAATGTTTTACCGTAAAACAAACTTATCCGACCCATTATTCTAGTCAATTTAAATTTTTCCAACTCCATCGTGAGATAAAATATGAAACAGTTAAGTAATAACGCTGAAAAAGAGCTGTTGCAGTTGGAGATAAAACCGTGCAAATTTTCCACGCTTGTCTATGGAGCCCCATGTAAAATGGCAATTGCAAGCGGTAAATATTATGACCCGCGAGATAATATTGGCTGAGATTTATATGATTCGTTTCAAGTAAATGGACTACGTTTGAAAATGCGTGGGATCCTTTCGAGAACTCATTGAGTACCGTACAAGAAAACGACTATATTAATAATTTAAAATTGTAATAAAACTACGCTAACACGATATGCAATTTGCAAAATGAGCCTGGGATAAGTATAAATATTTAACATACAGCTACAGAACTCTATAACAGAGTTTTCACGATAGCATTGCAATCTCGATTAGTCTGTTTGTTGTTAGAAGTAACCCCAAAAATAGTCAATTAAAGCTTTTTTAACGTCTCTGCCAAGTATGGTCGTTGCTACGACAGCTGCTTGTGTGTAAATATTTAAATAAATAAGATTACTGCTGATAGACAAACGACCAACTTGAAACTGGTCTACAAGAAATCGTTTAGAAAAAATATTAGTTATTTTAATTAAACTTTTTTGTATAAATCAGTGGATCGCTTATTGTTTGAGCTCTGTTGTTTAATAAAACAACTCGAAGATGAACAAATAACATCCTAAACTTAAATGATTATATAATTGTGTTTTTTAATCAGTTCCGCACACACTTTAGGACATGATGTATCCATATCACATGCTCTTGTGGTTTTATCGCAACACCCAGTTTGTGTAGAGTGACGCAGTCTGTTTATTTTTTATTTTGCACCTTATATGCGTAATAAATCATTCAGTAGGAGAGATTTTATTATTTAACAAATTTAGTATTTAAACTATTCGTTAGCGAACCGCAAGTGCGTGGGGATTAACTGACGAATGGGGAGATCAAGCTAAGTTGATTGAGAATAGAACAATTAAGGTACATACACAGAAGTGAAACAGTACACTGTAAAATGTTTGCCTGAAGTATTAAGTAAGGTTTTGGAGAAAGGAAATATGCTTCTTATACGGCAACTTTAAGTTTCCAGTTTTGGCCTTTAAAAAAAAGATAAAATAGAGCATCCATTTTAAACACCTGACTTTGGCAATCTACGACTTTCGGTTATTACTTGAACTTTAAAGAAATTCGCCTTGCAGAAAGTTAATTTTTGAGGAAGAAATTGATCCTGCCGTTCTGTTCTGTTTGGCGACCCTGATTCTTAACTACTTCCCTGCTCAGAAAAACTTTTACGGTCATATCAGGAGAAAGACTCTTGCTTTAAACATTTCCAAAGGTCATTTAATGTGGTAGCGCGATTCTGGAACATACGCTGTTTCAGTTAGCCGAAGTCAAAAAAATAATCCGTAGGACTGGCATCAGAAAACCATCTTTGACGTAACAAATCTTGCGTTTCTCATTGCAAATCCAAGCTTTATCCAGTGACACCACGTGCTCTTATCCTTGATCCGCAAGAGCTTTCTTGCACTTGTCGTGATTTGAGATGCTTTTAGCATTAACTTTGCCTTTCTTAGCCTTCTTTTTCCCCAAATCTCCGTGGAAGACCTTTAGAATGGTCATGGGTCGACTCCGACGGCTTTGTCCAAGTCCTTGACTCGGCAGGTTTTCCTTGATGCACATTCTGAAGATCTTCTGTTTGACTTCGCGAGTTGCCTTTCTAGCTTTCTGTTTTAAAGGCGGAGGAAGAATGTTTTCGGCTTGGAATTGACCCCGTACACCCTCTGGTTTCCGAAAGAAGATTGCTTGGGAGCTTCTAGGGAGTTAAAACCAAAATTATTATTGCTGAAGGAACTGGGTTTGAAAATAATGAAAATAATTTTAAATTACCAATAAAATCAGCTTCACACGGTACATTATTATTTTTAAAAAAAGCTGCACCGATCAAGTAGGTCAACTTTTCTGTTTTAACGATCGTTTTATTAGTTATGATAGATTTCTTGTAATTAACGGTTTACGGTTGGTAACATCGACTAATTACTGGTTTTGCAGCAAAAAATCGCTAATCCATGTACGAGGAAAGAGACTGCTGCTGTATCGACAAGCAGAGTGACATGAAAATTTTAATTAATGATCGTCGTACACTCGTACAGCATTAACACAAAGCCTCGAAAACTATTTACAACTATAAAGCATCGCCGTTTACCTTTTTCCCAGCATTAATTGCGAATAATTGTTTAATCTGTCACTCACTCAGTCAAGGCTAGCAGGTTTCTCTGCGAACAAGCGGATGTTTCCAGCGAAGTTTCATCTTAAACAGATGTTTATTTACTGCGTTATGTGGAAAAATATTGGAAAAATACGAACCGGGCGACTCGCCTTTTATTATTGTTCCGCGCGGACTTTTTCTGTAATGTTGCTTTATGTAATGCGAGTTGGCTCATTGTTATTAATAGAGTGTTTGCAATAGTAGAGAATTGCAAAATATTAAACCGATTACTTTACAAAGATAAATCTGCATCGTAATTTGTTGTAAACGCAATTTACTCGATTACTGCAGGGAATAAGTGCATTGTAATGCAAATTGTTTTAATGCTAATAAATTGCTTTGCATTGGTGATGTTTAAAAAAGAACATAATTCGCGCAATATTAATTTGCAAGTTATTTAAGCCAGATATAGTATTATAAACGTTTTCACTTGACGTAAAAATGAGTACCTAATACTTTATAACCTCTATAGAATTTCGCGTCGTTATTTTAACAGATAAAAAGTAACAGCAAGAATGATTTCCTATCGACGAAGTTGCTTAAAGCTGCATAATTATTAATTAATATTGATGAAAAACGCTACGAAAATGTGATTTTTGTCATTAAACGTAATACTAACATAAGAGCAGAACATGTTTATTATGAATCTCAAAGTAATGGTCACTATTTTTTTAAATTCTAAAACAAATCGCTGTTATTCTGTCTGCGATTGAAGAGTGAAAATAATTTTAAAACATTGTCTAGTGAAAAATGCACATATCGTTGGGTTGACAACAATTTAATGGCCCCACATTCACTGCCAACGAAACTATTGTAGCAGCATACGAAGTGAGTGATAGCCATTAAACTAAGGTAGAAACTTTGGAATACAAATGAATTTTAAATGAGGTGTGATAGCGGAAAGGCGATGCCAAGTAGAAGCTTTGCTTAGTATCTAGTTTGTACAGAAATGTGTAGAATTTGAGCATTAAACTAGCCACAAAAGTATGCAAGAGGATTTAAAAAATATAATTTTTGGCCCCTTGAATAGATTGTCGTTTTAAAGCATATCTTACAAGTTTTTGTTACAAAGTTACAAAAAAGTGTTTGCCTCGACTTATTAAATGTAAATTAAAAGATTTGATTTATGATTGACGTATTCAAATGATCAATTCATGTAATGTTAATAAGTATAATTAAGAAGAACGTGATATTAATATGTTTTAATAGTAGTCACTTTATTTTTTTTGTGAAGGAATTTGTTAGATATATTTATTGACATAAATAAGTTCTATTAAAATCACCTGTATTTTTTTTTTTACAAAGAATCTCTTGTTGAAGTTTTGTAGCCAGTTTTAAGACTTATTCAGTAGCTATCTTATGTATTTTTTATTCATTATATTTATTAATGAATGAATGAGATTGTCACTGACGTAAAGGCAATAGTCTTGAAATTGGTCCTGCATCTCTATAAGAGATTCTTCGAACAATAGATATGTGATTTTCTTTTCTTCTTGTTGCTTCTTATTGTTGTTCTTTAGGCTGTTCGTTGCATCAACCATTTTCCTGTTCTTTCCATATTTTCATCGGCCAGCCTACGTTTCTCTTTCCTCCGGGTTTATTTATATTGGTATGTTTGTGTCAGGATACGCCTTTTATCCAGTATTTCTAGAAGCTTTATACTTGCCGTTCTATATCTTTTTTATTTCATTTAAACTGCATTTTTGTAGTTCGTTGCGTATTTCTATGCCTCGCTTTGTTGTTTTTTTTTCTTCCTACAAAGCCACTGCTGTAAAACATTTTAATTTTGCATATCTTATGTAGTTGCACTTGTTTAAGTAACATAATTCTCACGTTATTGATTTCAAAACGAGTGTTCAATTAGAATAATGAGGACAACTTTATTTGCCTCTATAAATATGTGATAAAGTTTCCCCGATTTAAAATTCCAAAGGACTCTTGTTTTTCTGCTAAACTTACCATATATTATGCAAGGAACGGTGCTTCTAGCAGTTCTGAATTTAAAATAAGCTCGGGTGCAACTTTATCTAAGCTAAATAAAACTTTGCGTTAACGTTAAGAAACGGTAATAAATCATAGACTCACATTGACCGTCAATCTGGAGCGCGTTATAATTTATGCTAATGATAAGTCATATGGGTAATGATTATTTCGATGTCAGTTCTGATATATAATTTCACAAATCGCGGCCTTGCTATCGATTTATCCGTGCATTTGTCTTATTTTTTAGATGAAATTTTCGCGGATATCTCGTTGCGAATCGGATAGATTTTTTTGGTGCTAAATCGGGGCAAGATTGACACATGTATCTTGCTTCCAATGTTAACAGTAATGTTGAATTCTTCGGCAATAAAAATTAAGTAGCTTCGCTATTGATATACAGGTTTGTTCCCACTGCTTAACAAGTTTTTGTGATACACCGTACATTTCGACATAAAATATTTATGATTATTGCCGCTATTAAAATTTGTCACGACATGATAAACAATTTAGTTCCTTGTGTTTAAATTATTTGCTAGATCATGTGAGGGGGAAGTCGGTAAGAGATGAATATTGTCTGATTAAAAAGTATGGTGGTACTTGTATTTCGAGTAGAAACGTCCTGGGATCGCTTTAAAGTTGATTGCAATTTTTTTTTGTACCCTTAAAAGACTTTATTCATCTTAATTGTTTTTTTCCAATTGTATTAAAATCGCATAGGTACCCAAATTTATCTTGCCATTCGCGTAAATCAGTAATTATTTTAATCTTCTTTTTTCGAGAGTAGACCGCGAAGACGGCCTCTTTGCCTCTGTGTGAACAATTTTTTTTTACAGTTAGTCGTAATAAATTATTTAACTTTGTTAAAACCCAAGCAAACTCCTATGAAAGCACATTATAATTGTGATTTGAAGACATATTAACACCTCATCCGTTTTATATTTTTTCTTTTAAAATAAAGTCGATAGAAGTACTGAAATTTTTACGTACAGCAAAGATGAGATTATGTTTGATCTAAAATTGCATTTAAACCTTGCCAGTTTTTTCGAAAAAATAAACTTTATAACCCATTTTCCACTTAAAAATTTTGAAAGTACAAAGCCAAAATTGTCTCAATTTTTCACCTTCATTTTGCTTGTTTTCTAGTCAAACATTTATAATACAAAAGTAATCTTTATTTTTGGTTAAAATTATATATTTTGTTTCTTAAAACAGTGTTTCTTTATTTATATATTTTAATATGAAAAACTTGCAACATTGATAAGTTAAGATATAGTATTTACTGCTTATTTTTGAAGTAAATGAATTTTAGTGGCATTTTTTCAGCGATGCATTTACTCAAATAGTTTAAAAATTATTAATAATTCATTGAATTACTTACTGTACATTCAAAACTGCCCAACATATAGCGGTGTTTCAAGATTTGTGGAATGTTGTTTATCAAAATCAATTAAACGTATTTGCAGCAAAGTCAAAATTTTAAAATAGTGCTGTATTTTGTTGTAATAAAAATATTTGTTATAGTTGTACTGCAAGAAATGTGTTGAGTAATTGCACAAATTAGTGGTTATATATATTTTTTTTTACACTGTAAAAATTGCTACTGAAATTGTTACAAAATGGAATTGATTCCTATGGCTTTCATTGTATGCAATTTTTTCGCAGTATCATTTTTGTTAGGATATTTCTAAAACAGATGGAGTTATGAGGTGATAATGATATCTGAAACACCCTGTATATCAAGAAAAATATTATTAAATGTTTGTATCCGATTACACATATTAATTCTTATTCGCTTTATTTTTTAATTCTATTCTTTAGTGTTAAAACTTAGCCAATAGATAAACTGTTGTGTTTTTTTTGCACAATTACATCTCCCAAACACTTATTCAACCCCTAAAATAGTTTTCGAATATCTTTGGCATTAAATTTATTATCTTGGTTCTCGAACCGAATCAATTTTTTAGCTCCTTAACTGCGAATTTTATTCATCCCGTTCTCGTTAGTTTAGCGGTTTCGATACAAAACGAGGGCTATTTTCCGGAACTTAAATATTTCCGCATTGGCTGCATGCGCTAATCCCAACTGCATCCTCAGTTCCATCCGAGCATCGTCGTTGCAGTTTTAATTTAAAGATTCGTAAACTAGTTTTCCGGGACGCCGACCATCCGAAGCGAATTTGGTTTCGCTATTCGTGCCACGTGTGCGATCCTCGTTGTTTTGTTTCGGCGCTGATATCTTGTTTCAGCGTTCTCGTTTTGTTTTAGGATTTATCATTTGTTTTCTTTTGCGTGGCTTTAAAAACCGCATGCACCGCTTTGCTTGCGTTTAATTCGACGGACAAAATCCGTTACGATGATCTTAGATGTGCTCCAGTGCATGTAATTTGCTTACCTAGTTCTTTAATGATTGCCCGCTTGTTGTGCAGTTAATACGTACCTCTCTCGTCCTTGGTTATTGAAGCATTTCCTCGTCTCTTCGGTTACTGAGGTTATTAGTCCGTTACGGTATCGAATGAGGGGTTCGCACACGCCCTTGGTATTAAGAGTTTATGGCCGTTACAGATTTTTGAGCGCGTTTATAAGTCATTATTTGAACTCTGTGTGTTGCATTACATTCATAGGATTATTATTGTTGTAAAATCAGCGAAGCGTTGGAAACGGAAGCGACTGAATTGCGTTTTTACATTAATTAATGTAGGTACACACCTAGCTCTACTCCTGTAGTAATAGTATTTGCCCACGGTTGCTCCATTTTAAACGATTGTTAATGCGACGTTCAGTTATTTTATTTATACATGGTGAACCGAATATTTTAATATTTTGAGCAATTCTGGGCTTCAGTTGGAGATGAAATGAGAGGACATTCGTCTCAATAATGTTTGTTATCGCTTGTTGGACTAAATGCGCGTTTTGTTTTATTTTTTAATTATGCATTTTGGTCGCGCCTTTTTGATTGGTTTCATGCGCGACGCATGTCCGCCATAAAGGCCTTTTTCGGGCAAGCATTTGCCCATGTGTCGTGTGTACCAATAAGTGAACCCAACATTTCGTCTTGTTATCTTGAATTCAACATATGGTCCTTCGAGTTTGATTGGTTTCTGTTGAACGCACGTATTTGCTTAGTTGTATTGGTATACCCGCCAATGGTTTTTAGGTCCCTGGACCATATTGTGGCGTCTACTGCGCGAAAACACTGCCACCGCTCTCCATTAGACTTGACGCGGGCTATATAAAAAAACGTTTGGGTGGCCTTCCGGATCTCGTCTTGTCGTCTAGCGTTTCCGCTCTTTTTGATACGAGCAATAATGCGCTAACAAGTTCTAAAGAGTACGTCGGTTAATTAACGAATTTTCCTGCAGATTTAATGCCATCTTGATAATTATATTGGACACGATTTCGACTGCTCATTATTGAGACTGCTGCCACAGTTTTATTTTTTATGATTTGATAAAGTTAGATCAACTTGCTCAAATATAACTTATTACATATCAAATTAAAGCTTATTGTATTGACGTTCTCATATCAAAAAAATAAAATAAAAAGCTTTAAACACCGGTAAAACTTTTGCAATGAGCTTGAGTTGGACAACTCCGTATTTTTTGACGGCGAATTCAGGATACTGTTCTTTGATCCACCCTGTATACATATGCGTGCAACGTTAAAGCATACATATATTATTCATTTCAGCCGCGAAACGTGTTTTCTTTGTAATGAAAACGTTAACAGATCTAGCAAGTGTTGATACATATTTTGCAGTTTATCTCTCTGTTAAGACAGCCGCGCAGACATTCTTAATAGACTCGTAACCGGAAATAAGCAGCGACTCATACTACATTGTCTTCTATTTATAACTCTTTAGCACGATAACTAGTTTAATTGCTTCATCTTGCCTCTCGGCCGTTTCTCTTAAAATATTAGCGGCCGCGCCCCGCCTCGACACATTGCTTTCGTAAAGTGTAAATACAGCGACACGTGTTCGCCCATTGTAGAACCATGTGCCCGGTGTGAAAATGTATTCAACACGCACGTGAAACACTAGTACACCGTGTAATTATTCGAATTCATAAACAGATGCTTGCATATATTGTCGGCATTTTATTGGAAATCAACTTCGGAAATGGTGGAAAGTCTGTACCGTTAATTCGATTAGCAGCTGTTTTATCAAACCGTATAAAGTCATTATAAATATGTATAGAATCGCAATTTGTTTTTATGTACAATCGTTTAAGTCGACACAAACATGGCTTTTTTATGTATTTTGTAATTAATTATCCAGACAAAGCAATACGGATGCTGAGTGTATTTCTGTAAATACATTTTTACTTCTGCTTTGGAAGCCAGTCCCGTACTTGCACGGGATGGCCTTGAAACAACGTCGAATATTAATGTAATAATGCTCGAGTTACTAAAAGCAAAAGAAAATCGAGTAGAATATATTATCTCACACCTAGGAAAAAATTAAATCCATCCTTAAATAGGGTAAAGTTGATTTAATAGGAGTACCTATAAAAAAAATCGTGAATTATTAAAAAAAAAAAACATTCAGAAGTTTTGAAGTTTTACATAATAAAAGATGAAACATAATTTTTTACGCAATACCTATATCATTTGGCAACAAAATCAAAATGAAACACTTCGCCAGGGAAGGTCACAATATGTTGTCGCTAGAATCTGATCAAGGCTGTGCTTATTGCATCAATTTCACGTTTTTCTCTGGAACCGTTTAAGATTTTTTCAAAAACTTTGCACCATTTTACCTGCAAAGGATGCGCGCATAAGTAAATAGAAGAATTTCGATTTTATCTCTGACGGTTTCATGGCCAACGCGATCGCAAAAATTTATTATTCAACCCTTCAGTTCTTCCCCTATTTTTCCGAAGGAAATGGCCAGTGGCACGTATAACTCTGCAAAACATTTAGTTTTGATGTTCTTGATGCAATAAACACAGCCTTGATCAAATTCTAGCGAGTAGCGACAACATATCGTGACCTTCTTTTGTCAGAAAAATTGCGGGGAAAACTAAATGGGACAGGATTAAAAACGAAAACATAAATAACACAACCAGAACCAGTAATAGAAAAAATAAGAAAGAAACAACTACACTGGTATGGATGGTCATATAGTAAGAATGAAACACACTGAATCTCCAAAAAATTAATGAAAATTGAAAAACAAAAAGGGAGACCAAGAAGAAAATGGGTAGACCAGCTAAGGGAAATAGGGTTAGAAAAAAGACAGTAGAGTAAATGAGGACATTGTTAAGAGACGGACACTGGCAAAAATTGATACAGGATACAGAACCCCTCTCCGACACTTAAAAAGGCAAAAGGAGATTGACAAAAGGAAGGCAACAACAAAGCAAGTATAAAAACTGTGAAAAAACGTATTTAAAATTATGCAACATTAAATTGAATTATTTTTTGGTCAACTGTGCACCGTACTGAACTTGATTGTTTTGGAAAATTCATGCTTCATATTGTTCTTGAAACTCCTTTGTTCAAAACGTAATAAAATTTAATCCTTTTAATTTTAAATTGAAATAAATGTAAAACACATGTTCTCATTTAAGTGACAAAAACTGGTTTACAGTTATGTGCTAAAATAGTAGTGTAGGTAATGTGTTAACAAACAATTTCACTTTATTCAAATAATGTGAATGCTTCTAGTGGTCAGGCGGCTTTAACGTATTACAAGCGTCAAACAATTGTTATTTTTGTTCGCGCAACATGAATTTTGGTGGATGCACCTGTGCGCAAATAAATAAAGCAAAACTAAAATTGTGGGTATTGTGACACCCCGCCTGAGATCAATTATTTTAATTTACTTCAATGTTATTTCATTAACTTTTAAATGAATAACATTGCAACAAATGCTGATACACCAGTTACTAAAACAAGTAACACTTGAAAAGGGCCAAGTTATGAGAATTTCAACTTTAGTAAAACACATTAACGTTAAAATATTACGGCCATAACTTGGGTCCTACAACGCCAGCATTGGGGTTTCGTCAATCAACAAATGATTTGTTGATAAAGTTGTACATCATAAGCAGAACAAACTACTCGTACAAATATGTGTTTATAGGAAAGAATGACAAAGATGCAACTACAATAAAAAAGGGACAGCAACAGGGAACGTAAAACCTTGCGACAGTCACGCAGTTAGTTAAGATCCAACCCCCGAGAAATGTACAGCCAGTCGAAAAATAAAGGAGTTTGTTGTTAAAATTGTTGTGTTTTATTTGTTTCTTACTGTGTACTAATTGCTCTAGACCTGTGTACTACGTAAAACAACGTTTGAGGGTCCAACCACGTTACAAAGACGATCACGAGCCAAAGTTATCAACAATAAATATAAGAGTAATAAGTACTCTTCCACAACAGTGCGGCCTATGTACAGTACGGTCCGTCACAGTATGGATATTTACGTCGTGATTCGGTACACGGTTATTGATCATTTTCGCAACATTTTAAATAAAAACAAGTAAATTAACCGGATTTGTAATTTATAATTACCGTGTGTTTCGCGTTTTAACTAAAACTAAACAAGCAATAAATTTATGGTGCTGTTTTCTTCTTCTTTAAATGTTCTTAGGCGGTCGCTTTTACAACTGTTCGGTGTTTATGAGCTGTAGATGTCATATTTTTGGTGTCGACATGTATTTGGGTGTTGTTCTTGAACCGAGCACCTGTGCATTAGAAATATTTTTTGGGTGAAGGCTGCGTTAAACTTGTGTTGTAGTCGTACTGTTTTGGGTGTGACACGGCAATCGGCTTGTAGATAAACGACAAATATTTACAAGCGCACTTGGCTGTCTGCGAATGGAATTTGTCCGAGCGGACGTGCGTTCGACAATTTTAAATTTTGTGAGAATTTATTGTTAGTTTAAAGTTTAAAGTAAATCCAAACATGCACTTGGGCAACTTTTTTGTTTGTTTTTATGTAACGGGTTGGTTTTGAACCTTTCCTTTAAGTTTAAGTTGATTAAAAAGTAATCAAAGCCGTTTTCTTGTATTCAATGGAGTAACATCTAGAATAGCTTCTCCAAAATTGGGTTTCACGGAACCTTGGGTTTCGTCAGGAAATGGTAAAAATTTGATTACTTGATAGTAAATCATTTTCTTTACTTATAACTGAACTAAGGTCAGTTACTAAGACTAAAAATTGGTTGCAGTGATACATCTCCCATCAAAACTCTTTTGTTCGCATTGCCTTCTTAATATCGAATAAACAACCTTCGTCACACAAATGCTTTGCATTTCACGGCTCTGACAACTGTCATCATTTTTCTCTCCACGTTTTTTTTTTTTGTACACATCTTAAACGCCTCTTATTGTGCCCGTCACACAGGCCGCTGTTGGTTTAGGTTCTGACTCACGTACGAGTTTTTTTCTTATTTAATTTCTAGCCGAGCGGCGCGGAATATATCCTCGCGATATGTTTGACTTCGGAGCACAAACAAAACCTGCGTTTTCGACTGTTTAAGCTTATCCACCTGATAAAACTCAGTTTACGTGACTTAATGGCCTCTTTGACGAGTTTTTCTAAACAAATGACTCGCGTCAAATCGTAGCGATACGGGACCGAGACAAAAACTTGTAAAACAAAGATGATTTGCGACAAATCGTTATTTTAGGCACGCAGTGTTTCGGTGCATGTATTGTATACAGAGCTGGGCAAAGCACCGACCCTAAGTGCTTGAAGCACCGAGCATTCAAGCACTTTTGTAAGTGCTTGATCTAATTAAGCAGTAAGTACTTTGGATTTTAAAAATGCTTAAAAGCATCAAGCACTGCCCAAAGTGCTTAAAAAAATTAAGCAGCAAGCATTGAGCATTTGGGAACTGCTTAAGAGAAATTTAAAATTTAAACAGTTTTCCATGATGTAGCATACATAAATACTATGCAGTAAGCATACATAAAATTAAAACTTTTATTTATACCCTCCCTAGATAATACGAGTAGATATACCTATAATATATGTATAGAGAATAAATAATATAGGCTATTAGATTATGTAATCAGTTAGTACTAGGGTTTCTCATATTTGACCATTTTGCTTGTCCCGGGATTCCGGGAAGAAATCGGCCTTTGTCCCGGGATATCCCGGGATCCCGGGATGTAATAAATTATGTCAATATTTTTAAATATAAGACACAAACAATTAAGAAAGCGGTTTATTACTTAAAAACAACTCCAAGTCATATATGTAATACATTTTGCTCCATGATTATCATAAATAATTAAATAATATTGGTGAGAGAAACATACATTAGAAAAATATAACCTTTTGTTTTGCAGTTTTATATTTATGAACACAATAATAAAATTTTTAAAATGAATTTTTGTAATGAGATTTAAGAAAACAAAGGTGATCTATGCTTCGGTCAATTAGTCTTTTTCTTAATTTATTAACAAAAATTCCTGCTGCATAAAATGCTCTCTCAGTCTTTATTGATGTAGGTAAAATTGTCTTGAGAGCATCTAGGAGCAAAGAAACATCGTTTTTATCTACAAAATTTTATTTATAAGCTATTTTGATGTGCATTACCAGGGTACGCAAAAATAAAACTGCAAAAGTTTGAAGATATTAATTTTATCATAGAGATCGAATTTAATTACGCCATACTAAAAGAAAAAATATAGAAGAGAAAAATTATTTTGAAATAAAAATTTCCATAATTTACTATTAGTAAAGATATTTATATTAAATTCTGATAAGTTATGATAGTATTACAAAGATCTTAGCACAAAATAAACGAAAATAACACTTTTTTTAAATCCCGGGAATTCCCGGGACAAAAATCATTTCCCGGGAAATATAAAATAGCTTAAAATGGACCGGGATCCCAGGAACCCGGGATCCCGGGATCCCGGGAAAGAAACCCTAGTTAGTACCTACTAGGGTTTCTCATATTCGACCATTTTGCTTGTCCCAGGATTCCGGGAAGAAATCGACCTTTGTCCCGGGATTTCCCGGGATCCCGGGATGTAATAAAGTATGTCAATATTTTTAAATAAATGACAAAAAAATTAAGGGAGCGGTTTATTACTTAAAAACAACTCCAAGTCATATATGTGATACATTTTGCTTCACGATTATCATAAATAATTAAATAATATTGGTGAGAGAAACATACATTTGAGAAATATAACCTTTCTATCGCAGTTTCATATTTATGAACACAATAATATAATTTTTACAATGAATTTTTGTAATGTGATTTAAGAAAACAATGGTGATCTGTGCTTCGGTAAATTAGTGTTTTTCTTGATTTATTAACAAAAATGTTTGCTGCATAAAATGTTCTCTCAGTCTCTATTAAGGTGAAATTGTATTGATAGCATCTAGCACCAGAGACATCGTTTTTATCAAAAATAATTCATTTTTAATCTATTTTGCATCGAATTACTAGGATACACAAAAATAAAACTGTAAAAGTATATTGAAGATACTAATTTTGTCATGGAGATCGGGCTTAGTTACGCCATACTAAAAGAAGAAATACAAAAGAGAAAAATTATTTTGAAATAATTTTCCATAATTTACTGTTAGTAAAGATATTTATATATTATATTCTGATAGGTTATGATAGTATTACAAAGATCTTAGCACAAAATAAACGAAAATAGCACTTTTTTTAAAATCCCGGGAATTCCCGGGACAAAAAGCATTTCCCGGGAAAGATAAAATAGCTTAAAATGGACCAGGATCCCGGGATCCCGGAAGAAACCCTAGTACCTACTCCCATTATATTAAACATTGTATCTAATTTTGGATGGAAGCATGCAAGATTAAAAATTAATAAACATCGATGGTGTGTCTTATTTACTATTTGAGAAAAATGAATACCGCAACAATAAAATTTTTGAGTTGTAGGTGTAGGATATAAAAATAAATTCCTCATATTAAAACACAACGAACATAATCATTTATTAACAATAATAAATTAACACGGGTAGAGTTTAGAGTAGAGATCAAAAAAACAAAATATCACGTTTCGTTTTAAAAAATTGCAAAACATAAGGCTGTTTTGCATTTACTTAAATAAGTAGGTATTACTAGAAATTTTAGTGCCTGAACCTATGCATATAATGCTTGCTAGATACTAATGTCAACATTGACGGTCTAAATTTTCGAATTTACTTTTAAAGTACCAGATTATCAAAATTATCATCTGAAAGTACATGCCTGTTAGGTGCATTTATTATACTTGCGAAAGAAAATAATCGCTCAACAGAAGCACTTGATGGCAGAGGAGTATTGTATCTCAAAAATAATTTCTTCACTGTAGGGAAGTTATGTCCCAGTCCGTTCTAGGATCTTTGGTATACTGAACTAATTCTAACTCTATCGTTGTTTTTTGTTCATGGATAGAAATGGCTTATAGATTTTCACGGGTTGAATTCATAAAATCTGTTTCATTAAAATCAAAAATGAGCGCGGTAAAAATAAAAATGCTTATTAAGTCTTCTTAAGTGCTTAATAAGTACCAAGTGTTCATGAAAGTGCTTGGTGCTCTAAGCATCGACCACCTGTTTTAGAAAGTGCTCCAAGCATTGTGCTCGAAGCATTAAAAGTGCTTAAAAAATTATTGCAAGTAGTAAGCATTCAAGCATTGCCCAGCTCTGATTGTATACAAATCGCGATTTAAACAAAACTGCAATGCTGTCTGTTACATTTTTTATTGTAAAGTTTGCACGACAATTCAAATACGCAAAATAGTTGTGCTATAAACGAAGAGATTTATTTATTTAGTCATGAGTCCTTCTACTGTTAGGTGTAGGACTGTTGAGTTGTGTTTGTTTTAATATAAAAACTGGGCCTTTTGTACTCCTTCGTCTTCTGAGATAGGTACAGTTGTTAAATTAGACAAATGTTTCTACTAAAAACCCCTCGTGTAAAGAATCGCCAGGGTATAATGTTTGGGGGCAGGGGCTATTATCCAAAGGGTAATTATTGTCCCAGAACCGTCACAGACACACATAAAATGTACGCAAAACCCGATTTCAAAAAAAGCTACTCAAATGAAGTAGGATCGACATTAAAATGAAAAATGTGTCTCGAAGAACTACTGGCCTTGAAATAATGTGAAGTTAAAATTAAGTTTTGGGGCGTTTGAACTTTAAAACTGATCGCAGTTGAGTGATTTTGAATATTTCTACAGAACTCGGGCTCCTTCAGCCAGTTTTAACTAAATTTGTGAAGCTGCCAGGTTACTTTATAGACCACCGGTTCTGTCTATTAATTAAAGCTTTACCCATTTATTATGTTTGCTTTAGAAATACCCTATTAGCAAAGAGCAAGCTGTAAACTCTAGGCATAATTAATAACAACAAACATTCAGCGCCCGTTAATTATCCCAAAATAGTTAATTGATAAAGTTTATTGGGCCCTTTAAATATCCCGGTCGACTATTTTTCTTGTAATCAAAGCATAATACGTCTCGGTGGAAGGTCGTTTTACTTCATGGCGTCATAAATTGGAGCCATAAATTTTCGAGTCGTGAAGGTAAATTTGTGGTCCGTAGTAAAGGGTCGGCGATGCATTGAACTCTAAACTAAAATTCTGTTGTACCTACCTATAATAATATCTTCCGGTTCTGGGATTTACAACAGGCTTCGGTCCTCTCGTCGCCCGAGTACTCTTGCAGCACTGAAAGTTGTCAGCTTTTAAGTAAAAACGGTAAAAGTAGAGTTAGAAAGCGTAATTAAAATTATCTGTGAACGAGATACAAGTGTTAAAACACGTCATTATTAAATGCTAGTTGCTGAAACACATGTGCTACAATAACTGGTGGTTTATTGTTTGAAATGTGCCATACTAATTGGTGCTTGCTAGAAGAAAATTGTAACTTATCTAACAAACATGCGATGAATTGAAATTTCGAAAGAAAGTAATTTAATGTAATTAAAAACGGAAAAGTAAATGGTTGTATCACTGTAATCGCGTATTGTAGGCTAGTTTTTGATCTAGTTGAGCAATGTTACTCCGTTGTACAGTGTAATCCAAGTTTGAGAGTCGTCTTTTGAGGCATACAAATTCAGTTGGACATCGATCAAAGTTAGTTATTTGATAGAGCGGTTTGTGACTCTTATACTCAAAATATAATCCAGAACTACCCCATCATTGGTTGAATTATTTGGGGGTTCATTTAGGTGTTATTAATAAATTTGATACATAGTTTTTTATTAAAGAATCTCTTGTAGAAATGCTAGTTTCGTCTTACCAGTGAAGGTCACGATATGTTGTCGCTAGAATCTGATCAAGGCTGTGTTTATTGCATCAAGAAAATCAAAACTAAATGTTCTGCAGAGTTATACGTGCCACTGACCATTTTCTTTGGAAAAATGGGGGAAAACTGAAAAGTTGAATTATAAAAGTACTTGAGATTTTTTTAAAGTAACTTATACAGGGTGTGTAAAAATTGGCGGAAGGGCTACACGGAGTGATGTTCTTCGTAAAATTCTAAGTCGAAAATCTTAATACGAAAATGTTGTACCATGCTTCCTATGGCCTCAGGAACCATTTAAAGAAAAAAAAAATTGGCAACATTGCATACATTGATTTGCGTTTGGACATTTTTTTATCAGCAATTTTTACTTACGTATCTACATTTTTTGTTCGAACTGAAAGCCTTCAGTTCGTAAACATAGCTGCAAACTTTTGGGTATCGTAAAACACAAACAAGAAATAATTACGAGAAAAACAGAGATGACAGCTAAGGAAAATGTTGCCATATGTATTACTGTCATTAAAATCAGTGATTTACATATTTTCAACACCAATTTTTGAAAGGAAGAACACAATATCTAGGAAAAAATACTATTCGAAATCTATTTTTATTCCAAATTGCAGCTTTTTCATTTGCAAGTATTAAATAATAACGCTTATTAAAGGACTAAATGTCAAAGCTTTGAGGACCTCTTGCGGACACAGCAAGCGTGGTACAACATTTTCGTATTAGGATTTTCGACTTAGAATTTTACGAAGAACATCGCTCCGTGTAGCCCTTCCGCCAATTTTTACACACCCTGTATATTAAATTCTATATTTTTGCTATTTAATACTGGTGAGAAAGTTATTGAGAGAGAAGTTGTAGATATTTCGGGCAGTGCAAAACTCCTCAATTCATTTGTTAAAATGGTCTATATTTCGAGAGATGTTGTGAACTCTTAACTGCGAAAAATGCCTAGTACAACTAGGATCCCCTAAAATAAAAACATGCAACTTTTAATATTTAAGAAAACAATTAAATTAAAGAGTGCTATAAAAACACTTGTAATAAAATTTATTCATTAGTACTAAAACACTTTTACACTTCTAATAAGTTGTTTTTTTGTTACAGATAACCCCAAAAGGCTACAAGCAGTAATAAGGTAAAATGATTTTCTTTCGGTTTTTTAATAAAAAGTTATGGAACTAAAAGAAAAAGTACAGAACAGCAGTTCTGGAAAACTTTTAGTGAATAATAACTCCTTATAAATCTAACGTGTTTGATATTTTCGTTTTTTTTTTGTCAATTCAGACACTGTTGCTTAACAGATAGCTTGCATCTGAGAAATAATATGTAGTGCATTTTTATAAGCTTTGGAAATGTTTATTATACAACAGTCCTTGTAAAAATTTTCCAATGTTTCAGATTTTTAATTGTTGTTTAAAGATCTTTTTTAAATAAAATTACCCTATACATTTCATTATATTAACTAACCTGAGGTAAGCTTTTCTAAGGAAGAACTTTTTGTAAGAAGCTTTATAAAATAAGCAATTTTTTTTTTCCAATAAAATCGGCCTTGTATGGTTTTTAGAAAATGCCAATGGCGAGTCATGAAATTTAGACATATTTTATATCTATGATACCTACATACCTAAAGTAATTTTTTTCCATATTAAAATGTTTCATTAAAAATAATCTTCGTTTTATGAAGACAGTAATGTGACCCATTGTTTTTTTAAATAAATTATTACGAATGTGAGTGTATAGAAAAGAGAGGAGAGTCTTAAGACTCATCTAGCATTCTTACAAGAGATTCTGTGTAAAAAATATTAGCGATTTTGACTTAAATTAATTTGTATTACATGGTTTTAGCTCACAATTTTTTGTTGTTGTTTCTTAATTGATGGGTAATTGTTGCCAGTTTTTGCATTATTTTAAAAAATTCAGTGCACAGAAAGGTTTAAAGTAATAATGACATGATATACTTTACAAATCATAATTTTTCGCAGTTCTGTGCGGAATAACAACAAAAACCTTCTATTCAAACAACAAAAACCTTCATCACGTTTACAAGTTAATTCCACAGTCTCCTCGCCAGTTCTTCCTAGTTCTGCAAAACCTCGTGTTGGCTACGTAATTTAGTGCATGTTGAGTTATTTGCATACCCACTAACTATCCGGAAATGCTCTGAATTATGTTCGCGGCACGTAACAACTGCCACGGCATTGGTGATTATTTGTAGTTTTATTTATATCTCGTAAGTTATTATTAATATCGCCAGGCCTAATTGCGTTATAATGCGACTGTGATTCATACCTGGTAGATGCTGTTTAACTGCGGTACCGTTATCTTTGTGCTGCACGTGGGACAATTATTGTTGGGAAACTACTTATTAGCACCTTTTAAGGTATTATATGGCAGGCGTCGGTTCGTCTCTGTGTTGTCATTATGTGCATTTCTAATTATTAACAAAAACAATGTGTGCACAACGAAGAAAGAATTTAGCAAAAGTGTAACGATACATAGTAGCAAGCTTGTGTGGTGTTAAAAGTTTAAATAAAGGTGTGATTGATGTGTGCCATTGCCTTAGTGTGAAAAACATACATTGTGTTGGTCGCTTTAAACTCTGCCAAAGTAGGAAACAAGTATATGTTTTGTTATCGAGGGTAATAACATAACAGTTGTAAGTTTTTTGAGAAATGTTTGTCGTCTCAATGAAAACTTCTAACTGTTTCACAACACAAAATCATCAGAAAATTCTGTAGCGTGTTGTGTCTGTATTTTCGATTCATTTCTTATTTTGTTCCCATGCGTTTGGCCATTAAATTTTTCTTAAAAACCTCATTGTGTGAATCTAATGCGGCATATTTCCATTTTTCTTCATTTCATTTTTTATGAATGTTTTTTTTAACGCAAAAATAGCCTTGTTGCTGTACTTATTCTCTCATATATTATTCGCCCTGCACATATCTTAGACCTTTTTTCTATTTAACAGAATATTTCCGAAACAACATCGGATAAAAGTATTAGTTTCTAACATCTGGTTTCCGATACGGACGGAAGTTTGTTCACTTAAAGCCCTGCATACATGACGCAACTTACAAACTTGGAAGTTCCTGGAAGTTGTTCATCTTATTCAAAAAGAACCGAGTTCGCTACAGTTTGTGTGGTAATCTCGTTAAAAATCGGCTCTGTAAAGATTGAATGTCGATTTGTGTTTTAAATAATAATTGTGGATGCCTGACCTCCAAGTCGTGGCGCCCACACAAATTGCAAGACCCGAATATTGTATTGTATACATATTACAAAGAGCTATTAACCTAGAATTTGCGAACTTGTCCCTTGGCTAATGATACCCGTAAGTAGAAAAAAAAGTTTCCGTAATTTATCATGATTTGCTTTACTATTGGGTTGGCTTTGTATTAATTAACGTCTACGTGTTGGTAAACTTTAATTAAAATTAATATTTTCCAGGGCTTTATAGTATTAATTTAAACATATTTGGGCTTCTACAGCCTTCCAGGTTTTTGTAATTGTGTCAAATTGTTTATTGATCAAATTGGCGTAGGTTCTGTTATTGTAAAATCAATACACAACTAAAGTAGGTGTTGTTGGTAATTTTATGAGCAGATTTAAATATAACCAATTCCAATTTTGCAATTATTTTCAAGAAAAACATGGCTACGTGTTTTAAAAATAACGAAAATTTAAAGCTTGCTTATTAATAATTGCGTTTTAATTCGTTAATACTTATTTCGTTTTATCCTGACTGCGTCAGCGAAAGCCATTATTAAAACAAGACGAGTACAACAAAACAGCAACTTTTTGTCATAATTATTAACATATATTTTTGTGAAAACAACCTCGTGTGAATAATAAACAATTATGTTTTAATAATCAAGGTCAACTTCTAGAGTTACCTCGATAATATTGTGAATCATGAATATTTATATATTATACTCATTCCTAATCGACCCAAATTGATAAGGAACTTGAGTGAATCCCATGTCATTAAGTTCAAGTCTAAATATATATTTTTAGACAATATTCTGGTATGTTTGCATTTGTAAAGGTGTTAAGATAATTATTAATGAGTAGTAAATATTGTACATACTCATCAACGATAACAATCGGTTGTAAAAGTTTTTAATTTTTTTAAGTGATTCATTGTAAATTTAATATAAACAAGTTTAGTTAAAAAAAGCACTTGTGATTATCTGTGAAAACAATTTTTAGTAGAAAAATTAGAGCAATTCCTAGACTTTTGTTTAGTCAGTAGTATTCTGAATTATTAATTAGCATTTCTACAAAAGTGAATCTTCATCGATGATAAGATAAGAAATGTTTGACTAATCTTATTTATATTAGAATCAGTTGTAAATTGTATGAAGGAAAAGTGTTCTCATTGTGTGGCATTAGTTGTTAAACGCCAGATGTTTATAATAATTTTGCTTTATTTATTTGGACGTTTTTGTGTTCAGCACTGCATTGAAAGTTTTGATATCTCATCTCATATCTGTGTAGAAAAAACTTGTTTATTGATAAAATTCCGATCTCTTGCAACTTATTCAAAAGACTGCAGCCAACTTTTTTGCCATTAAGACTTTCTCCTCTTCATAATCGCGTTCTCTTGTAACTTTTTTGCCTAGTTTTTGATTAAGCTTTTGCGCCTTTTTCTAATATTGCTAGCTGTGGTGCATTTGGCCAATTGATTCCTCCTTTTTCTAATCTGGTTCACGGTATTTTCATATTTTTTCTTCGTCTTCCTCTACTTTTTTTTCTTCAATCTTCTACTCCATCTTATTGCTTCTGGGTATGCGTAATATATATGTACAGTGTGTCCAAAAGGTATGGAGTATGCTATATATCTCAGTAAATATCCACTTTGGGAAAAAATGTTTTGAATAAAAGTTGTTTGGTACTTAGTTTTTTACCATAAGACAAAATTTAAATATTTTGTTTTCGAATAACAAAAGCGCAATGAGAAACAATTGCATTTTTTTAAATGGCAAGGTACTCCTATATTGTACTCAGTTGATAAAGATTTTTTTCTCTTTTCAATTATAGGATCACCTTAAAAAAAAAATTAATGCGAAGAGGCCGGAGAATATCGAAAATTTAAAAGATCGTATTAGAGAAGAGATGAGGTCTTTTACACCCGAAATGGTTGGAAATGTTATGAACGGGTTTAAAAACCGAGTTTATCATTGCGAAGCTGTAAATGGTTCACAGTTGGAACACTTATTGTAGATTTCGTCAAAACATTTTAGTTCTTATTATGTTTTTGTTAGAAATAAATGCTAAACAATTAAAATAATTTGAGACTATATTTTGGCGTTTTTCTCAAAAAGTTGCTTAAGTAAGGGTACTAAAGTTTTGCATCATTGAAAAGAGAGAAAAAATCTTTATCAAATGAGTATAATATGGGGTACATTGTCATTTAAAAAAATGCAATTGTTTTTCATTGCGCTTTTGTTATTCGAAAAAATAAAATTTAAATTTTGTCTTATGGTGAAAACCTAAGTAACAAACAACTTTTATTCAAAACATTATTCCCCAAAGTGGATATTTACTGCGATATTATAGCATATTCCATACCTTTTGGATACTATGTTTACTTACTTTATTTATATGACTTCATCTTTATCTTTATCTTAGGCTTTCCTTGGGTAGAGTGTATTAGAAGATATGCTAAAGAAATAATCTTTTTAGGCTGCTAAGACGCTACTCCAATTTTAGTTGACAGGGACTTCGATAGAGACGACCTTAAAAATGTGTTGTTTGATTTCTTAGACTATCTTTTTCGGTAATAATATGAACATGGAATATTTTAAACTTCCTTTTGTAAGATCGACAATCCTTCTTAATCATCCATTATTATGTCTGTACTACTTTTTTGACACAAGTAATGTTTGTTTTCATCAGTTCAAAACTGTAAACCATGCCATAATTTTAAATCTCCGAATTTGTGGTGTAGTTACAGGTTATAGTTTCCCGCTATTTGGTATTATTATATCGTTGAAACTAAAAATATTTCATAAATCAAACACGTACGCTCTATTTCGAATGCATCACTTGACCATACCACCATGACGGATGACTTGACACATCCCACGGTCTCGCTGGACTGTTTCCTCCTAGATAACATTACGGAATACTACATAGTCACGCTATCTATAAATATTCCGTATTATCGTGTCGTTTCTTGATAAATTATTTCGTGCTTTGGTAGTTTTAATTCCCTTTTTTTTTGAGTGAGCGTGTGTCGTGTAAATGTATCTGAAGGCGATGATGGCTGGTAAAAACGGGCAATTATACAGTGTGGTAAAGTTATTTTGTTGTCGGTCTACTGTTTTTTTTTTGTGCGAGGGAAAGTTTCGTGTTGATGCAATTACTAACGCGATTTAAATATTTTTGCGTTTGTTGAAGAAACGTTTTAATTGAAAACCTGAAATTGGATTGCTCTATATTTTTGGTTGACGCGGACTCTTGTAACTTTCTACATGTGGAAATGCTGTGTTTTTTGCATATACAACTAGATGTGCTTTAAATCTTGCAAACTAACAAATAGTAAAGTCTTTCATTACAAATTTTCTTTAAAAACTGTCAATGATAAAGTTGCGAAACTAAGCTAAAAAGGGAGGGTTACGAATGTTGTCTCTAGAATTTGATCAAAGCTGTGTTTATTGCATCAAGAACATCAGAACTAACCGTTTTGCAGAGTTATACGTGCTACTTGCCATTTCCTTCGGAAAAATGGGAGAAAAACTGAAAAGTTGAATTATAAAAGTAATTTTTGCGATCGCGTTGACCGTGAAACCGTCAGAGATAAAATCGAAATTCTTCTATTTACCAATGCGCGCATCCTTTGCAAGTAAAATGGTGCAAAGTTTTTGAAAAAGTCTTAAACGGTTCCGGAGAAAAACGAGGCCCTTGTCAAAACAGTTTTCCCTATGTTGAACGCCTATGCAAGTCACATAGATTTAGTTGTAACAGATGTACCACAACTTCTCAAATCATAGCGCTTTTGCAGGGGTTTCGTTTTTGACATTTTTCTCCAAAAAATTGCCCAAGAGACCGATATCAGATTTTCGCTAGCTATTACAGTAACCGAGATACCCCGTAAAACATTCGAATTTTGTCCACTCTGTATTTTTGCCTTAATCATTTAATATAAGCTATAAATTTGACTTGATTATTCTGAACTTAATTACGCAATAAACAACCTAAATTCTACCTGTTGTGGGTTATACGCAATATTCGTCGTACGCATGCAATTTCGAATTTTATTTGCTGTAGTAAAAATCATAAACATGGAAACGTTGCGGTTAGCGTTTCAATGAATTACTTTCAAAGCAGCGAAATATTAGCCCGTCCGCTTTAATCCCTTCAGACCCAATTTTTTTTTTGAAAAGCAAAAACTACCATTCGATGCACAACCGAAATGTCGTATACTACGAATAGAATCCAATAGATGCAGATAGTATACTACTTTTCTTAAAAGAATATGCTCAAAGCACACTTTATACATGGTTGCAGTCACAGTTTTAATATTTAAGTCTAATATTGAAGTAGTGAACCAGTGTACATTATAATGTGCACAGGATCTGAAGGGGTTAAGGTCGAAAGTTTCTTAATTGGCTGCTTAATTGCGTTCTTTTTTTAGTTCAAAATTGTGTCGCAAGTGACACCTTTGTGTTTGCGAAATGTCCCAGGCGTCTCAGATAACACCGGCATTAATGTTTCATTTTCGTGACGCTTATCTGATTTTATTTCGTAATTATATGCCTCGACTTTTTATGAATACGTATTTACATTGAAGACTGGAAGTTTTTGCGATGTGATGGCGTGGCCGGTGTCATTAAATTTGGCCATTCTTCCATTGTTTCTCAATAATTATTGTCCTGGTGTAGGACAGGCACTCTTGTGTGCATCAGAATGTTACGTAACGATTCGTAATTGATTGTTTTGTCTAGTTTTTGCAAAGTAATACTAGCCTTTGCTTTTGGAAATTATTACAGCATCTCTCGATCGCTGTCTGGCCTTTGTCCGTCCGCGCAATAAATTAATTAGTGGGTTAGCATTACTATAATAAAGAAACAAAAGGCTAGCCATAAAGCTAAACGTAAAGACGAGATGTAGCCGATCGAGTACAAATGAACGACCTCAAACTCTCAGCTGGATTACTTTCCAAGGCACTCTGGTTGAGCGTGAGCTGGTCACGGCACACTTGGATAACGGTTGTCTCCACGTGAGAGTCAGTATATTCGACCGTTTATCTTGTTTGGATGCATTCGTCTGTGAAACGTAAATTTATACATTTATTGGCGTGTTGCTTGTGTAGTTGAGGTTAAAAATGAGACTGGGTGAGTTTACGATTTGTTTTAATTCCTCGTGGCTAGTTTTTAATTTCGATTGTTCTACTTGCTTTGCTTTGTTTCACATGGTAACGACGTCATGTGTGAACCTCACTTGTTTGTAATTGGTGGCCTTTGGTGGTCTCGGCTTGTAGAAGTTTGGTTAAGTTATTATAGCTTCTCGGCACATTTAATACAGGGGTTAAGCACCTTCAAGTTTTCATGTACAAAATTTGTTTTTTTCTAAAATAATTTTTGAGTAGGTACCACAAATGTGGGTAGTTTTGCATCGGTCAAGATACCTTTTTCATCCCTTTTTTTGTACAAAATTTAATATAAAGTTAAACGTATGTTTAGTCACAGTTTTTGTTATATCCAGCAATAAAATTTAAAGTTTTTACTGCACTTTTTTGCAAAATTTTTGTAAAATAATGAAGGACAATGTTACATATAGGAATTGGGTGTTTTTGATCCATGCCTTAAAATAAACTTTAAATTGCCATATTCCTTCATGAATTGTACTTAATATAACGTTGACCCAGCCAATGGTGCAACCAAAAATTCGCCTTGGGGGGTGCAAAGGACAGTATTTCGGACATACTCCGTCCCGGTTGTTCCCAGCTTCATGGGACAGTCAACTCTTTAGCGCCACATGGCTATTTAATGAAGTTTTTATGACTATGTCATATAGGCATCGAGAATTACTCAGTTTCTCTTGTTTTTTGGGGGTGCAAATGCACCCTTTAACCCCCGAATGCGCCTATGGGCCCAGCATTGAATATTTAAATGACATCCCCATCAAAAAATCGTATTAAAATAAGTCTTATTGACTAATTAACAATTAAATGGTAATCCATGACAACGAAACTAAATATTTTCAAAATTCTTGTTCTAAATTTTTTTTTAAAGTCATTGAACGGACATATTTTTTGAGGTGTATGGTCATCCCCGAAAATTTATTATTAATTATTTACGAATATTGAAATTAGTCGACTGAAACTTTATTTAAAATGTTGTATGTTAAATTTTACGGATAATTATCTCCTGGAATTTATTAACATATATCAAGATTAAACCAAATAACTTGCTTATAATTTTTGTATGATATAATTAACATATTGTAACATCAAAGATTATTCGAACAAGTATTCCGCCTTCTTTATTTATTGTTGCCCTGCTACAAATGTTAAAATCTACTACATTGTTGTTTTAAAACGTAACGTATTTACAGTTAAACTTGCATTTTGCTGTTATAGTGTTTATTTTTTTCTGCTCCTTTTATTTGTGTGTATTGTTCAACAATGTTTTAGACACGTTTGCCCTAGTTTAAAATGTTCTGTTTCGTGTGGTTTTGTACTGCAATTTTGTTGTTCCTTTAACACAACCACTATTTCCTTAAGGTCGTTTCATAATGATTCGCAAGCATCATTGCTTCATCTTACAAAAATAGTATCTAATATTTATCTTTGTTTTATTCCAATATTTACATAAATTACCTGTGCGGTTATTTAAAACATGTTTAATTGTTGTTTGTTGAACGTGGTAAGATAATTTATCGCTGTAATTCTAGAAAAATAAACGCGTTAGCTGTTTTAAAGACACGTAATTGTTATCAGTTTTGGATCGTATCTTTATGTGGTTGTTCATGGTCGAATTAATAATAAAATTAGCTAAAAAGCTCAATAAAGTTTTCTTATTATTAAAATTAAATTTTGTTCAGTCATTTATAGAAATTAAAAGAAAATATTAACATTTTGTCGAGTTAGTAAAAAAACTCAAGAAAGGTGTTGTTTATTCAATTAACTTCAAAGTGAAAACAAATAATTTTGCAGGAAATAAATTTGCTGTTTTTGGAGTTCGTTGAGGTTAGGAATTTTCTGTTTTTTCTTGGTCGTCTTTGTCCAATAAATGATATTTCATTGATTGGGAAATTTCAATCAAAAGATCTCTTTGAGAAAACCATGCAACAATTTTAATGTTGGCGATGTTATATCATTATTGGTAGTTTAAGTACTTTTTTATGCATTATTTGCTAATTTGTGGCATTTGGTGTACAGACTATCTTTGCATGATCAACCCCATTCAGTAACTTAAGTAAACCGCTGGTAGTGAAGTGCATATAAATAAAATAAATATTTTATAATTATACGTTTGCCTGCACCGTTACATCGTCGAAGACATGGGGGTACAGTAGAGATAATCTAAATGGACATTAGCCACGTTCGTCTATAAATTATTATCATTACCGAACACGTATGTTTGCACTGATACACTCGCAGCTTAGTTCACAGTTTTGCAGTTTGTTGCCCTTATCATAATACAGTTACTGAAGTAAAATAGTTTGCCTGGCGCATCGGTCTCGGCTGTCTTTCGTCTTTTACTTAAACTCAAAATATTTTAAGGCTACTTTCACGAAATTAAGTTATGGGGATACTGCACCTAAAGCACATGTGAAATAATCCACGTATTAATTCATGCATGGTATGATTTTTTTATCTTTTTCATCCGCGCGTAAGTAAATTAACGAGTTTGTTTTATGCCTTAGCAAAGAAAGTATTTTTTTGATAGTGTGAAACAACAATTTTCAATTGTTTAAACTTGGTTTAGATTCCAACATAAGTCGTAAACTTGAAACTACTTAAAATGTAAAAGTCGAGTGCCCTGTAAGAGAAGCAATTCGTTTTTGATATTAAACGAAATTACAGTCTGAGTAAAGAGTAGTGCAATAAAAACATAATAAAATTTATTCGAAAGTAATGTAGCAGTTAATTTAAGTTGTTTTTATTTATCATACTTAAGTTTTAAAGGCTACACAAAGAATTTAAGTGCGATAATTTTTTTATACTTAAATATGATAAGCGATTCACAAAAATGATCGTTTAAAATAAACACCATAGTAATTAAGAATGAGACAAAGAACTATTGCAATTGTAATAAATATTTAGCAAACTTTTTTTTTTATTATACTTTTAATTTTTATAATTGTATTTTGTAAATTGCAAAATGTTGGCTTGATTAATCTAAGAAATAATATGTAAAAATTTTGGAAGCTTTTTTAAGTTTACTAAAACACAATATTTAAAAAGTTTTAAGTATTTTAAAATTATTATTTATGTATTAGTTACTTAATATTATTAAAACAAATTATAGGTAATTTATTTGAGCAAGAACTTCTCTTTAAGCTACATACGTGTTTCAGTAATTTTATATATCTTAATTGATTTAAACTATTTTAATTAATGGAACAATGGAAGCATAGTTTCAATTTTAAACTATTTATATTGGCCCATTATTAAACTTTAAAACATCCTTTTCACCACCCCTGCAGGATTTTCTATCTACAAACTAAAATGAATACTTACACATGTATACTAAGTTATTAAACATTCATGAAACATTTTATAAGTTTGAGTAACAATTATTGTCTTAACCACAGTTTAACAACTAGGGGAAACCGGGGATGAAAGTAACATTTTTTTGTTTTTATTTGATTGCTCATAGGGTATAACAAGTAGAGTCTTTTCGTCGAAGATTTTTTGTTTAATAAAAACACGAGTAGTCTATAATTTCCTTTTGAAAAAATTATTTTTCCGGATTACATAAGTAATTTTTAACTAAACTGATTCACATTCAAATGATATGTTGCTTGGGCTAAATATGTGTTAACTCTTCATTAATATTTGCAATGTTTTCATACTCACTTCTAAACATAATTGTCTTTTTAAATCATTCTTTTGATGGATTTATTCATCCTGCAATATTTTTTTACGCTCAAGAACCCCTGCACCAACATGCACCGAAGATTGTTCATGGTAAATTGAATCAGCTCCACTGTTGCGGCAAATTACTTAGCCTCACAAATGAACCATGATAATTATTCCGGAATTACTTATACTTCATTAATATTTATCGATACTATCTCAATATTAGCCACTCTGTTGCCGTGCATGCATGAATTCATATTCTATTGCGCCATACGATCGGAATTATAAATGTTAGATAAGTGAATTATAAATACCGAAATTAGATTTATGGTACCTATTTGTGATTGCTCGCTGATAACCGAAACGTACGGTCGAATTTGTGCTGGGACACGGGCGTGTTGGGTTGTTTTGAAATAAAAAATGAAAGGGTAAGGCAATGCATCACGTATGCAAAATTTGGTGATCACATATTCGATTAAGTAACGGATTTAGTGTGATTGTTATGTTATGATGTAAGCGTGTTGAAAAAAGTGCTTTAATAACTTAACTTTTGTCTACTAAACCTTTTAAGGTAGGTTTATAGTAATTATGGTGGTAAATTAAGTTTTTGTGTACCTAGTAATTGGTTTGTCACTCCTTCAGTTTAGAAGCATTTTGCAATATGCATTAATATTTTGCCTGGTTAAATGGACACACTAATGCAACGTTCAAAATTAGTTTGTATTAGCCACTATAATTAACGTTTATTTGCCAATTAAATACCTTCCTATATTTTGTTGTGTATATGTGTTGTGAAATTTGATATCTGTCTTTGCATTCTTTTCTCTGCCGCGAACGCGCTTATAGTTTTAATAATAATGGCCCATCAATTATTTCGCTGCTTTCTTCTTGATTGATAATTAGCTGAGGTTGGCTTAAGTGCAAAATTGAATTTTGATATCACAATGGGAGGCAACTTTCTTTCTAAGGCGTGCTGAAACCGACTTTCTATGCAAAAAAATCTTTTGTTTGTGTTTGTTTGTCGCGACAACCGTTTTATGAACAGTTTTATTGTTAAATTTATTCGTTTGGCGTTCGGTTAATGGTAGGTAGCGATGGGTTTTTTATGCGGAAGTGCAGTTTTGTTGTCTTTTCGTTTTTCGACCGTTATATTTTGTGTTTTTTAGTCACGTATCGGTTTAAGCGAATGTGTTAAGTTTAAATTTCGCTGCAAGTCGTATAAACAGAAGCACACGATTGAAAATTATTAGATAAATGGTCTATTTTGGGTAATATAAATTTTCGGCTTTTCTGCTAATTGTTTCTATGTTTTTTAAACATTTTGTGCTACACTATTAAGATACTGACGAGAAGCACGTAAAATATGAAGCTGAAAGTCTCGACTTAAGTTGCTCATACAAAAAATTGCAAGGAAGAAATTTTAAACATTATTTAGTAGTAGCAGCATAGAATATGGCTACTTTGTGTATTATTCAGGAGTATAATCTAGTTATCTGTTAACACATAAGGCTTTAAAGCTTTTTTATAAGTATGTAACCTTCAAACAAATACCAATGTTTTGGTCAACTTTACCACAATGTTTTTTTTCTTTAACTCTTGGTTTCCGGATTATAGTAAACACATCAATTGTTCTTCTTGACGATTCGACCATACTGTTCTAGTCGCAATCAACATTTTTCGACTTACGACTTATTCACCCCCAATAATCAACTTCTAATAATCGGTAATTTTATTTAGTCATGAGTCCTTCTACTGTTAGGTGTAGGACTGTTGAGTTGTGTTGTGCTGACTTTCCTCCAGGTCTTTTTGTCTTGTGCTAGCTTTTTTATGTCCTTCCATTTGCTGTTTGTCCATTGCAGCTTTTTTAACTTCGTCTTTGCAGGTTTTTCTCGGTCTACCTCTTTTGTTCTCCCCCTGTGAACTTGCTTCATAGGCTTTTCTGGTTAACCTTTCTTCTTCCATTCTATAAATGTGACCCAACTGTACCAGCTGTCTTTCTTGTTTTTTGTTTCGACTGACTTAATCTTTAATTGTTGTCTGTATGTTTCATTTCTGATTCTATCTTTTTTGGTTTTTCCTTGAATTTTTCTCGGAAACCGCATTTCAGCTGCATGCACTCGGTTACTATTTTTATTTTTTAAGTGTACGTTTCACTTCTGAATAAAAGTGCCGGAGTTACTATCTTTTTGACCACTTCTACTTTTGTTGGTTTTGGGATTTATATGTTTCCTAAAAAATGTTGTTATTAAACTGTTAAATATTCTTCCCACATTTCCAATCCTTTCGCTTATTTCCTTGTCCATTCCTCCAGTGTTCTCTATGATCACTCCTAAATATTTAAGGCTTTCTACCTGTTCCAACCTAAACCCATTTTAAGTGACGTTATGCCCTTTGTTCTCTGCTGTAACGATCATAGTTTTAGTTTTTTCGGTATCTATTTTAATATTGATTTTTTCCAATTCCTGGTTTAGTGTTTCTAGATTATGCTGCAGATTTTTTTTTCTGTTTCCGCGACTAAGACCATGTCGTCTGCGAACATTAGCTCAGTTATGTTTATTTTTTAAACGGTAATAAAGCATTTAATTGTACAGGGTGGTCCAAATTCGATGGGATTGCATGGGTATCTCGGTTAATATTTAAGATAGAGAAACGGTTAAATTACCAAAAATGTGCAGTTTTTTGAGACAAACTCAGAACCGTTTTCAAAAATATTCTATCATTTCCGGTTTTCGAGTTATCGAATAAAACGTGTTTTTTTGTCATATTAATAATGTGTCATATCTCCGTTATTGTTGTAAATATCGAAAATATTTATGAAGATTATTTTTAGATATTTTTATGTTTAATTTGATTATACTAAAAAAAAAATTTTTACGCTCGCCGTTAAAAAGTTATGACACAAACTTACCTTTTTTTAAATAGAAACGATAGTTGGCTATGACCTATTTAAATTCTTCATTTTTTTCTCATTCCAAATATATAAGGGTCGATGTATTTATTTTTAATAATACGCAAGTTATGAAGGTTTTTTAGGTTTTTTTTTTAAGAAAATCATAGGCTATGAAAACAAAAACCAAACAAGGCGTAAAACCTTACAAAACTCATGTGGTACAAGTTACCAAGGTTTTTTAATTTGTTGTGGAGATAAACATTGTAAATATTTGAAAATAAGAAAACAACAATATAGTCGGTATCTGCAGTAATGTAGGATATTGTTGTTTATCTTATGTTCAAAAAATTTCGTATTTATCTCAATAACAAATTAAAAAACCTTGGTAACTTGTACCACATGAGTTTTATAAGGTTTTACACCTTGTTTATTTTTTGTTTTCACAGCCTATGATTTTCTTTAAAAAAAAAACTAAAAAACCTTCATAACTTGCGTATTGTTGAAAATAAATACATCAACCCTTATATATTTGTAATGAGAAAAAAATGAGGAATTTAAATAGGTCATAGCCAACTATCGTTTCCATTTAAAAAAAGGTAAGTTTGTGTCATAACTTTTTAACGGCGAGCATAAAAATTTTTTTTTTAGTATAATCAAATTAAACATAAAAATATCCAAAAATAGTCTTAATAAATATTTTTGATTTTTACAACAATAACGGAGAAATGACACATTATTAATATGACAAAAAAACACTTTTTATTCGATAACTCGAAAACCGGAAATGATAGAATATTTTTGAAAACGGTTCTGAGTTTGTCTCAAAAAACTGCACATTTTTGGTAATTTAACCGTTTCTCTATCTTAAATATTAACCGAGATACCTATGCAATCCCATTGAATTTGGACCACCCTGTATGTTTTAAAATTTTTGCGGAAAATTTCTCGTAAAGTTTTTTCGAATACTCAACAAAATTGTGTGCATCATTAATTATATTCCGATACCAAATAAGGCAAAATTCTTTGTTAAATGCGCCTCATTGTTTTTAAATCGTTGGTTTAACGTTTAACGCAACCCTTACAAGTTTCGCTCATCGTCGCCATTGTTGCAATGTATTAGGCAAACATACTCTCATTAAAAATACATTAGAAACCGAAGGCAACCGTTAATAAAACTGCTTACTTCATAAAACTAATGTCGGCGTGACCTGCAGATGCACAATCACGCGTCACGATTAGTTTCGTAATGTTAAGAACATCAGATCATCCATGAGTGATGTAATTGCGTGTATATAGGTACGTATACATTCGCGGCGCACCTGGAACATTTAATTGTTACGGCATTTTTGTGCATCCACGAGTATCTTATATAAATTATTATCGGTACGTTAGAGGCAGTTATTGCAACAATGATTTATCGCAATGTGTGTGAGGTACACGTGCATTATCGTAATTTATTTGTTTTTAGAAACGAATTATTTGTGTGTCAACGATTCATTGCCTGTGACGTTCGGCGCAGCATTGTTAGCGAAACTTCTGCGCTGTTATTAGTTTTGAATTTAATTAAATTGCCCTCTTTCTGCGTTATTGCTACGGCTAATTGGAAAGATTACAGGAACTTGCTTAATTATTCTTCACTTAGAGATATTCAATTATTCTGGAATTAGCAGCAACGTCGGATGAAATTTGTCACATCTAATTTGTTGCTTCTTCTTTCTCTGGTGAAGGTCCATGGCCTGTTCCTGTTGCTAGCTCCTGGGTGTATATCATGCCATTAGTTGTTTAATCATTTCACCATCCTTAATTTACTAATAATACAAATTAAAGCGGTTTTTTTAATTTCATTGTTTTCACAAAGTGTGAAGATATTTCATAGACCATAAAAAAAGAAATAATTTTAAGAAGCGATTGCAATGTCATTATAAGTTAAAATTAATACTACTGATTCGGCGTTCTAAATTAATCAGGAGTCTTTGCCTATCGTTTTGAAATTGTTTAAGCTTGGCTGAGTGAGTTACCAACTGAAAATTGCCAAAAATTCGAATATTTTAATCAATCTTTTGCTATAATTAATAGTTGTTACTTAATTTGATAAACTTTAAATTTTACTGGATTTTAAAGGTGCAAAATTAAATACTTGTTTCCCTTCTTGCTAACACGTTTCGATGCTAAATTTGCATCTTTTTCAAGTGGGTTTTTAATGCCAATCAATATAGTAGTAATATATTATATTTATAGCATGTACCATTTTGATTGACATTAAAAACCCACTTGAAAAAGATGCAAATTTAGCATCGAAACGTCGTGGTAGCAAGAAGGGAAACAAGTATTTAATTTTCCACCTTTAAAACCCAGTAAAATTTAAAGTTTATTATCAAGAAAAGGTAAAAAGAAATCAAAACCAATTACTTTATTTGCATATACCTACTTGAAATATTTAAAAGATTTTTTTGTATGATTTCGTTAGAAGTCCCTTGTTTTATAGATGCATTATCGAGAGAAAAATTTAACTTGTAGATTTTTCGTTTGATTAGAAGCAACTCTCACATTGATATATTCATCGCCATGAAAAGTTATTTCGACGACAAAAATTCTTTTCGGTCTGGAAATATTAACGTCTGGAGTGTATTATAATGCTCAGGGAGTTGTGCAAAATATACGTGAAAATTTCCTGCACCTGTCAAATTTGCGTTTTCAACCAATCACTAATCTTAAATCTTCTAGAGGCTACCAATAGGAGCATTATCATACGGTAATATTTTTACATTACCCTGTCAGATGTTAATCCTCCTGTCAAATTGGCGTTTTCGACCAATAACAAACTCAGATTTCCTTTAAACGACCAATAAACATAATCATACACTGATGATATCCTTTTCGCAGTTAACAGATTGTCATGCTTTTATTGGTCGTTTCTAAGAAATCTGAGTTTGTAATTGGTCAAAAATGTAAATTTGGAGAGGGAATCAAATTTGTTCTTGATAATGTTTTGACGAATTTCGGCGACCAGTAGCGTTACTTAAATATAGATTAAACCCCACCCCTGACGCACCACTCTGACAGTACTTGTAAAATTTGACGTAACGTACATTTAATTTGACAGGTAGGTTAGGTGAAGGAAAATATAACTCGTGCACTGTAAATAATCTATAATTTCTGACAAATCTTCACTCATGCAAGTTGAATCAGAAACAATCACTCGTGCACCCGTATTTTTTTCAGCTCAACTTGCATTCGGGCATGTTTAACAAAAATTATCGGTAATTTTCAATGCACTTGTTATATTATATACTGATAATTAAAAGAATGATCTTAAATTTGATTGCGGCTTTCCAGGCGAAGTTACCACACCATTTCTTTCGACCTGTTTTTTAGCAATTTTGTTTTCTACCACTCCGACAAATTCTAATACAGATATAAAACTTCCAAACACGTTCAACATCTCAACTGCTAACAAAGAAACAAACTTTACATTCAAGTGACAGCATAATGAAGTCACGAAAACCTCCACTTTATTAGAATACACGCTACAAATACATCAAGCTATCTACAAGGTGTTAACAAAGACATTAAAAATAAATAAATAATACACACATAAAAAAAAACAATACAAAGACATACATTTTTTTATCAAGTCTGCGTGTTTTTTTTTTTAATGAATTAAGTAGGTTTTTTTATGAAACTGTTATTTGTTAACCGTTTTTCGTACGGAAAAAAAAATAAGAGCGAACCAGCGTAAACGGAAATAGAATTGTTTCCGGTTTTGCTAATTTGCATACAGCACATACGTTACTCATGTAACATGTAATTGTCTCTGTGTTACCACTACATACAATTTTAACTGTAAACAAATGAAGTAATACGTTAAGTAATTTAGGTTGGCGCTGGGGAGTAACGAACTTTTGTTTAAACAAATTAAAACACTAAATATAGTACCTGCAGTAGCGAACCTTAGCGTTAAAACAATCACACGGTAAGCTCAAAAATTTAGATTTAAACGATTAAAGATCGAGAGTTTTTGAAGATGGTGATTGCCTCGAAACGTTGTTTATGGCACAAAGAAAATTTCAATATGAATTATTATTGCCGCAGAGGTCTATTGGTTTATTCTGGCGATAGCCCTTCACAGGAGTTTTTGAAAAACTCCAGGAATGTGAATCTGTAAGACTTGTTCCAAAAAATGTCTGTTTGTTGCCGCATTAATTTACATTTATCTATGAAGAATCGCCTGTAAAAAATGCTGTTAAGTGGACAACTATATCGCTTTAAACTAAGTAATGATACTCGACTTTTAAATGATTAGGCTTATGTAATTTGGATGCCGCTAATGAGACAGGTGCAATATTTGTGCCGTTATACGAGCACCAAAACAGAAGCACAAAAAATGTACAGAAGGTCTGCTTTCGTTTTATCCGAAGCATAACATAACCGAAGCAATTTCCTGTACTGCCATTAAGTAATTATCTGTAAATTCATTAATATCGTCAGTCTGCCAGTAACACAATAAATCATCGATTAATACGCTAACCAGGCAAGCAAAAAGTTCAATTAATTTGCAACAAATCGCTTTTGTCAACTTCTTCTTTGCGGAATTTAACGCTGTATGGAAGAATGGAATAAATATGTAGATTCTGGCTTAGGAAGAAAAACAACAAAACATTATTCCAGCGATATTCAAGAACCTTTATGCCATCCACGTAGGCAGATTCATTTAACTCTTCAAAATAGGCGTATATAGCAATCACTGAAGTCAGAAACGGCCAAGTCAGGCGAAAAGGGTTCACGGGACCGCTATTCGAAGCATTATCGATGAATTTTAGCTATCGCAGTAACTGGACCTTTGTAACAGCGCATTATTCTGTAAAACAGAACTTTTTTCTTGGATAGTGCGTGCCGTTTCTCTAAGAATAAGATATTTTTTGTAACGGTTCGGCGAGCCCAGCAGGGATTCTTTTATCGCATAGGTGGATGTCTGGCCGGAAATGTACACAAAACAAATTCCGGACAAAAAAATTAAAACAAATGCGCCTAATTCATATCGTCAGTCAGTTGTTTGTGGCCTAAGCGCTTTCTAAAGTAGCACATATATGTTTGGGCAACCGGAAATTTCTTGACCAATTATGTGATTTGGTAAATGAAATTAAACAATAGACAGTACATGCATAATTGTGCGGAATTATATGCCTCAACATTTAATGGTCTATGAATATTCGTACAATTAAAGCTTTGAATGAAAGCAATAACCGAAAAAGCTTTCCAATTTTTTTAAAACGTAATAAATTCCAGTTCTGCAACAAATTATGGGACAGATTTTCACCCAAATTCATTGAAAGTTTGTGGGTACTTGCGAAAATATGGCAGACAATTTAAAGATAATAATTGCAAATTAAAACTACATACATATGTAGGACGAATCACATTAGAAATTCTGAAACGGTCTTCAAATATGTGTCTAACATATAGGTAATTATCAGTAATTAAAGCCAAAACAAGTAAATTAAAAACTGAAGTTGTATTTTAGGCTGAATGTATTTGGAAATTATGGTCCAAAATTACTTCTAAATTATTTTCAAAATTGTTTGTTATAACTTTTCGCAATTATGTGTTTAAAACACAATATCGAAAAGCTTTAAAAGGTACAGCTGGTGTGTACCACTGGTAAATAAGCACATAATGGCCTATATCCCACGTTAAAAACACAAGCGACCCAAAATCTAACTTAAGTATCACCCCAAAAAAATAACCAGAGAGATAAGCATCATTAAAATTTTGTCGCTGCATTTACAGGTCGCTAATTAATTAATACGATCGACAACTATTTAATTAAAAAAGTGCAGACGTTCTACGAGATTCAGAAAATTAGTTAGTAGTCCAGTAACAATTATTTATCTGCTACCAAGCAGACACGACACAAAAAAAACCTAACTGATTCATTAGAGGGATAGATGTTGGTGATAAAACTCGTTTTTAAATAAATGGGCACTACATCTAATAAAAACATTCACAGGAAGTAATTAGTATTAAAATATGTGTGGAGCTGTAGCTGGAACCACTTGTTGGAGTTTTTCTTTGTGAGATGGTGGTCTTAGTCAAGTTTTGTGAACAAACGACGCCAAAAAGCTGCTAATAACAGAGCATTTGCCGCAGTTTTGTGAAAAATGCGCTTTAAAATATTAGAGCTGTGTTTATTTATTATTCAAAACAACAATAAATTGCTAAGTTGCGAAAGTTTTCCCACATTAGCTTTCATTATGCACTCATGCCGTTTTTAATGTGTGCTTCTGAGAGTATTTAAGCTACTGATTATTATATAACATCAATGTTATCTCCTTTGTTCCTACAATGAACATAATCTCTACTTTATCTGATAAAATTTATCAGGGGTATTGCAAAACTGCATTATCTATCCACAATTTTTTGTTTGTTCTTTATTTATGAAAACAATCTTTTAGTTTAATCAAAAACCCAGTTCATGGAAAGTTCTTAAGACGATATTTATCTGGAAACGTATGTATTTCCTGCCTTTTGTCACACATCACAGATTTTGACTCACATATCAACCGATATTACCCAATTCGTAGTAAAAGTGAAATCCGCGTTCAGTGTACGACAAAAAACATCGTTACATATATCCCTTTTAACTTCGTATGTTGTAATAGTGTTGTATAAGTAAACCAGTTTCTGAGATTGTGTGATTGCGATTGTAAGAAGATGTTTCTAGATTTTACCCACGTCTGAGTTTAATTGCAAAATTTCGAATTTGAAAATGTTAGGAGAATTCAAAAGCCTATTCCCACAAGAAGCGTTCTGAAGTTTCTTGGATTCTAAAATAATTCGCTTTTAAAAATGTTTGTGTTAAAATTGTTGCCTTTCTCATCCACAATTTTTCACCCAATCTAGCCTTTCGCTACTACTAGCTTAAGCTTGTTATGAAACTTGTTTTTAACTACCAACTTAATGTTTTTATAAATTTCGAAGTATTTCAATAGCAAGTTCTACTCATTATCTGTCCATCGCGTATATTTAATGCAAGTAGTCATTAATATGATGACTTAAAAGCAATTATAAGCAAACTAAGTTACATTACTTGTTCTTTAATTGTAGTGGTAACCATGAGATATTTTTTTATTGTGTGTAAGCAAGAATTGTTTTTTAACAGTGTTTTTTCTTTGCAGGTTTCATCTACTCGCAATAACACAATGAGTGAAAGACGCGGAACCAAGGGGCTGGAGCTCTGGTGCAGGAGGCTGACCGAAGGTTATCCAGGAGTGAAGGTCGAAAATATGACTACCTCTTGGAGGAACGGGCTTGCTTTTTGTGCCATTATTCATCATTTTAGGCCGGACCTAATGTAAGTACACTAATTATTATCTTACATTTGTCTAGTTACTCAAGTACTCAGGGTAATTTAAATTCGTGAACTTTTGGTATCTAGTTTATTATCGGAGATAGATAATAGGTTTAAATTTAGCAAAACGGTTAGGTTATATGCTGATAACTTATATCCAAACAGATTTTTTGTTAAATCGTTGTACACTAGCAATATTTCGACTCTGGATAATACGAGGTGAGCGCCAAAATTTCCCGGCCTGACTATGAAAGAATCGGCGTAGGCGCAAAATTAAATTTTATTTTTCAATATAATCCCCCTGACATCAATGCACTTATTACATCGTTTTAGCAACAATTCGTTGACCCTTAAAAAAATATGCCTTCGGTTTCTCTGTAAAATGTGCCCAAACTGCAGCCTTCACCTCTTGGTCGTTACTGAAATGGCGCCCGCGAAGGTCCTTTTTTAAATTTCCAAACAGGTAATAGTCACTGGGGGCCATATCTGGACTATTCGGAGGGTGATCGATTTTTTCAAAACCGCTGTCACGAATTGCGGCTTGAGTATTTCTAGCAGCGTGCACGGAGGCATTGTCGTGCAGTAAAACGCACGCCTCTGGCCAGTTTCCCACGTCTTTTCTCCCGAATATTTTGTCGTAATTTGTGCAGGAGTGCTGCATAATATTCCACGTTGACTGTGGTGTTGAGTTCTTTAAAATCTATGAGAATAATGCCCTCACAATCCCAAAAGATCGTAGCCATCACCTTTTTTGTCGACTGACAGACCCTGAACTTTCTTGGCGGTGCTGCTTCTTTTCGCCTCCATTCCATCGATTCTCTTTTGGACAAAGGATCATAGTAGAGAGCCATGGTTTCATCCCCTGTAACAATTGTCTTCAACGCGTCCACAGGATTTTCTCCACAGAGCTCCAAAAAGGATCGAGCCGTTTCAGCACGACTCTGGCGCTGAATTGTTGAGAGATGTTTAGGGACTCACCTTGCACTAACCTTATTCATGCCTAACCAATCGTGGAGGATTCGGCGAGTGCCTGTACCTGAAAGCCCTAACATTTTTGATAGTTCTTTCACCTCCAAGCGTCGATCGCCTAATACGAGTTCCTCAACAAGGGCAATCTTGTAGTCCGTCACCACTTCCACAGTCCTTCCTGATCTTGCATCATATTTCAAGGATTCTTGCCCCATTCGAAACCGTTTTGACCAATCTTTTACCAAAGTAAGACGGGGAATCGTCCCCGTACACCCCATTCAGTCGAACTTTGATGCTTTGAGGAGAAGGACGGACGTTCGCGAGTAAGAAATTTTATAACAGCTCGATACTCAATTTTCTAGACTTCTGACATCGTGATGAAGTTATAAGAAAACTAATCGACATCAAATCCATTTTTGTTTTTTCCAAGGCTAATATGACTTGAACCAATGTGTTAAAAAATGTTGTCCAGCGTGCGAAACCTAGATCTATGTCAGGTCGGGAAATTTTGGCGCTTACCTTGTACTTGGTAATTTGTTTTAATTATTTCTGGTTTTTGATGTTCAAAACTGGCCAAGGCGGTGGTCAACCTTTCGGTACATAATAATTGAATTTTAGTATTCAATTAAGTTTATTTGTGTTTACATCTTTTTGTGCTCGTTGCTCAACGGAATTACTTTCTAAATCATTCAGTAATAATTTAAATGAATTATGATCATTGTCCTTGCGCTGTAAACTTGTAAGGAACACCTGTATGGCATGGCAGGCAAAGTTGTACATCGCAGTAAGTCCACAGGTGTTTCTTCAATGCTCAACACACCCGTTTAGTTGTACCTCACTACACACCTGGTCGCTCATTGCCAATGAGCGCTGGACAACAACATTATTAATGCAAAGTTTTGCAACAAACTCGTGTGGCTATGAGTTTACGATTTTTTTAAACTACGCGAATGTCTTGCGCATTGTAAAATAATCATAATTCGTCTGAGTGTGTAATGGATATCTTTCGAGAAACGAGGTAAAAATGAACGAGTACTGTTAAGATTGATTTAAACTTGGAGGCACGGAATGGAATGGACAAAACATGACTATGGGCACGGTTTTCATTTTCTTGGTGGAAATAATTAATAACTTGCTCGCCGGTAAAACTCTCTGGCCTTGTTGATGTAAGTGATATGCTTACACGACGATAACGTAAACTTTATTTCCGTGTTTACCTTGTTGTATATCAACAGTAAATTAAATGTATGCACATACATCTTGAAATTATCTGCAATAGACTTGCGTTGACATCTTATTTTATTGCATTTTTAATTTAGCTTTTTAATCAAATGCTATAGGTAAAGGTTTTTAATGTTGGTTTACTTATTTTTTTTTTTAAATAATTCCGAAAAGACCTTATTGGAACGTTTTATAACATTATTTTTGATTGGAGTTTTGTTTAGAAAACAATAAAAAAAAACTTTTTCAATTACTTTTTTAGCAAATTATGTCAAAAAGGAACTTATTTTGGCAGTCATATTAAAATTTTCTTCGGAAAAGCATGATTTTTATTATTCTCTCATTGGTAAACTTTGCTAAAACTTTTAGGACCTAAACATTTTAGAATAATATTTCAATATTGTAAAAGACGTCTTCAACAGGGCTTCTGATATATTTTTTAAGGAACTCCTGGTTTATTAAGTTATTTTAAACAATATTAAAAACTGTGTTATAGCTTTCACTTAGTGGAAAATATTTTGCAAATCATTTTGGTTTTGTATAGGATTTTCAATTGATGAATGATTAAATGCTTCAACTATTTAAGTGATATATTTATTTAATTGAGTTAAAATAAAAATATCTTATCTTCTTCTGTAAAGAATCTTTTGTAGAATTGCTAGATCAGTTCCGAGACTGTCATCTCTTCGCGAGTCTGATTTATTGATTCTTCAAAATCAGTTATTTTTTTCATTTTAAATGCTATAAAAAATAATTTTTACGAATGTTTTAAATTATATGGCAGATTGATAAAAAAATCTTTCCGATGGCATTTTAAACTTCTACAAAATTATTAGGGAAAAATAAACTGTATATTATTTGTCGATTCCTATATTAAATTAATTTTTAAAAGGTTCTTGTATACATTTTTAACGCATTTGGCAAAGTGTTCATATACATCCAAGAAAAATATTTAAAAGCTTTTTCTATGTGCTGCCTCTGTCTAGAGTCTAGACCTTTGAATGCCTTATATCAGTGTTTACCAAAGTGTTTTAAGGGACACACGGCAGAATTTTTTAGTTTACTTTGGCATTTTTTAGCTGTAGAAATTTAGCTGGATTTAATACTATTATTTTGAACTACCCCAAATTAGTCCTATCTTCAGCCGAGAGGGGTACGAAATGAATGTAAGTTTGGTAACACTGCCTTACAGAAATAATTTTTGGCAGTTTTTGTTAAACATTTAAATATTATAATTTCGGGTACAATTATTAATAAATTTGTGAATAAATACAAAAACTTTTGCGGGACGTTCACAATTCAGGCTAGTGCGCCCGTCTCAACACTAACTTTGATAATCCACTGTATCTTCATAGCCATTTTGGGCGACCTTTCAAGGTAAAAAAATATGGGCTTGCCATAACAAATTGCCCAAACTCAGCCATATCCTTCTGCATAAAAAATTGGAGCAAGTTCCTAATGTCAACAATTCTTTTTCCGTCCGTAATCTTAATTTACCATAACCTTTAAATATAAAATTAATATCAATGTATGTATTTGTGCCGTGTGATATACGGACGAAGAAGGCCGAATTAATTAATCCGTCCATATAAGGTGTCTGCTTTTCGTCGATGAAACAACTTCCATTTCCGCGCGCAACTCGCGTGTGCATAAAAAACGTCAAGTTATGGAGAATGTCAAAGGTTGTTCCAAAAATGGTTCATCCTTCTGGGAAGACGGTGGTCAATGGTTGTGACTCCGCAAGGTCGTTCACCTTGCACATGACGTGAAAACTATAAACAAAGAGGAATAATGACACGAAACGAAATTAGAAATTATCGTATCGGCTTGTTGTAAAAGGAATTAATTTCACTGTTTTTATAACATTAGCATGTCGTTAGTGAGACGAGTTTTTATGATATTCTCGATCGTTGATTAATGCACGTGTGTATATTTATTGCTTTTCACTTGATGTTGCTGATTATCTAGTTATTAATCGCATAACCTTAGAGCGGGGTTTCTAAACCAGGGTTCCGTGCACCCCCAAGGGGTACATGAAGTTTCTTCAGGGGGTATAGGTCAAATACAATGCCTGAAAAATGTATTGGTGGAAAGCACGAATCGAACAATTTTCGCACTTAATATATTTTACACTGTATGTTCTATGCATGAATAAAGTTCTTTTGAAATGGACTAATTGACAAGAGGGTACAGGACGCTTCACAGTGATAGAAACTGCTTTATAACCGCTGCCTTGGAGCAAACCAAACTAAAAGCTCATACCCTTTTTGAGAGTTTATGTTTACTGGCGTGCCCCTCCCCTCCGAAAATAGGACTAGTTTCTCGTACATTAAATCTTAATGGATTGTTTTCAACGGCTAAAAATGCTAAAATAAAATTAAAATTTCTACCGTGTTCCCCATAAAACCGGAGGTACGCTTTCTACACTTTGATAAACACTGCCTTAGACCTTACAGTCTTATGGTCTGTCCTTTGTCGAGATTACGTGCGAATTATAAAATCGTTTGTGATCTTTCGTTTGGTGATGTTTTGCAACGATTAGGTGCAGCGAAAAAAACAATAACCACACGTAGTAACCTATACGGATTTGCACTTTCATAATAAAATAATTATCTTGTGTTGTTGGAATGACGAGTAACATTTGCGCCGTGTTCTTTATGGTTATTTTAAAAATTCGATTTGTGTTGTGAAAAAAAAATTGGGTGCGACCTCTCTCAGTTTCGTAACTACAGCCTCAATAAATTTTATTCATGTCCTTTTGTTTTAGTTTATTAATAAATCTTACCAGGGGGAAATAATGTGTTGCTTAGGCCAATAATTGGTTGAATCATGGCAATATTGTCTGTTGTATAAACTTAAGTTTTATTGTAGAGCAGATTAAGTACACAGCCCCTAAACATATCTTAAAAATGGGTTTAATTTAATCGCCAAGAATTTATTTTGCGTCATCCACTTTAAAAACCTTTATAGCTAATGAATTGGTCGGGTTTTTGTGTTGTCCCTCACTCAAGCATAATTTATTGCTATTTTCTCCACGCACCGCAAACCTATACTGAAAGACATTCATGATTAGCAAGGACGCGTAGCGTGAACAATTAACTAAACGGTAACGACTTGGTTTAATGGCTTTTTTATTGTCGATCAGATCTAGTCCATATATTTTGCAAGACTTCGACTCGTGGGTCTTAAAAACGAGTGTGGGGTCATTAGATTATTATTTTTTCGACACAGTTGCTAAACATTTCTTAAAAGCTTAATTATATCTTTTGGTGTTCGGACACTATTATTTAGTTAAAGGTCTGGCATTATGATAAATGCTAATGGAGCTTTAGAATTGTTGTAATCGGTCAGTAGGACATTGAGGAAATCTTCATTGTTTTAATGTTCTATCGGCTAATGCACAAGAAAAAAAAAACTGTTTGGTTTGCGTTTAACGACTAAATTTTATCACTCCATCCCTCTTCACTTCAAGGGTACCTGTTAGCCTTCTCGATACATTCATGGACCTTTCTACGTCTCTTCTTCCTTGTGGTTTATATCTCAACATCTTTGGTAATCTCTCTTGTTTCATTCTGTCAATGTGTTCCTTTTTTATTTTCTCTCAAACTGTAATTTCTTAGCTCCTCTCCAAATTTCTTTTTGGATTCATTCTGGTACATCCTTTGATTCTTTTTAGAAATACCAGTTAGATAAACTCAAAATTAATTTCAAAAAGAAATCATGGATGTAACTTTAATTAGCAACAGTATCAAAATAGTTACTGAGTAATTAAACTTATAAATATTACTCATCTCCAATTTTTTTTAACCTTAAAATCCTATTTGTATTTTACTTAATGGAGGGTTATATTATTATATTTTATTATTGTATTATCGTTATTAACAATTGTTCCAAAATGCTCTTCCCCTGTAGTCTTTAATAAATCTAACTGATAATTTAAAAATACATGCTTAAGACGATATTCTTCTGTTATTTAGTATTTAATTCTCGTAATTATTACTGTTGACTAGCTCACTGTTTTCTTCATGTGAGAACACATACCTATAATTTTTCAAATATGTGCCTCAAAAAACGAATTACCAAGGACGGTAAGGAAGCACTTAACATTTCTAAATTTAACAGTTGATTTTCTGGTTCCCAAAGAAAAATAAACCTAATGTATACTTAAAATTCTTAATCGTTATTGTGGGTATATCCTAAAAATTTGAAATATTGTGAATGTTTTGAGTGTACCGGTGTAAAACAAATAATAAAAAGGAATAAACACGAAATATTTGAATGTTAAATACTCCCACTTCTGTGAGATGAATTTCATGTTTTTACTGTTAGTTTTGATTAACAAAGCAGCTTTTTATTTTAACGAAAAATAGGTGCATATTTTTTTATTTTATAATACCTTATCTAACCATACACAAAAAATACAGATAAACTTAAATATTTATTTGTAATAGTAACTAAATTCGCAGAATTTCTATACAGCTAGGTACTCATTTTCTCCTACCACATCTATATTATTATTAATTATGCCGTTACTTTCACTCATTTTATATTGTTAATTTAATATAAACAATACATTTTAGCTTTTAGTACTACTAATAGCATTTGAGGTTTCATAAAACGCTAAATTTATCGCTAAATGCGCACAAAATAATTTTGCTTCGCCAGTTTGGTGCCATTAGTTCTTAACGACCCTTTCAGTTCATAAAAAATTTACACCCCGATATTTTTTTACGATAATTTTTGAATCATGTTGGGATACTCTTAAAATTTTTCCATTAAACTAATTTGATGAATTTTGATGTACACCTAAGTTACCCATGATACAAGTTCCCTGCGATGGTTTTTTTAACAGCTTTTTTCCTATGTTAAGAAAAGTTGTGAGTTTTATTGCAGTTTTTTCAAGAATTTTAAAACTTCTAAAAGTATGAAACAGCTAAAAGCGTCATGTATCAAAATAAATAATTCTTTTCATGTAGATACTTTAAGTTTTTTCAAACTTTCACAGTTGATTAAGCAAGCGAATAAATCTTAATATACCGAAATTACGTTTAAGTTCAAAAAATATCATCAAAAATTATTCCTGAAACTTTTAAGACAGTAATTTTTTGATTTATGCAAAATTACATAAAATGGGCGTTTACATTTTTAGTTACAGTTTATCTATCCCAAGCAGTTTTAAACGACCTGTTATATTTCTTATAACCCAACTAATTCTAGATTATTTTAAGAGAATTAAATAAAAAAATATTGAAATAAAGAAAAATTCAAATTTACTTTACAATTAAGTATTAACCATTATTTCTGTAATTGCCAATTTTGCATGAAGAAACACATCTTGTACCACATTAAATGCCATGAAATAAAAATTTGATTTTTACATTAGAATCCTAAATTATTGTGTTTTATAAAAAATATTGAACAATGTTTATGAAAAATGGAAGCTGACGAGGTTAACATGATTTTGGGCATGCACTGCCTAGCCTAAAACAAAACTGGCTTAGAAAGTAATGCTAATAAGATGCACAAAACAACATTTATATATTATTGCACAACAACTTTTTACTTAAAACATATTTTATCCGACGTGACGTAATTATAGCATCATTTATAACGGATATCTTAATCTAGTCACCTTGCTCGTTATAACATACAGTAATGGCACATTTAACTATAACCTTCATTGCTAATTACACTTCTGCAATCGTAATGTACGTTTACCTGTGGGAAATGGCAGTCTGTGTATGCCACGAGAACTCTAATGTATATAATTACGGAGATTTTTGCAATTGGATAATCCCCAAGAATTATCGATACTATCAATAATTCTCATCAAAACTGTATAAGAGATGTAGTTGTAAAAATATGAGCGCATTAATTGAACTGTGTGTTCTACTTATGCGTTTTACACGTCTGAGAACTGCAAGAATTAAAGCTCATTTATACATGAATTAGAAGAGGGAAGAGTTTGTTCCGCAGTATTTTTGGTTCTAGCGTAAGCATATGATAGGGTTTGGTGCATCACAAATTAAAACATACCCCTCCCAAACCATACACAGAAATTCTGATGTCTTGCTTGTCAGAGAGATATTTTAGGATCAAGCAGGAAGATGCCTACTCTGATCCTAAAAAAAATTAAAGCTGGGGTGCCACAGGGTGGTGTCTCGGGTCCGATAACACGAACATAGAAGATTCAAGAGGAAAAAACCCTTTGAGTTTGTGTAATGTGACATTGATAGTATTTAAAAACTTTCTACATACTATGTATGGCGAAAGTAATAATCAGTCAGTGCTGGTGTTAGTGCACAAAAATAGAGCGCCCTTAATGTTAATAGAGAGAGACCTCAATTGGTGACTTTTAGATCTTAACTTTTTCAGTATACTAGCGTCCAATGGCTTCCAGTAGAGTCCAATAAAGACTCGAAGTATTTGGCTGATGTAAAGAGTATTCTTAATACCTCATGACTACTGTCCCTTTATTCTCTACATATCATTAGGTATTGATTGTTCGTAATCATTGGTTTATCTAATTAATAAGCTTTGAAACAGCTTGTAAGCTGGACAACAGTTGAATCTTTCGTCACCAATTTTTTCTGCTTATTGCAGGCATTTTAATTAGTGCGTTTCATTTGTTTTCAGTGATTTCTCCAAACTGAACAAGGACGACATTTATTTCAACAACGATTTGGCATTCCGCACCGCCGAGCAATATCTGGGCATACCTGCGTTATTGGAACCAGAGGATATGGTGGAGTTTCCCGTTCCTGATCGTCTCTCCATCCTCACATACTTGTCACAGTTCTACCAAACATTCGTTGTGTCACAAGGTAGGAATTTTATTAACAACTAACGCCATTGTTATTTATCCTAATAACACCGGGTGCGGTTTTGATAAAATGTATTTGGACTATATCTAAAGCTTTTTGAAAAGCAATCCAAAAAATATTTAAATTGAGACCACCAAACAGTAGTTAACTACTAATTATATTGTTAATCCATGCTACTCGTACAAAAACCTTTCGTTTTTGATACCTCTCAAGAACTATAAACTTGGGAATATTTAATTTTCATTTTTTGATGGAATTAATCGATTTTAAAAATAATTAGGCCGTTTAAGTTTATTATTTTCGTTGTGTGGTGTCCAAATGGGAGTTTTTATCAATGACTTCAGCTAATAAAAATCTTTTATTGAACCGTTATCGCCTCTCGTTGACCCATAACGATAAAATGTCACGAAAATCGTGACCACGAGCAATCGACCATTTTATTTGTATAGAGTTTAATTATCGTATAAAACCGAAAACGTATAATTAATAATTAAAACGATTAATAATCCTCATATCGCATATTGGCTGTTAAAACTAGACAATATTCGAGGTAGGTGGGCTCATCGTGAAGGCAGTAATTTTTAGTGTGTATCTATATAATCTACTGGATAATTAATTGAATTATTTTATAAATAAATTAATAACCAGCCTTCGGCCACGTGAATGGACCCGAGATAATATCGAAAATCGGGTTTATAATAAATACGGAGTTGTTTTTGAACAGACCGAATCGAATCTTGATTAAGTTGAGGAAGGCATTCACGTCTTTATTAAAATTCCCAACGGAAAATTGTGAACCGACCGACGCTCATTATGTTTTTTAATGTTTATTCATGCAGGGGCCACGGTAATTTGAATACAAAGGCACCATGCCTCTAATAAACGGTTTATTTTACACCATGTGAATGAAAAATTACCACCATTGACAGCTTATGTAACGAACACAACAATTTTCCTGTATTTATCTGACTATATTTATTTTATGGTTTAATTATTATAATCATAGCAACAAAAGAAGTAGAAGTAAACACAGATACTAGTAATGTTCGATTATACTCGGTAATTCTTCTGCAGCAAGAAAATGTTTATAAAAGACGTACAAATGCCATGCTCAATTTTTTTTTTCAAATCTCAAGTTTCAAAAGTTTCATCTAAAACTTTTGTGGTATGTTTTCGATATCAGTGATTGAAAAAGGCGAAGAAAATAAATCCAAAGGAACTCTTTTTTCTCAAAATCTTTGAATAGGTCATTAAATTCAGAATGAAGGTCTTTAATTTTTTTACCATAACATTATTTTTGACAAGACGATTTGACAGTGTGGGAAAACGGAAAAAGTTTTCTTTTCCCACGTGAGATTGCCATTAAATTAATTTAGTTTTAAAAATGTATCTTCAGGTCTCGCGGGCCAAAATTGACCCTCGGGGCGGGGGTTACCCACCTTTGGTTTAACCCATCAATAAACTTAATTTATACACAGTTAATTGTCACGTCTACTAGGAAATTCGAGAACATTTTAAAAACGATAAGAGAAATTGATTTGCACAGCCTCTTTTTTTATTCTATCTTGTAGAAATGCTCTTTATTTATTCATATATTTTTAATAGGAAAGCTACTGACGAAGATATGAGAGTCTCGAAACTGACTAACATGTCTTCAATTGATTCCTATATAGTTTTTTTATAATACACGGTGCCACACAAGGTATGCCTTCTCTAATTTTTGTATAAATCGTATTTTTAGGGCCTAATAAAAAACGTTTTATTTAGGCATACCTTGTGGGCAGAGCTAGGCATTACTTAAGCATTTTTTTTTACTTTCTCAAGTATTTTTATACTTTTTCAAGTACTTTTCCGGTAATAAGACTTGTACTGCAGTACATTTTAAAATTAGTTACTTAAGACTTGAATCTCAAGTACTTTGGTGAAAGTACCTGTACTTATTACTTGTATTAGTACTTCAGTACCTCAAAAATAACTTAAGTACTTTGTAAAATACTGCAGTACAGTGCAAAGTACTTAAGTATTTTTAGTGAACACAAGCACTTTTTAAGATTAAGTTTTATAAGCTAGGAACTGTGGTTTTCAACGTGTTTAAAGTTGTCTAAAGTTTTAAACACAACCCACATTGGGGTGCATAAAATAGCTACAGTTAGAAAGGTATATAATAGTGAAACCTATATAAGCATATCTAATAAACTACTCCTAATATATTATGCGTTCAGTATAAACTGTGTCACAAAAATAACACCCCAAATGGCAATTCAGGTATAGTTTTTATAAAAATTCAAAAGAAAGTTTTGCCGTACTAGGAAATTAATTTTAAACAAATCTGTTTTAGTCTACCACACAAAGGGCGTTCAAAAATCGAAATATACATTTTCGCGTCGTAAACTGCCAGAAATGTGCAATTTAGAGAATAATGTCATAAGAAAACGGTTCAAATTCCATTTTCAATTTTACCTGTGCAAAATGTTTAACTGCTTTTTTAATAAACTAATAATTTACTGTTATAAAGTAATAAAAATTTACACATTCTGTAATATTTTTAACTGGCTCAAAAAGGGTTTTATACTAGTAACATCAATAATGCTGTAGTCTCTATATAATATCTGCAAAAAGTACTTGAAGAGTACTTGAGAAATACTTAAGTACCTTTTGCAAGTACTTGTACTTAAGAATCAGTACTTTAAAAATTGCGTTACTGGTACTTATGATCCAAGTACTTATCATAAGTACTTAAGACAAGTGATTTTTGGCCAGTACTTGCCCAGCTCTGCTTGTGGGACCCTGTACAATACTTTAATAGCCATACATTCATATTATAAAATTTTGTTATGTTTGAATTATTTACGTGATTAATTTTTTTTCTTAATATCCTTCACACAAAAAATCTTAATGAATCTTATTGTTATTAAACATATAAAATTTATACATTCTTGTCTATTTCTCATCATATTTGCTTGTTTTATCGCACCAATGATTAATTAGCCCAAAATAACATGCACGGTTAACCAAGTATCTCAGTGTAATATTATTTATTATACATTAACATCTTGCACTAATAAAATATATTTCTGCACGATCTCGTAGCACATTAAAAATTCAATATCAACGGCCTCGCGTGGCAGATAACAATAATTAGTTATATATACGGCGACCAAGAACTAGATCCTAACACGGATCTATTTATCATTAATGTCGATCACTTAAAAATAATTCGGTTTGAAAGTGATCGCAATAAAACAATAATGGTCTCGCTCGGCTAAAAGGAAACTTGCTCACACATATCTGCTAAACGGATCGAGTCCTTATCGGCGACGCAACTTTCAAAACAATCCGCGCACTTGATTTAAATTTTCATTGTGCAATTGTCGATAACGTATAATTATCGATCTCCCGAATTTCTAATCCGCTTTGGCTTTAAAAGGTGCGTAAAACCAGCTTAAGCCGACCTAGATAGAGATACGTTAAGGTCAATTTTTAAGTGCAGATATCCCTTTAGTTCCTGTATTGTCCGCGCTTTGCGTTAGAACCCGTTCGCTGATTAATAACAGAATTAATTCCGCGGAGAAATCTGCGAATGTAAAATCGACTTGCTCGGGTGAATCACGTTTCTTTGATAAATGACGATTAATTAACACACACGTGGTCACATACGTACGTACGTGCAAGAGCCACACCCAGCGATTTATAAATAAACCCCACGTTTCGCAGAAAATATAAATAAAAAGACTCGTGCGATTGTTGCAGTGGTTTTATTTGAACTGCTAGACAATAACTTGAGTAAATCGTATCATTTATCAACGGTTATGTAGTGTAATTGTTACATTGTAATAATTTGCATGATAATGAAAAGCAAAAGACCGGTAGTTAAAGCAAGGTTAAAAGTATTTTTAAAAGTCTGCCACATTTGCATGATAATTAACTAGCTATACTAGTGAAATCGCAACAGGAACTACAAGCGCCACAAACAAGAATACTGTAAATTGTGATAGTGTCTGTAGGAGCAGACACCAAATTATATGGAAAAAATATCATTACGTTCCATTTTTTTTTTAACTTCTGGTGGAAAATCTTCCTCCATACTTTTAACAATTTCTTTTCTGTATTAGCTAATATTACCTAATTTTACCAAGTCATCAGCATAGATCATGTCTCGTACCACTATCTATTGCAACTGCCATACCCATACCCCAATTCTTCTTCTTCCTCCTCCTCTTCCTCCCCCTCTTCCTCCTCCTCATCCCCCTCCTCTTCTTCTTCTTCTTCTTCTTCTTCGTCTTCTTCTTCTTAATCGGTCCCTCTTGTACCTTACGGTGTCGATCTATACTTTTCTATTTCTGTTTGTTTCTCCACTCCTGTCTTTCGTTAGCTAATTGTGGCCATCTCTCCAGCTGACTCCTTTTTCTTCTAGTCCCTGCCTCACTTCTTTTTCCCATTTTATTCTTGGTCTTCCTCTATTTCTTTTTCCCTCCATCTTCATTTTCCATCCTATTTTCGCGTATCTACTTTCTGGCATGCGTTGTAGATGTCCAAGCCATCTTAATTGATTCTAAACCCGTTAAATATTGGTTTGCATTCTTTGGAGATTTCGTCCAGTAGTGTGATGAACAGCAATGGACTCAGTTCTCTTCCTTGTCTTACGCCTCTCTTATTCACAAAATCCCCTGAAACCCAATTATTTGTTCTTATAACATTCCTTTTCACCTCATATACTCCTGATGGCTCTTATTAAAGTTAAAACTTCTCTTTATTCGAAGACTTCCCATATTATCTCTTTGGGCACACCGGCGAATTTCTGCTGCAGATCCACAAACCGTAAAAAAAGGTTGTTTTCATATGCAATAATCTTTTCCGATAACTGTCTTAAACTAATAATTAGATCTGCAGCTTCTTTTCACGGCCTAAAGCCCGCCTAGTTTAAACTTTGTAAAACTGTACAAAAGAAGTTGCTTATAGATTTTCAAACCTTTCACGTCAAGTGATCCCAAACTGAGATAAAAATAACCGACAGGTACCTACATAACCAAAAATTTGAGAATATTTTCGAAAATATTTATTTTGGATCACTCTGCCAAAGTATTTCTATTACTAGATGTAGTTAAGTGATTAGTTTTGTAGCTTGAGCGTGGAATAACCAATCGATTAAACAATAAAATGTTATATCCGTTCATGAAACGAGTTTTTCTTACTCATCTCACGATATTCTAAATAAATAATAGTGTTCAACCTTTAAAATTGAGTTGGTCCAAAATACCTTATTTTAATGGTGAAAGTAACCGCATTAACGATGCCAGTCGAGCGGTTTTTTCTGTGAAGCGTGATTTTTATATGCAAATTGAAAACCGTAAACACTTAATTTAAGAATCCGAAAAATGGAAAATAATAATTCTGTAGAAACACGTAAAACAGAAAACGAAATAAATTTACATAAACATAACATTCTAAAAATTCACTTCCGGCCAATTTCGAATCTTCTGGGAATATGTTTTTGTGTCGAAAATCCGTTACTTTCATAAACGCTGAGATTTTTTTGAAGCTAGATTTCAATGCAATGAAAAGCGCAACAAAAAAATGCACCACTAACAATTCAACAGTCCGTAACTGTATGCAAAGTTCCTATATTTATAGAAATCTTTAATTAACCCATTATACCAAGATAATTACGCTTCTTTGCTTTTTACCAGGGAACATAACATTACAGTAAGTCACGGATATTTTCGAAAAACAGACAAGGTTCGAAAGTATCTTCACGTTCCCCGATTATTGATTGTTAAGAATTTTTACAAATCATTTTACGCCTATTCACACAGCACGCTGGCCTACTTGGAGACTCTACAAGCAAGATTAACGCAGTGTCACGAGAGTTCAAGTGTCACATATTCAGCAAATTTTTTCGCAGTTAAACAAACGACTGCGCGAAAACAAAAGACTAAATTTTCGCGTACGTTTTAAAATTGGAAGAGATTTTTACGACCATGCACAGTTGTGTACAGAATAATGTGCACAATTTTTTTAATGCACTGTTAAAGTACATGCAGTTATTTTTTTAGCGTCAGTACGATATTAATTGCCACAATGACATTAAGCAGCCCTAGTTTTTACTCTTTTTTCAAATAGACATCTCCATTGATTGTAGTGCCATTCGATAAGCAGAACTCCTTTCTCCTCCAACAAAAGATTGCCATTAGTTTTCCGGCCAAAGATTGTGTTCTGGCTCTTTTTGGGGGGAGGCGAACGTTTGTAAACTCACTGCATAGATTCTTGTTTGGTTGGAAGATCCCTGTGACACACCCAAGTCTCATCCCCTGTAAAAATTCGTATTAAAAGCTTTTGTCAGCATGTGAAGCGGTTTTCTTTGGAAGTTTCTTCCCTGACAAGTTTTTGCTCCGACGTAATGGGTCTTGGAATCTAACGCGCGGACCTTTTTCTTCATACCCAAACCGTCGTGCAAACCTTCCGAACAGTTGTTTAGGATAGGGGTATTGTAAGTAGGGAAGTTGGTGTCCCTGGCAATGAAAGACAACTTCATCCGCCGATCTGACAGCACCAAATCTGAATTTTTTTTAACCATGTCTTCTTCGATTCTCGCCTCAACTGGTCGAACTGATTTTGGATCATCCAGTATAGAGTTCCGACCCCGGCAAAAGACCAACGTTTTACTTGGAATAAAGTTAGGGTTTCATTTCCATACACATCGGGTCATTCTTTGATGGATAACTTTTGGCCTATTACCCTCTTTTGGGAGAAATTTTATTACTTTTTGATGCTGGAGTTTAATGGCACTCATTTTTGTGTAGAAAAATTGTGTAGAACTCTTCAGACGCAATATGTTTTCATGAAACTTTTTTCTTCAAAAAGATGTCGCAGCTGTTTAACAGAATGACAATTTTCATGGTAGAGTACATGAAAATACGTACTTATACTTAACGATATCTGAGACATCATATCAAGTTGTCATCCACGATTAGTCAGTGGTTTACGTTGCAGCTAAGCCTTTCCTAGCTAAAACAATTCATAATAATCAAGATATGCATTATTTTAAGATCTTTTTTAATTTTATTTTTAATTTTAATAACTCAATATTTTGGTTCAAGTTTATTACTTACTACGCCTTAAACAAATAAGCAAAAAGAGAAAAGAGGTTTTTTAAAAATTTTAATTACTAGATACCTATTATTTTTAATATCGTGTGTTATAGCCACTCTAAGTTTACCACCAATAGGACATATTTAAGGCCGTTCTTTTATAATACCGTAAACTTGAAAGCCTATAGATCTTTAAAAACCCCATATTAATTATCTTATATTGTAGGGACTCGTAAAATCGAATCGTACTGCCTGTTATGTAAAGTCGATAATCTTAATCAGCATTACTATAAACACTGGGCCGGTCCTAAAAGTCTGCCCGACCGGTTGGTCAGTGACCCACGAAGAAGGTCCCGTCTGCCTCAATGCTGGTGACATTGCTGCGCTTCTTGTTTATAAGGAGAGGTCAGATAATACGCACCGTGTTCCAGATAATAAATTGGCGCACCTGCGTCACTTTCGCTCTTACAAGTTCGCGCGGACCGGAGAAAGCGGCAAACCGAACGCAATAGTTTATTTATTGGGCCATAAATTAATTTTATTGCCCTCAGATTATACGAAAATTACACGAAATACGAAGAAAGGTCGGTGTTAAGTGGAGACTGCTCATTGATAGCGCGGCACACTCGATATTTCCATTCTTTGGCGGCTGGCTGGATGGTTTTTCAAGTGTTTTTGGGGGATATGTGAGAGATTTTATCGGTGTTTGATACTTATTTATTTAAATAGGTGATATGGCAGCAACATTTTGGAAAAAAGACGCTTTAAAATGCACTTAAAGTTGAGTCAAAATAATGATAAATTATCAAACCGAAGCTGTCTGAAGCCAAACAAGTATTAATTTTTTTTAAATCAAACATCAGATAAACTTTCAACTTTTCTGAAATGTGTAGGTAGTTGGCTTATCGCTAATGGAAAGAAACACAAAACTTCGTTTTGATGAACACTGCAAATCAATTAAGATAACAATTCGAAGAAAAATTAAACAATTCTAACCCATCCACCATTTAATATCCAGCATCGAACGACTGTTTTTATGTGACAAGTTTAGGTAACATACGATCTGCCCCAAATGTAAATCAAATGATCTGGGGATCGCACAAATTTAAGAGCTACAAAGGGGGTTAAACAGGCACAGATGTGCAGAATTGTAAATTTTAGGAAACCAAAACGATTTCAAAAATAGACAGTAAAATCAATTTTTATCTCCGTTAATACATCTTTCTTTTTTTTCGATAACCTCAAGACAAAATTTGTTGTTTTGGAACACGAAATTTTGATTCGTTTTTGTTTTTTAATATCTCTTTAATGGCCAACAAAACTATTTAAGATTCATAGTTAAAAAATGCTCTTTATTTCGAAAGGGCTGCATAACTTTGCAACCAATTTACTTGAAATATTTATACACATAGCATGAGAAGGTTGTAGAAATGTAGACTAACAATTTTAAATTTTCTAATGCACAGGAAAAGTTTTTTATTTTTATAATAAAGTAATTCATCTTAATTATAAATTACTTGAAGAATCTTTTTTACCAATGCTAGGCCCGGTTTAAGACTTTCGTCTCTTTATCCGTGGCAGTTATTAAAGGAAAAAATCAAGTATTGAAACTGGTCTGGCATTTGTACATCTACAAATTAGCCGCGTTATAAATTGCACCCGTCCATCGGACATGGCCAAAATACCAACTAAGAATGTCGTTCGCTTAAGACAGGAGCAAGGTATAATGGCAAAAATTCTGTACGACTAAATTTTTGCTAGTTTTATACCAAAAATAACGTGAGAAAATGGGTTCCTAATAAAAGCCGTCAATTTATTCGTGTCATGAATTATTAATAACAATTTGTTTCGATAAATATGTTTTGAAAATGAAAGAAGACAGTTTAGGTAAATGTATTCTAGAAATTTGCAAATTAATGAGGCATATATTAATACTAATGAGGAATAAGTTCTGTGTGACACAAAAGCGATGAAAACATTACGGATCTGTTGAACGCAGTAGATTAACATGTTAATTGACCTTTTGTTTTGTTTAATAATTGCGTTTTCTCACAGATTTTTAAGTGTAATAGATTTCTAATAGGTAGAAAACGACTTTGTCAACAATTAAAATAATTACAAAAAACTTACTGTCTAGTCTAGGGACTTAAAACTGCGGCTTAAATATTATAAATCGATCTTAAAATTTACTGAAACCAATTGGGAATCAATTTCAGGTGCACTTGTTGAAAGAACTTTATTGTTAATTTGTTATAATATTTTTCTAACCTGTTTTTACGAATTGGTAATTATTTTTTTGCTTGTTAAACGAATGAAGATTACTTTGTCGCTCTCTTGTTTTATTGACTTGCAATTGTTTCCAAATCATGTCCAAAGAGGTTTGTTTTAATATCTCGAACAAATGTTCAGCAGTATTTTCAGTCTGTTGAAAATGTATTGGTTGCCAAATGTTCTGTCGCACTAGAGTATTTATAACCCATAAAAATATTACAGTATTGCGTTCCTTATAACGTTAATATAAATCATAACTCGTTGTTTTTCCCTTATAAGGCGAAACTTTGTTTTGAAACTGAACTTAATTAACTTTCAAATAATTCCAAGAAAAATGCTCCATTACATAAGACCGGACAACGGTCAGTTCTTATCGGCCGTTGAGCAATTCCCGACTTTTTCATTTTCTTTATACATCTAGAACCACGACATTCATGAAATTTATAACCGAAATAGCCTCAATCTAAGAGAAACAAAGATTCTCTGTTAATGTAATGCCATTGTATCGGGCAATCGAATTTGGTTCGAGTCACCGAACTTTTGCTAAGTAACAGTTTAGATTCCTGCAACGATTTTGTATTAAATGTGTTGTTACTGCGGTATTCGTATAAAGGACGTTACATAACAATATAAAATTTGGCTGGGTTGGTGAATTAGCATGCTAATTGGGAGCAAAATAGTTTGCATATGGATGAGTATTTAGGAACTTTCTCGATAAACTGGCCTTGTTTCAAAATGGATTAACTAATTCGGCGCTGTGTTAGCCAAATTAATTAAGGTTACTTATGTGCAATAAGCGCCAGTCTAAACGTAATTTAAATAATTGCGCTGCTCATATGAAATCAATGGTCATTTCTTTTTCCATTCTATATGTACTTAAAATAGGCGCATTGTAAAACACTATGTTACATATTTATTATGTGATTACCTTATATGTGCATTCCTTAGCTATGTACTTAACTGCTCATTACATAAATTTAATTTCTGGTTTTTGCAATTTCCTTTTTGTTAATAGATTAATGCGCGCATTCTCTGATATAAAAGTGAAATTCAAAAGATGGAATGACCGATAAAATTCTTCCATTTAGATATTCTATACTTTTTTTAAAACTTCTTTGATGTTCGATTTTGGTGATAAATAATGTAAACCATGTTTTGCAAAACCATTAGTTTAAAAATTCGCTTTATGAAGTGTACCCTCGCGAAATGGCAATATTTTGATTGTCATTTTAGCTCTTAAAAAAAAAAATAATCAAATTCCAGGAGGTAGTGTGCTGTGGACAATTATACCAAACAAAAAGAAATAGCGAAAGAAAATCAGTAACTCGTTTACATCGGAGACAATTTTTCCACATAATTTATGACCACTACCCGCATATCAGACCGGCAATAAATAATACGCGAAAGTAAAAGGTTTGGAGCGATTAAAATAATGTGAAAGATTAATTCGTTTGTCGTTCAGCGACTTTGTTGTGGTCCGCGAATATTGATTTAAACCGTTTATTTGGTAATCCACTAAAACAAGGTGCGCCTAATAAATTTCTGATTACCCGCGAAGGTCGCCAGCGCGCAAGCCATTTATTACTAAATTAAAATATGCAATGAGACAAAATTTAATTAATCGTTAGGACATAATTGAATAATAAGCCCTGTTCACGTGGAAATATATTCAGTGTCAAAGAAACAAAAATAAGTCGTAATTATTGTGTGTTTAGGTATCTAACTTTGGGTTTTTAATTAAAATAATATGTTTGTGCCTGTATTGCGCAACGATTTCCTCATGTAATCATGGTGTAAGGTCTTCAGTTACGTTTGTACAAAAAAAAATTAACGCGACCTTTTCTGCCACAGTCATTGTTTAGGCAGAATTCATAATGGGATTGGAAAGTGAAGGCTACGGATTACCGTATGCGATCAATATTTGCTGATAATGTTTAATTATTGCAAAAATAATTGGACAAGTAATTTATAGATCGCTAATGTGACAGGATATGGGCGCTTTCGAAATACGAAGTCGACGGCCAATCAAAAATTATGCAAGTTGTTAATTTAATTAATGAGAGTAAAAGTGAAGTTAGTTGCAGGTCATTGTTGGACCAAGTTGAGAAGCGTCTTCGCGTCATTTGGGTCTGTGCGCTGCAGTTTAGCGATACGAGTATTTTCTTTGCCTGATCAAAAACTTTTTTATTTTATCGAATGCGTTTGAAGGGAACTAAAAAAACATATGCAGCGGTTCCCAAACTTTTGTCACGGAACCCTTACTCGATTTTTCTGAATCTGAAAACCTTACCATATGTACATTTTATGGACCCCCCAATTTTAAGAAGACTGTAAATGAACCAAAAATTGTTTTATTAGTACATAACTTTTGTTGCTATTATTTTATTGATACATTTTCAATGTAGCAAAGCAAATATGAACAGAAAACAGTTATTAATGATCATGAAAACAAAGTATAAAATTGAACAAATTTATAAATATGTAACCAGCACAAAAGTTTACTGTTAACGAACAAAATATAACGAAGAACTTACAAAAAACAACATTCTGGTATGGCTAGTATGTATGAAAAATATGCAGAGAAACTAAATAAATGAATAAAAATAAAATTAATGAGAAGAATGTCTTCTTTGATTACAATATCCTCTTAAAAGTTGGTATAATGTTGGATAACTGAATTGGCACTGCTACAAATTCTGTTGGCTTTTTGTTTTCTCTGAAAGAATTTGATACTCATTAATAATTATCATTGTTTTCCTAATTTAGAAAAGGTTTGGTGAAAATTGCTCGAAAAATTTTCCCTGAAAACCTAGTTGCTCGAATAACAATTTCTCAAAAAGAAAATTGCTCGAAATAATGAAATAAGTTACTTAAAGAACGTTAATTAAATTTATATAAATACAAAATAATTAAATGTACTAGAAAAGTTGTTTACGTTTGTTTACACTTTAAAAAAATTATTTAAATTTATTTACAAATACATGTACACTTACCTACTCAATTTGTTGTTGAGATAAACACTTTAAATATTTGAAAATATTATATACTACATAACTGCTGATTCTGACTATATTGTTGTTATCTTATGTTCAAATATTCATAATGTTTATCTCAACAACAAATAAGAAACCTTCGTAACATGTACCAAATAAGTTTTAAAAGGTTTTACACCTTGTTTTTTTTGTCACAGCCTTAAACAAAAAAAAAAACTTTGTAACTTGCGCATTATTGGAAATAACTACATCAACCCTTATATATTTGAAATAAGAAAAAAAGTAGGAATTTAAATACACTTTTGTAAACAAATGTAAACAACTTTTCTAGTACATTTAATTGTTTTGTATTTATATAAATCTAATTTTTTTTAAGTAGTCTATTTCATTATTTCGAGCAATTTTCTTTTCGAGAAATTTTTATTCGAGCAACCAAGCTTTTAAAGAACTTTTCATTCGAGGAACAATTTTTCGAACTGTTTTCCGAACCCTTTTAGAAAGAAGATCTCAGTTTGGGATTCTGATAAGCTGCAGATAGGATTTCTAATAATATTACAATTTTCGATATACAAATTTAAATCTGATCCTTAAAGAAGGTCACCAACACCAAGAGTCAAAAAAATAAGCAAAGCAATACCAAAAGACATGCGGAATTCCTGAATTTGTACGCGGAACTCACTTTGGGAACCGCTGATCTAAGGAAAAACGAATAAAAATTTTGGCTTGTGGTCGTCTTAAATATATTTGCGTTGGCATTTTGCTCATCTTCGTGGATCAACCCGACTGCTCTCTTAGCGGCTAGAACATCGGAAAAGGAAGTGCACGTTTTGTGGCCTGTAACAATACCGGAAAAAACTTTTTGCCCGCCATAATTAAGAAAATTCAAAGTTTCACGGCAAATTCTAACCTGCCCAGAGATCTGATGCGGCAATAAACGACTGACAGCTTTTTTTAAATGCAGATCTTTAACAGTAGCAATGTTTTTCCGGTAACAGTCGAAAGAGGAAGTCCTGTCCTTTTTTGATGCTGCACAGATCAAAAAACAATACGAAATAAGAGTACATGTACGATTATTATTAAGTTCTACAACCGCACCCCTGAATGGAAACCCAAACGTAACAAACCACATCTTCAAACAACGTCAAAGTGTCACCTACGCCTAGTACTTTGCATATAATAAGACGTTACATGTGTGTAGGTGAATCATCGTGTTTATTTAGAAAGTTTTTAAAATAAAACACGATTTTCGTGGCTGGATTTTTAGTCAGTACTGAGTGTGAAACAACGTGGAGTTGTGAGTTTTCCTATGGCTCAAAGTAAGTGGTTTTTATTCTAAAAGCTCCGCGAAAGAAATCCATCTATAATTCCGTGGTCGATGTGACGAGCCTAGCACTCTTTGACGTCGGCGAACGTCATCAATATTCTCTTGACATCGACTTTTATTGTATTCATAATTTTGCTTTTATGATTTTTAAGGCGATATTTCTTTGTCGAAAGGCAATCCGTCTTGAAGTGTACGTGGTTTGAACGTTTCTTCGTTGTGTAATTTAATTTATAGCTTTGATTATTTAAGCGATTCATTTATTGATATTAAAAAGTTTAATTAAAAATGTCTTATCTTTTTTCGAAGTGGAAATGTTGGACCAGTTTTAAGACTATCGTCTCTGCATTAGTTTCAGTCTATTAAATTTTGTAAATAGACAAATAAATACGTCTGCGTCATAAGATGAGACGAGAATTTTTAAACTGATATTGCACTTCTACAAAAAAATTCTTCGGAGAAACGATCAGTCATTTTTAATAGAGTTTATTTATATGAAATTATTGCATTGTTTTGTGTGGGACGTGAACTTAATTATAAGTTAGATATTTTTTATTGTTTTAAAATTTCTAATTCGTTTAACCCCTAAGCACTTAAATCACAATGGGTGTAATTATTTTTTTGTATTAATTATACTCTAACTATTTACATAGATACAAAGTAAAACCAATTTTGTATCGTCTTGAATATTATGAGTAGTAATATAACAAGTGCATTGAAAATTATCGATAATTTTTGGTAAATATGCCCGAATGCAAGTTGAGCTGAAAAAAACACGAGTGCATGAGTGATTTTTTCTGATTCAACTTTCATGAGTGAAAATTTGTCAAAAATTTGCAATGCACGAGTTATATTTTGTCAGAAAATGTCCTTGACCTAACCTGTCAAATTAAATGTTTGTTATGTCAAATTGTACAAGTACTGTCAGAGTGGTACGTCAGGGGGTGGTTTAATCTATATTAAAGTAACGCTACTGGTCGCCGAAATTCGTCAAAAATTATCACAATACAATGTACCTACAGTGTTCTCCCCAGGCCCTTTTTTCCGGGCGGGCCGCCCGGCTGATTTTTCTAACCGCCCGGTTGATAAATTTCGTAATAAGTGCGTATGTAAAATCTAATATCTAAAAAAATCTTAGATTTAAAACGTTAAACTGATAGATGCCAAAATAAAATCACAGAACAAGTTAAAAAAGTAAATAAAACCTAAAACTGATATCTTCGTTTAACTAGTACACGTACGAGAAGAGACAAAGACCGTAAAACAACGGAGACATCTAGAGTCGAGTCGGCGCGACTCGACTCGACATTGGTGTTATCGTTCGTGCTAAGTCGCATACCAAACAGCAGCAACAGTGATTATCACAAAATAGCAGACAGATTACTACTCTCCTGCCAAAATCGAGACGTTTGGTCATTTTCATATATTTGTACCCTCATTATAAAGTGCAGTGCTCATCATTGCGAATCGATGCGACAATCAATAACAGTGAGGTGCAATTTTATCTAAAATCCGTATTTTAATAGTGTAGCAAAACAGTCAGAAATTTTAAATTTTTTTAAATCCAATCAAAAAAATTATGTCATATTTCCATTAAATCAATAAGTTTTGAACATATAAAAATACCACACTATTAATTATTAATTTTATTTCATACTTCAGACAATGACAATAACTTAAAGTCAAATCAGACTAATTTATTTAGTTTTTTTAAAAAACAAGAAAGTGCTCTAAACAATGAAAAGCAATCTAAAACAACTTTGGTTTCAAGCCAGGAAGTTGAAGAAGCCGAAGGTTCTATTAGCGAATTATTTGTTTTTTATTTAGTTAAACAAAGTTTCTTTAAATTCTTAAAATTCCTTAAATTAAATTGTATTATATTATTGTTTAAAATGCGATATTTATTACAAATATATAATGTTTTATGGAACAAAATATTTGTGTAAATTTAAAAACTAGTAATACAAAATAATATGTAATTATAAAATAATAAGACCGAACATTCATTTGGGGAGGGGGGGCGCCCGGCAGCCTTTTGCGTCCGCCCGGCAAAAAATAAATTCTGGGGAGAACACTGACCTATGATAAATTAAAATAACCCATTCATTTACGTCCAGAAAATATATAAGTTATATATGTTTCCAAAACACAGAAATTTTGCTGCATTATTTAAGATTTGCAGGTAAGAGCATTCTTAATGGATTATGAAAGTGTTGTTAGTCTATTTTTGGAAAAACAATGAGAATGCAAATAGTTTACTTATAATTTAGTGTAAACTTTTTTTTGTGTAGGTAATTTACAGTTTACATTTTAAAATATCCACATGCTTTGATCAATTGAAAATTCGTTAGTAAATAACATTACATAATCATTTATAATGAAAGATTTTCAGGTCCATTTCATGTAGTTTAATTAAACTGCTGTTTTGGATCCAACAGCTTTGTACTGATATAAAACCTAACCTATTACTAGTTGATAAGTTAATAATAATCGACAGCAGTTTAGAAAAAAATTAAGGCTTACACTGAAATGATTTAATCACAAAGTTAAAATTTGTTGCAGCAATTGTACTCTTTCTAATTATAAACAGTTACAACATTGAAATAATTCACAATCAGTGCAAGCAAGTTCTAAAACGAATTCAAATATTTTGTAAACAAATTGTGAACAATTGGGTACTAACAACAACTCAAATTAATTAAAAGTACCACAAAATATAGGACTGTGAAGTTAAGAATACTCTGCAGCAAACTTAAAATTGTGTCTTAATCCTTAAATTATAATTTCACTTGAATTACGCTAGGTTTTAGTCCTGTTTTGTTCATAAACAAGAACAGTAAACAAAATATTATTGTTTAACTATGTACCAACTATTTGTAAATTATATTATGCTTATATTTTTATAAACTCGTAGATTTTTGTATTATATGGCGAATTTAATTGCAAAATAGCACGGTTTTACCCCTTAACTTAATGGGTGTTGTTCAACATCACAAGACGAAGATACTGTCATATATTTTGCTTCGTAATGACACCCTATATTACTACGCTATCGGCAAATATGAAATTTTATATAAAGCTTAGAAAGTTCACACAATTTGTTTCGATAAACTTCTGTTTGTATTTAATTATATAAACATAATTAACCCAGTTGCCTTAATTATATGCCACTAGCGACCATATATGTACCTTATACAACTTCAAAGCCGTAACACCGAATGTTATTTAAGTATTTTATAACACGTGTATGTTTATTAGATAAAGATATCAACCGTTGAACTCAATTGCTTTACCAAATTTTCGCTCTTGCATATGGAGTGTGTTATTAAAAGTACTTTGCTTGCGTAAGTTTGTAATTTTACATATATCGTATCTTAAATTTGGGTTTTCTGGAAGTACACATGTAGGTTTTATATAATATTCATGTTCCGTATGTGAAATTTTGATTACCTTGAAGCATATGCTTACATGAATGTAAGTTTTATATAATTTTACATGGTTCGTCGTTTGTAATAATATTTAGATCATCTTGAAGCATGTACCTATGTACTTATAAGTGTACTTTTGTACTTGTATTTATTTAATATATTCGTACGTTCATGATAAAATGTGTATGTTGTACGTGCTTGATAGAAAATAATTCTTAAACAAGTAGGTTACTATTTTTCGAAAAATTTAAGTACCACTAAGTTAACTTCAACGTAACGCTATTGTTATTTGGAGTTGCTAAATCGATTGAGCTAACAATGCAAGGTATTTTCTTCTTTTTTGCAACATTGTTCTCCGAGTAGGTACTACGGCTGTATATTTACACTATTTTTGTGTTTGTACGGGCGTCTGCAAGAACAGAACTTTTTCAAAAATCGCTGCTATTCTTCTAGCACTATCTTGCAGGGTCGGGTAAAATTTGATAAAAATCATTGATTTAAATTTAAAAAATCAAAAAAATCACGAATTTTTGATTCTTGTACAAGAAACTTAATTATTTTCCCCGCTTACAACTAATTTCTTCATTTTTCACACTACATTATATCTTCTATGTTCAAAAAGTATGCAACAAATGAAAAGTTTTTTATGAAAAATTTCTTAGAAACTTTTATTCTTGATAAAAGTTGGTGCATGACCTAAAACTAATTTTAAGATAAAAAACATTTCATAAAAATCATACAACACTAGATTTTAGCAATTTCAGAAATATGCACAAGAGTAAAAAGGGGCCCTATTTAAAGAGTTACCAAAAATCTTCATAGAGAAAGATTTTTTAGAATTCAAAAATACGACCAAACGTGAAATTTTACGTTAAAATTTCTATTTTAATTTTTGAAGTAATTTCAACAACCAAATAAGTTTCAGACCATGCACCAACTTTTCAAAATAATTAAATTTTTCGAGAAATCGATAATAAAAAACTTTTCTTTTAGTTAGAAACTTTTGCAAACTTTTTGAATGTTAAAACTACTGTAAACTTCGAAAATAAAATTTTAACGTCAAATTTCGTAGTAAGTTATATTTTTGATTTCTGAACAATTTTTTCCCATGCATTTTTTTGTAAGTCTTAAAATAAGGGCACTTTAATTTTGCGAATATTTTTAAAATCGTTAAACCCTTGTATCGTATGAATTTTTTTCCATCTCAAAACTAGTTTTAGGTCATCCATATCAACTTTTATCAAGAATAAAATTTTCTGGGAAATCAATCATAAAAAACTTTTCCAATTGTTGCAGACTTTTCGAATGAGGCTGTAGATTGACCCTGAAATTAAAAATTATTGTGAAAATTTACGAAGTAAATCTACCAGAATACGTCTCTAACTAAAAAAAATCCTGTAGCGACTTTTTTTTTTCCTCGACCTATTTTACCGGCATATTTTACTAGCGATTGTTTAAGGGGGTGGAAGTAAAACGTGCATTTAATTTATATGTGACGTGTGACGTTAAGCCGTGAAAATAAATAAGGTTTGATTTAAATCATGATTTTAATTTTAAAAAATCAGCTGATTTAAATCAGTTGACTGAGCCTGCTATCTTGTAACCTAAAATGTCTGATTTTAAATATATTTTCAAAAAATTAATGACATACTTTCCTTTGTTTCAGGATCTCCTTCAAGGATTGTGCCCAAGCGACCTGCTACAACTTCAGGAGGAATCGTTTCCCCCACCACTACAAGTCCTGCATCAAAGGTAAAACAATAGGCTTTGACATTGTACAATTTTTTTCTTATCATGTCATATCATTGATCATTTAGCGCTGTTATTATAATAATTCAGTATAGTTTTTCATTTTGTGCAATGTGCTGTTGAGCTGTATTATTTGTTTTCGTTACCTTATTCACTCAACATCACAATACCTGCTTTTTTTACGTGATTGGGATTTTTATTTTCGTTGTTTTGTTGTTGTGTTGTGTCTCCTAGCGTAGTGTGTTTATTGTTTGTCATCATCGCTGTATTTATTGTTATTAATATGGTAGTCGTAGGTAGATACTTTCTCTACATATAAGCATGTGTGTGTTTTTATTTTGCAAAATCCTTGCTCCCGGATAAAAGGCATTGTACGATTATTTTTTTAGAAAGTCTGGTAGTGCTAAAATTAATTAATTGTTCGACTTTTCGGAACGCGCGCTAGAACAAAATCTAATCATAGTTGAGCCGTTGTGAAATGTTTATTTTGGTATTTCGCATTTCGTTCGGCTAGAAAGTAGTTTCGCGTGGGTGGGTTGATCAGATGTATTTCGTTCGACTTGCAAGTCCAACCCTAAACGCAACATAAGTGATTTTATAATATGTGTGACGCAACTAGGCTTAACAAAGTACTTCTTATAAATTTGATGACGAAATGCGTGTTAGTTAATGTTTTGATTGTAATTATACGTGTAGGTACTTCGAAAATATTGCTTAATCACATTTAGCGAATAGTTTTAGCAAAAATTCTCCGACTATAAATAGATACAAATTTCGCAATAAACACGAAGCTGGTAGAGATGTTTAGGAATTAAAATTGACGAGATAAAAGAAAAATGAATGAGGCATAATTTGATTATTTAAATATATGTTTCTTTACACCTGGGTTAAATTATAAATAAATTCAATAATAACCTGATTTTTTATGGCATCTATTAATTTACAATCTATTCTTCATTAACAATAAGTAAACTGTTGTGGCTTTGATTTTACAAGAAGGATAAGCTTGCCCAGGTAACCCGCTTAAAGTTACTTAGAAAAACTTGATTATGACAATAGATATAATTATTTTAGTGTTTCATAAATGCTTGAAAGATTTTAGCAATTCATTTTTATTAATTTGTTTGTATTAATGTTGCAGTATTGTTTCATATTAAGTATCTCTGCAAATTTTTTTGGCACTATCCTTTGCATTTTTGTGATTTTTGAGCTAGTATGGACAGTATTTAAAAAAGTCGACATTGTCCCACTAAACCAGTGTTTCTCAAAGTGTGGTCCGCGAACCCCTGGGAGTCCCTGAACTCTTCTGAAGGGGCCCCCGGGCCCTTTTATAATTTTCAAATATGATCCAAATTTATTTGCCTGGCCAGAAGGAAACAAAAATATTGTCTTCAAAATTATTCACAGAGATCCTCTGCAAGAATTTGATTTTAAAAGGGATTTTCAGAGTAAAAAGTTTGAGGAAACACTGCTCGAAACATATGTAACTTACGATTAAAACAAATAATAATCCAATTACTATTGTTGCTTAAATGTAAACGTTTGGCTTTTATTATTTTGCTATTAAAAAAGTTAAAAAACTTACTATGTTGCTTTGAAGATACAATCAACAATAAGTTTGAGAGTAAAAATTACGAAGTACCTACATTAAAATAATATAAATATGCATGTGTAAAATACACAGATAACGTTTCCTTTTCTTTTTATCTACTGTTAAATAAAAAATTAAAAAATCGTTTTACAAATAGACAGACCAACAGAATTGAAACTCCTTTTGGTCATCACATAAAGGTTTTGAAAATTATTTGTTTGCAATCGGTTCTAAAATTGACAGGGCCAAAAAACTTAACATTTCTTCTTTTAGTACAATTCAGAGTAGGTTTTTTGTCTAAAATTTTTTAATTTGTAACCAAAAAAAATGTTGTATGGTGTTTTAAGTTTTAACACAGAAAATATGCTTTTTAAACTGAGAAATTAAATTTAAAAAATTAAACTAATTTATATTATTGAATGAATCAATGAAATAATTCAAGCATTAATTAAGAAAAGCTCATCTTTTTCATAAAAAATCTTGCATACATGCTAAAGCAGTTTCTAAACTGAGGTCTCTTTGGCTGTTATTTGCTACTTAATAAAATAAATTATAAATAACAGCAAGATTAAATAAATAAATAAAACTGATACTGAGGGGTCTTGAAAGTGGTCTAGCATTTCTACAAGAGATTTTCGAATAACCATAAGTGATTTTTAATTATTCTTTTTTCTTTCACAAAACAGAATAACTTGAATATTTCAAACTTTTGTCGAATAAACATGTGGTCTGTCAATGGCTCATCTTGGAGCCGACACTGTTGACAACTGTTTAGATTTTTAAACTCACAATTAAATGTTAATTAACCAACATTTTTTTATTATTTTTTCCGTTGACCTCTGTTAAGACTTTGTTGCTAGTCGCTACATTTTAATGGCATTATTAAATACCCTGTAAGTAGATTATTTTATACAAACCAAAACAGTGTTACGGTATCACTGAACTTGACCAGTTCTAGCCGTTACTAAAATTATTCGTACATAAAAAGATCTCGGATAGATTTAAAACCTACCTGTTAACCTAGTGCCGACGGGCAAGCAAGCAAACTAAGTTTTTTTTTTACTAATACCGTAATGAGCCAGTGTCAGGTATTATTTTACATATATATTTATACGTGTTTCGGTTGGTCGTCTGTGTTTACATCGCGCCACAAACGCCTTAAAACCATAAAATGCCGTAATACTGGAAAATATAGTAGTGCAACACGAGAACATGTTATGAAAAAAATAATAAACCCGTTCGACCTATATTTTTTTACACGAAATTTATTTGTTTTTGTATCGTCGACCACAATAGTATTATAAGCAAAATTGAACGAGTGGAAAGTAATCTATGGTCTTAAAATATTGTGCAGCGTTTATAAATTTCTTGAAATAACGAGCAACTGTTCACTGGTACTAATAAATATAAGATAGGAAATGATTTTAGCAAAGAAACGGTAAGCCTATTTAGATTTGCAAGGCTTTTAAATCGGCCCCGGTAATGAGAAAATAAAAACAAAAAATGTTACTTTTATCCCCGGTCTCCCCTATCTATTGATATCATCCTTTTTTGGAATTTGGTCGACTATAATGCTTGAGGAAGCATTAAAATCTTTGAGGCTTTGACGTGGGGTATGATTCAGAAAAGTTTGGCAAACACTGCTCTTGATTTTTTGTTTTAAATGTTAAATATCTCGGTTGCATTACAAACAAGTTCATTTAAGATTCAGTTATGTTTTTTATGTCAGGTTTCTTGTAGAAGATATTTCATTAAAAAAATATAGCTTTTTAATTTTATCGATAACGATGGTAAAAATAATAGAAGTAAAAACGAATAGTTAGCTGCTAATAAACGCAAACTACTGTTGCATGTATATGTCGTTATCTGAAATGCCTTATCAAGTATTTATGATGCGATTAATTTAATCAAGTTGAGTTATGTAGTAACTCTTGGGTGTAAAGAAAAATATTAGTTTGAATAATTATTTTTAGAAATTATAAATAACTATGTACGATGCCTGTTTATCCAAATCATATTAATTTTGCTACATCGGTTTGTTGTTTTAAGCAAGAACTCTCGAAATTAATGAACGTTTCCCCTCATTCTTTTTTGTTTATATTTTTATAATTACAATTTTAAGAACATGCATTCTTAAGCATTAACAGAATTTGGCACTAAAAACTTCAGCGCCATTGCCAAGTGTGATGTAAACACACTTTTAGCTAACAGCCACTAGTGATATTTATTATCAATACACTTCAAACCAGAGCAGAATTGGCTTTCATTAATGTATTCTAGAGTTCATTAGGATGTTGATCCCATTAAGTAGACTAGAATATGTTTAACGCATTTGCATGTCAGTTTTGATCTTAGCACATAATTCTGCTTGCTATCTTGTTTATGTTTTTATTAGCAGCTGGTGAGTTGTGTATTCTTCGTGCATGCATTTCATGGGTGTAGATATTTGCTTCTTATTTTTCTTTCGTTGCGTTGACTTGTTGAAAGTCGACAAGGGTTGAGGTGTTTTATTTGAAATTTTTTTAACATTATTCATGAAGTTGTGTCGATCAATTGTTTAATGTTTTTGCGGTATAAATAGAAACAGAATGGTAACACATTGCTTACTGTATTAAGTTTGTTTGTGTTCAAAATTTTGCAGGTATTTGGGTAAAGCAAAGGTAGTTTAAAACTAATACTTTTTGCTAACTCATCAAAATAATTGTTCAAGATTATGTTACATTAGCAAACTAACGACCACTATTGGGTAAACCTTGGGCTAAGTTTGAACATTATTAATCTAGGCTAGAATTAAACTGCTCATTGTTCTCAAAGACCAGATTGCATTGTTATAAACTTTATTAGGGTTTAAATTTAAAAAACAAATCAAACAAAAATATTTTTCAATATTTCTGTCATTTTTATGTTTACTTGTTAATAGTTTTGGGTTAATTTATACAGTTGTGTGTGCAGTGATAAATAATTACAAGAGATGCATTTATTAACATCGAAATGATAAGTGTTACTGTGTTTATATAATTTATTTAATTTGTTATTCAGTCTTAATCAATAATTGTAATAATAAAAGAACCATCAAAACATAATAAATAACAGATTTTAATACATTAATGTTGTTTATGCTAAATACAGAAGTGCAAAAAAAATGTAATAAGAACAAATAGTTACTCGATATTTTGTTGCAAATCCTTGTATGCTGTTAAGAGTCATCAAAACAATTAATTTTTGGCTTCTATCAACAGGTATTGGAAAAAACCTGATCCAAAGTAATTTATTTTAGTTTCATCAGACCAAACCATATTCCTCCACTTCAAATGGCCAGTTTTTGAGTGTTCTTTGGCAAATTTTATTCTGTTCATGACATTTTTGGCAGTTGGGCTAGGGCAGTTTTTTAAAACCCTTGCCTTTAATTTATATTCAATTAATCTTCTTCTAATTCTTGACGAAAGACTGCTAAACATATTCTTTTAAATACAAACATGTACAGGGTGGCCTATTTTCGATGCCCATACAGGGTATCTCGGTTATTATCAGAGATAGAAAAAACTAAGTACGTACTCTCGATTTCTTTTTTCGAGAGGAATTCATTGTTGTTAACAGATTTTTGATATCTTTGGAGTTGTTCTTAGGTACACACTATTTACCTATTATTTTGCACACCACTGTATGAGTTTTCAGGATTGTTAAACCAAAACTAACTTTAAAAGTTTGTACGACATGACAGTAAATTAAAGTTGACGAAAGTATATCGCTAACAGTATTTTAACCAGTCTTGGTTTTTTCTATTGGTACATTTCGTGTTTTTGGAATCGCATTGCCATAACAAACAGCGCTAAAATTGAAACTCGTTTAGTCCGCTTGTACCGTTAAATTTGCTGGTTCCACAGAACACTAAACGATGTCAAATATTAGTATTGCCGCGCAAGAATTATTATTCTTATCGTTCCAAGTTGTTTCATAAAATCAAATAGACATAAATTTTAAGCTCGTGTGCAAATGTATTCGGCTTTAAAAAAACGGTTCTTTTGTTGGAGTTTAGAGACCACTTTTTCGTTTCGTGATGTATAGGAAATGCATAAATTGGTGGACGATTTGTTCCTTGCATTTGGATCATTCACAGTTGAACATTTCATTTTAACGGTGGTCGCCAGAGATTAGTTAACGCTTAGATGACTTTGTAAAGAAGTACAAATTTGACAACAATCTTACGTCTAAATTGATCATGCAGGTGTCATTTTTTTGTCAATTTTTACACAATTAGAAGTAAACTGCATAGTACTTAACAAGATCACAAGTTATCTTTTTTTTTTAACGTTTAAGATTCTAAATCTATCGAATTGAATATCAATGATCTGCCTAATGAATTGAAATTGGAGTCGTATATCATATTCAAAGCGTAGATATTAATTTATTTTCTTGTATCGTATAAGGGCTGCACCCTTTTATCTTAGACGTGACCTAGCCATTTGAACCGAAAATTTATAGTGGTATCGTTTAGTGTTTTGTTTTTTCTTCATCTATTACTATTGAAATATTACGATTAAAAATATAACTACCAACAGATCGTTAACAATGAATAGTCCAATAATTTCCTGAACACAAACAAACCAAATGTGTTTACCAATTCTGTTTCTGTTAATATTCGCCAATAGATCTGTCTGTAAATACATGTTGTAAATATTTGTCTGTTTTGTGTAAATCTCATGTTGTCGATATTGCACGTTGTTGCACATTTAATCAGTCATAAAAATTGTAAATGTAAGCACATAAAGTGAATAAACAGTGTGGGTTGTGGGTAGAGCATTGAAGAACTTAAAAATTGCTTTTCCTTATATGGAACTGCCTTTGAGCATGTATATAATTAGAAATATATTTGCACCGTACGTGAGTTTGCATTGCCTACATGTGCATCAAATGCATATGCGTACTTTATTTCCTTTATTAATGAGCTTGACCTTATATCTGTATCTACCTGGTGCGTTTTGTATCGTTAGTTTTAAAGTTGTAGACCAAAAGTGTAATATACTTCTACAGTTTTCAAGCGCTGTTACGAAAAATTGTAATGAATTTAAACCAGAGTACCCAGTTAAAAATTTTGTTCCAGGGTAGGCTCGTTCGAAAAATATTCCAATAACAGCATTACTACATTTGTTTGTAAAGTTTCTTAATTAATTCATGTTTACAAATTGTTTTCTCAAAGATGACCAAAATGGAGAATATTTTGATTACTTCAGTAAATGCTTTACTGAAGCATTTGAAATGCAAAGTTCCTGAATTTTATCATAACATAACTTTAAATTTAACACGTTAATATGAAGAAACGTGACACATAAGTAACTTATAACCAAAATGTGTATACATTATTTTGGAAATGTTCGCTCAAAAATTACAAAATATAAGCAGAGTATTTTTTCTGTCGAATTTCTTTTAATGTTTTTAAACCCGAGCAATAATTTTTGGTATATTTTCCTTGCACCATTTGCGATCATTTACAGAGGGCGTTTTATAAAAACAATTCAACATGGGCATTAAACCCCACAATGGGGTACATCTGATCACCTTAGTCTGAACAGATTTAATGAATAATTTTATAATTTTGGCTGATGTATTATGAGCTCTTTGTAGAGATACACAAAATTCGATAATTGTTGATTGCTTTGTATTTAAAAATACATTTTTCGTTTTATTAAGTCAGTTACAGCATCAGTTTTGGCATTTAAATGTTGTCCATTAAATTTTAATTAAATAAGGATTTTTGATATCAAGAATTTGCTGATAAGTATCTTGCCTTAAGAAGAGGCGATTGTAAACTGCCTTTTCTAATCTAAAATTTTACATTTTATTGTTTTTTTTTTATTGATCTAATTACCATACTTTACTTTTGCACTTTTAAACACTATTTTCCTTAACAGATATTACTTGCACTTGTACATAATTTAGGTACATTTTTAAATTTTAATCCGCAAATCTACACCATATCGACCGCGAAACGTTTCGACGTCATCGGATGACTTCGCAAAAGTTTAGGAAATCCAGATCGAATCGTGTTCAAATATGCAACGTATAATAAATATGACATCATGTTCAACATCGCGTGCGGAATTTTTAAACCGCATTTAAAACATTTAAATTACTTTGTCAGCCTTAAAGTGCATCGCCAGAAATAATTTGCAGCAATTGTGATTACTTTTGAAGGACAAATTCTTGATTTTGTATAAGTTTAATTCGTTCAGTTGTTGGACGTGTGATTCATTTATTAAAATAAATAATCTTGATTAAAAATCACTGGCATCTTTTCGAAAAATCGCTTGTAGAAATGCTAGACCAGTTCTAAAACCCATCTCTTTATCAGAAATTTTATTTTCGTTCATTTTGTGTAATATTATTATACCTCATCAAATTTATTGTAAATCTTTACTAACATTAAACTATGGAAAAAAAATTATTCTTAATTCAAAATAGTTTTTCTGCTACATAATAACAAATTATGTACATCCGTAGTATGCTTAAAGAAGCCCGGTCTCCATGACAAAATTTACATAATCAAAAGACCTTTACATTTCTATTTTTGTGTACCCTGGTAGTGCGTGGCAAAATAGCGTAAAAATGAAATGTTAAGAAATACGACGTCTCTTTGCTGCTAGATGCTCTCAAGACGATTCCACCCACAACAAGAGAGTCTGAGAGAGCATTTTGTGCAGGAGGACTTTCCGTTAATAAATTAAAAACAAGAGCAAGTGACCGAAACATAGAACACCTGTATTTTCTTAAATGACGTTACAAAAATTCATTGTAAAAATTATGTTGTGTTCATTGAAATCAAATTGCAATAGAAAGGTAATATTTCTGAAATTTCTCTCTCTCTCTCTCTCTCTCTCTCTCTCTCTCTCTCTCTCTCTCTCTCTCACCAATATTATTTTATTTTTTATAATAATCAAGCAACAAAATGTATTACATTTATGACTTAAAGTTTTTTTTTTAAATAATTAACCAGTCTCTTCCCTTATCCGGCTTAGTAATTTATTAGACCCCGGGAAATCCCCGCTAATAAATCCGATTTCTTTCCGGAATCCCCGGATAAGCAAAAATTTCCAATATGAGAAACCCTAGTAGCAATTGACCAAGAGCTTTTGTTTAGTAAAAAAAAGTAAGTGATTGGAATTAAACTTATTTATATTACATAATACTCAAATAGTCTTGTTTCGTTTTCTATTCTAATCCAGTTCGTATTTGCGTCTGTCCATCTGTCTATAGCGACAGTTTTGAATGGGGGCTCGTATCAACTCTGATTTTGGCACTCAACAACCCTGATTTTCGCTTTTTTAACGATTTCAGGCGGCGTTTTTCGAACATTATCACCGACAACCAACGGTAATTTTTTTTTATCACGCGTACGCGCCACGGTCTACGATAAGCTGTTGATAAAAAGCCTGTTATGCCATTCAGGAAGTCAACCCGGCAAACAATGAAAAATATTAGTATGCATGTACATATACTCTGGTTACATCACACACACAAGCATTCGTCCGTAGATACGTGAAACAAATAAATGGTGAATATGTTTCAATTTTTCTAGAATGTAGCTTTGTTTATTCAAGTATCCACGTGTATGTTCTTCAAAGTAATCGAAAAGAACGTTAAAGTTATATTTATGGAAAATGTATTATTTATATTTGTAGAAAGTTTCGAGTTTAAAGTATAGTGGTGTTGATATTAATTAGTTTGTTCATGTGTAGTGTTTGTAGGTGTTGTAAATCGGTTGGGTAGTGCATTTTCTTGGTAATATGAACACGTTTCGTCAGAAATACCCTATCTTTATTTATCAAAGCTCCCTTTTAGAAACGCTAATCCAGTTTTAAGGTTCTCGTCTCTAGAGAGCACTCTTTTTTTAACTGGTCTAGCATTTCTGCAAAGATCCTACATTTAAAAAAATGGTCGGTCTATTTTAATTAAACTTATCTATATTAAAAAATTAATCACACAAATAATTCAAGCGTTAATCTAATAGCTTTTTTATATTTTTTACTTTTAATGATCGGATTATTAATTTTATTATTAACCTTTGTAGTGCAGTTATCTCTTCATTTACGGTAGTATTGGTACGCAACACAAAAACCGCGTTAATGAGCCATGGAACTTGTTTAAAATAGGGATCTATTCCATATTTTTCAATATTTTACTCTTGCTGGGGCACAACAGTTGAAACTAAAGTTGTTGTTTTTTAATATAAAGGGTGTTTCTTAAGTATTGCAAAAAATTGGGAGGTTATTCCTTAGACGTCTCCTTTCGGAGTTACACCTCCCTAAAGGGGAGCGCTAAAATTAGGTTTTTAATTTATTTCCCAAATTTGGAGAAATGTAGGAGCTTGATATTTGGTAGATGTTTTATAATTTATAAAACGTTTCCCATAGTAATATTTTTAATCATCTCCCACCTTCACAGGGGGCTGTAAAGTGCGACCCCTGTTGGTTTTTTTTATCAGAACTTTTTAGGTGGGTTAAAATTTTGCAATTTGGTGGAACTCCGAAAGAGACGTCTAAGGAAAAAATTGTATATGAAAGACCTCCCTTAATTTTCGATAAGGAATCACCTTCCGATTTTTTTGCAATACTTAAGAAACACCCTGTGTATAAGGGGTAACTGCAAAAAACACATTTTGATGTAACTATTATTTATTTTCGTTAAGATATCAGAAGTGAATGGAGACAGTGTAAATTTATAATTCTTAAGTATAGCAACTAAAAATTTCATTAATAATTTATTATAGCTTCCAGCATTAGTTTTTAATTAACTTGCGCGTTGTTGGGCTAATCGCCGATTTTGTAGGGCAAGTCCTACACCCTGACGAATTTCATTAATCTCTACTTTTTGTAGGTTGTAAAAGTCGTTTTGAACTTAACAATTTTGATTAATGTAATTATATACAAGCACATTGCACAGTTTTGTGTTTTAATTGATAATTCTAATTAATCTAGTCCCTAATCAAGTCCCAGTATGTGAGCTTTATCGTGCTTTTGATGTGCTTAACCCACACTGTTTATTTTCCCTCAGGAGGATAGCATGGACATAATTGGCCAATACAAACCTGAAATTTTCTGCTAGAAGGTAAACTTTTTTTAAGAGTTTCATTAATGTACCCGTTAGTCCAAATTCTGTGAGATTACATAGGTACCTTGTTTATTACAAATGTTAGAGAAATGGTTATACTATCAAAAATGTGTTGTTTCTTTTTTGGGTCATCTCTGTTATTATCATATGTAATCCCATTAAATTTGGACCAGCCTGTACATGGTACTGTATTCAGAATTCATTCTTTTTTGGTGAGTAACGAGTAATCAGTAGATTAATGAATTTTTTTTGAATTTTCAGGTGCCCAGGCCTAGCGGTGGTATAGGTCGTAGGGAACCTTGTGCAAAATGCAATCTTCCAGTATTCATAGCCGAGCGTCTGAACGTAGGAAAAAAACTGTACCACCGCACATGTTTCCGTTGCGCACGCTGCAATAGCCAACTTAGTTTAGCCAATTATTATGAGACTGAAACCGAAAATCAATTTTGCTGTGAGACGTGCCCTGATGAAGTGCCCACCAAAGTCGACGCGCCTTCCGAAAAATTCAATGACCCGAAATCGGTGCTCAGTCGGTCCCTGAGCGACGAGGAAAAATCGGCCGGTCTTCAAAAATTTGAAGAAGCAGATGACTACAGCGCGATGTTTGAGACTGCCTTAGAGGACCGAAGCGACCTTAAATCGCAAACTCTGACCACGAGCCAGGAATCGGAATTCACCAGGGCACGCTCAAGTTTTTTTCAGAGTCAGTTGGAAGATGAAAATGAAGCAGGTAGCGAAGACGACGCCCCACCCCATTTACCGAGCAGCGAACCTCCTCCTAGTTTGCCTAAAACCAAACCACCAGATAAAGTCGTCGGTGAAATTAAAACTTTGCAGCGTAGCGATAACTTAGCAAGTGTAGATAAACCCAAAGACTTTGAAGATATTGTACATAGTGCACAATTTGATTCGTACGACAGTGGTTATCCGTCTAAAACACAATCGCTAGACTTTGATGTAAATATTAGTGCTAAATTTAGTGATTCTAGTGATAGACACCAGCTAGAAACTGCCAGTGTACAGCTGGACAATAACAAAATTGTTACCAAAGAAATTGAAGATTCTCCGGGTGAAGCAACCTCCAGGCCGTTATCTTTAGTGAAGTCGCGCATGCGCCTATTCGAAAACAACACAAAAGAAAACACACAGGAAGTGCAAACTGTCCATGATGCTGATAGTGTAGCCCGCAAATCTTCACTGGAATTAACTCCTGAAGTGCCTTCGTTGCTGAAAGACTCTACCCGAGTAGATGTAGCAAATTCTAAAATTGATATTCAATCTGATATTAATACTGTTAGTAGTAGTTCTGTTACTTTAGATTATGAGTTAGTTACTGAAGATCAAAAAGTTGAAAAGCACAGCGTTAAAGATCTTCCAGAACTGGAAGTTACTGGTAATCTTGAAAATCAAAAAGTAGAGGACCATGGTAAAAACGTTTTGGAAGTAGAAGACCCCACTAAAATTGAACCTGAAACCAAGCAAGAACTTTTAGAAGATTTTTCCCCAAAAACTGAACATTCCTTTACTGAAAATATAACAAATAAAAGACTTGAAAGTGTTTCTCTTGACACAAATGCCACAGAAATCGATGCAGGAGCGAACGAATATACAAAGAATGAAACTCTCAAACTTGCAGAATCTCAAGATGATTCTGTTATCACTATTAGTGACACAAGTAACTCGGATATTAAATCCGCGAGCGATGTTCAATCACCTCCTGTCATAGAAATTTCAGACGAAATAAGTCAAGTCGATTCCTCACAATATTATCCCGAAGAATTGAATCCTTTCGACGATGAAGAAGACGACACAAAACAAACGGACAAAAATCAGGAGGGTGCACCTCCCAAGCCGGCAGTCAGGAAAAAAGTTAAACCCACACCTGATGATCTGCAGATAACAGGCACGAATTCCGGTACACCTGAGTATATGTCCAAAATTATGATTGAGAGGATAAGCATGAATCCGTTCGATGAAGATGAAGATGTGGAGATGGAGAGTGATACAAGTAGAAAGATTATAACGGCCCCGAAAATTAGTTTGAATCCGTTTTGGAGTGATGGGGAAGATCCTGAGGAAAACGAAAATGATAAGGACAAACCTGTGCCACTACCAAGGACTTCAAAGTATGTATATTATTCAGTTTTCATTTTTTACAATTTGGTCTAAATAATAGAGGGAATTTCTCAGTATGAAGTATTGTTTAAAAAATGATTACATTTTAAAATCGAATTTTCCAAAAATGATTCAATTTATCTAAAATCCATTTACGTACTTATAAAAGTACTTTGACATTATATTTTTCTTTTAAACAACTCTGAAGCCCCTTGTGTTGAATTAAAAAAATTACAAACTGGTAAATTGTTAATGGGTCACTCTGTATAGTAAGTAATACGGGTTTTATTGTCGTACATAACTGTATTAAAATATATTACAACTGTTTATGCAAATTCCAACTTAAAATTGTAAACTATTTAGTATTGATTAGTTTTTGTATGAGCATTCGTTGTTGTGAATTATTTTTGTGATAAGTAGACTAATATATAGGTAAAAACCATGACACGGTTGATAATTTTCATTGTTGTGGTTATATGTGACTGAGTCAGTGGCCTTTTTAGTATTCAATGCTGACTGCAATAACTGTCAATTTATTATTATCTTCCTTTGGCAACTCATTGTGTCGATGGCTAATGTTTTGGTTGAAATGTGAAAGAACAGACAATTTCTTTTGTGTTGTTTTGTATTTCTTTGAGTTATGTTAAAGTATTGTGTTACCAGGGGTTCTGTTGGTACTCCGGAGCCTAAACCAAGAAAATCTGGACTTTCGATCAGCAGTGGATTAAGCAGTACAACCTATGGGTCCACTACATCTCTTTCAAGTGCCACATCCTATGCAGGACATTCGGGAAAGAAGAAGAAACCTGCCCCACCTCCTCCCTCTTCTGTATCAGATAGACAAGATTCTCCTCAAAGTTCTCTTACTTCTAGCCCGAGTGTGAGTGTGGTAAGTGACTATCAATCAAAACTTTTCTGTTTATGTTCATTCGAAAAATTATTGAAGTTCAGGAACATTTTTGTTGTAATAAAATATTATTAATTAAAGAGGGGCATGCTATATGGAAACAATAATTCCTATCTCTTGAACAAAATGAGTTACTGGTATGAATAAGCTAAATTTTAAATCACTTATCTCCTGTTCAAAGGATTTCTAGTGAAAATGCAATACCAGTTTTAAAACTATGGCCTCTTGTTCACTTGTAGTCATATACCAATAAAAATAAAATCAAAATTCTTATGTGCATTAAAAAATGCACTACAGTATTTTACATAAAAACTTGGAGATGACTCGGGCAAATTTATTTTCCACTTAGGAACCCAATAACAATTTTGCTTTTGAATTCAATAGGTGTAGCTGCGCATTTGAGACAAAATTGTCATCTCTATATCAAAATTAAATAGACTAAGGTACCCATCACCTGTTTGCAAATCTCTGTGCCCATTAATTTATTATAAATTTTGACTGTAATCTAATATGGTTTAATTTTTGCAGCAACATTCCCCAAAACTGTCCGGTCGGCCTAGAAAAACAAAGAAGGCACCTTTGCCACCAAGCTCTACATCAACTCCCTATGTTACTCAAAGACAAGAAAAATCAGTGTATCCAGATGTGTTATCCATTGGCAGTATTCACAGTAGAGATACGAAAACGACAATAGACAATTTGGAAATAACCGACACCGAGGGCAATGAATGGGAAAATGAAAAAATTGTCAAGGACGAAGCCAATAGGAACAGGCAAAGCCAAGCAATACTAAGTAGGTTTTTCCATCAACTTAAAAAAAAACTTCTTGATTTATTTATTAAATCATACTTGTTATGTTTTTCCATTAACTTAAAGTCTTGTCATTTATTTAATTCATACCAATTATGTTTTCCCATTAACTTAAAGTCTTGTGATTTATTTTAATCCTACCAATTATGTTTTTCCATTGACTTAAAGTCTCGTGATTTATTTAAGTAATACCAATTATGTTTTTCCACTAACTTAAAGACTTGTGATTTATTTAAATCATGCTAATAATGTTTTTCCATTAAGTTAAAGACTTGTGATTTATTTAAATCATACTAATTATGGTTTTCCATTAACTTAAAGCCTCGTCATTTATTTAATTCATACCAATTATGTTTTTCCATTAACTTAAAGTGTCGTGATTTATTTAAGTCGTACCAATTATGTTTTTCCATTAACTTAAGGACTTGTGATTTATTTAAATCATACTAATTATGTTTTTCCACTAACTTAAAAACTTGTGATTTATTTAAATCGTACTAATAATGTTTTTCCATTAACTTAAAGACTTGTGATTTATTTAAATCATACTAATTATGGTTTTCCATTAACTTAAAGCCTCGTCATTTATTTAATTCATACCAATTATGTTTTTCCATTAACTTAAAGTGTCGTGATTTATTTAAGTCGTACCAATTATGTTTTTCCATTAACTTAAGGACTTGTGATTTATTTAAATCGTACTAATAATGTTTTTCCATTAACTTAAAGACTTGTGATTTATTTAAATCATACTAATTATGGTTTTCCATTAACTTAAAGCCTCGTCATTTATTTAATTCATACCAATTATGTTTTTCCATTAACTTAAAGTGTCGTGATTTATTTAAGTCGTACCAATTATGTTTTTCCATTAACTTAAGGACTTGTGATTTATTTAAATCGTACTAATAATGTTTTTCCATTAAGTTAAAGACTTGTGATTTATTTAAATCATACTAATTATGGTTTTCCATTAACTTAAAGCCTCGTCATTTATTTAATTCATACCAATTATGTTTTTCCATTAACTTAAAGTGTCGTGATTTATTTAAGTTGTACCAATTATGTTTTTCCATTAACTTAAAGACTTGTGATTTATTTAAATCATACCAATTATGTTTTTCCATCAACCTAAAGTCTCCTGATTTACTTAAATCATATTAATAATGTTTTTCTATTAATTAATTAACTTGAATTGTTTTTGTTTAGGTCCTACATCTAGTGAAAACTCGTCCAGTTTATCAGCACCGGACAAAAGCACGTTTGGCAAATGGAAAAGACGTAAAGGACTTGCACCAACTCGCCCCATTCCTCAAAGAAGAACGATAAAACCCCTTCCGGTCACCGAAATTAAATACGAACTGGAACATATCGAGATTCAACAGCAAGGACTAGAAAAACAGGGTGTACGCTTGGAACAAATCATCAGGGAAAAAAGCGAAGGACCTAATGTCGATTTGAATGCATCGTTGCAACCCGAAGTGGAGGATTTAGTTTTGCAGTTGTTCGAGTTGGTTAACGAAAAAAATGATTTATTCAGAAGACAGGCCGAGCTGATGTACCTGTAAGTAAATTTACCCCCCTCCCATAAAGAAGTTGTTGTTGATTGATTTTTTATTTAAGGCGCAGGCAGCAGCGTCTAGAAGAAGAATATGCCGACCTGGAATATCAAATCCGGTGTTTGATGCTTCAGCCCGAAGCAAATAAAACGGACACAGACAAAGCGAAAGAAGAAGAACTGATCAACAGGTTGGTGGAGGTCGTGGAGAGACGCAACGAGATAGTGGAGTGCTTGGAAATGGACCGCGTTCGCGAGGCAGAGGAAGACGACAGCATCAACGTCCAGCTCAACTTATACACTTCCAAACGCGAGGAGAAAATGACCCCGAAAGAGACGAAGAAAGAAAAGAAGAAACACAAGAAAGAAAAGAAAATCAAAGCGAAAGGTATACAAAACGTTGACGTTGACAAAGATATCGATGAGTGTGAGTCTTCTGTGCCTACTTTGCCCATTAAAGAAAAGAAAAAAAAGAAGTTCAATATATTTTAAAAGCAATTGCCAACTTAACTATTTTATTATTTCCATGTTGAATGCCATTTTTTTAAGGTGTAACCACACTGAATTTTCAATGTAAAATCGCTGTGCTGTTTCATTTTAATTGTTTGTAATTTTAATACAAAACTTGTGATTTCTGTGTACTGTTTATCGTATGAATTTAAGTTTTTTTTATTAAAGGATGTATGCATATAATTTTCGTATATTATTAAATACTTCCATGCGATATTTAATTTGACCTGACCTTCTTAATTTAAGAACAAAGTTAAATCATTTAAAATAAATCTTAATTGCTTATCACTTTATGAAGTGTTTTAAAAAGTTTTTAGTTGTTGGAATCATTTAATCATTGTCATTATGTCAAGTCTAGTAAACAAGTAACTGTTTGAAATTGCTGGGTGTTAAAAATAAATTAATAGTCCAATTTTTGGCCCCCATGTTAACTTGTTTTTTTAAATTCTTTTATTACGAATTATCTCGCTCTCTCCAGAAATCACCCCACGCACCACTTACATTGGAGACCACTGCACTAGAAGCTGTAATACAAAATTAAATGATAATTTAGAAAATGCACATCCAGCTGAACACAATAGGACCCAAAGAAGCAGAGGCAGAGAAACAGGTAAATTTTTCAATGTTCCTAATACAGTACAGTCTGCACTTTTCTCTTAAAAATGGTAAAATCGTAATATAACTATACGGGGCATAAGTAACGTACGACATATGTAGTTCAGAAACTGGTGAAAAATAGTTGTGTAGTTCTTCAAAGTTTTCAAAAATTATACTTATAAATTGTAAACATATTTTATCATTTTATAGTTATATACATGCAGGCTCTATCAGAGGGGAGGGGGGCAAAAGGGGCTGATGCCCCGGGCCTCACAATTTTAGGGGGCCTCTTACAAATTTAGGTGCCTCACAATGTTTAACTCGATCTTTAAAAAATCGTACGAATTTCAAAAAAGCGGCAGTCCTCAGTATGAACTGAGGTCGGATTTTAAAACGATTCAAGAGGCATGGACCTGTTTTTCGAATCTCGGTGCTGTTATCTGCAAGTGTAGGGGTTGCCTACATTTGTGGCCGCAGGAAATTTTACCAAAAAAATATATAATAAGAAAAAGGAATAAGGGAGTTATGAATTTTTTTGTGGGCCGAGACGTTTTTCTTTTCCGAGCAAACTACGTTCAAGATCATTTGAAAAACTTTGCAAAGCCCTACTCGCAAATGATTCGTGCATCGGAAAATACTCGATTTTGATTTTTTTCTGACACGGTTTCATAGCCAACGCGATCGCAAGTGTGACCATTTTCGGATAGCCGTGGATGATATCAAAAAATTTAAAAATTGGGCGTTGTGCACTTCAGTCTTTTAGCTACATTTTAAGCACCGGATCAAATTTTCCGGACGAAAAATAACGGAGTTATGAATTTTTTTGTGGACCGAGATGTTTTTCTTTTTCGAGCGAACTACGTCTTTTGCGGGAGTCTGGTTTTTCGCGCTTTTCTCCGAAACCGTTTAAGATAATTTCAAAAACTTTGCACAGCCCTACTTGCAAAGGATTCGTGCATCGGAAAATACTCGATTTTGATTTTTTTCTGACACGGTTTCATTTCATTTTCGGATAGCCTTGGATGATATCAAAAAATTTAAAAATTGGGCGTTCTGCACGTCATCGGATGCGTCAGTCCTTTAGCTACATTTTAAGCACCGGATTAAGTTTTCCGGACGAAAAATAACAGAGTTATGATTGTTTTTGTGGACCGAGATGTTTTTCTATTTCGAGCGAAGGACGTCTTTTGCGGGAGTCTGGTTTTTCGCGCTTTTCTCCGGAACCGTTAAAGATAATTTTAAAAACTTTGCACAGCCCTACTTGCAAAGGATTCGTGCATCGGAAAATACTCGATTTTGATTTTTTTCTGACACAGTTTCATAGCCAACGCGATCACAAGTATGACCATTTTAAGAGACCATTTTCGGATAGGCGTGGATGATATAAAAAAAAAATTAAATTGCGCGTTCTGGCCGTCATCGGATGCGTCAGTCCTTTAGCTACATTTTAAGCACCGGATTAAGTTAACCGGACGAAAAATAAGGGACTTTTGATTTTTTTTGTGAACCGAGATGTTTTTCTTTTTCGAGCGAACTACGTCTTTTGCGGGAGTCTGGTTTTTCGCGCTTTTCTCCGGAACCGTTCAAGATAATTTCAAAAACTTTGATTTTTTTCTGACACAGTTTCATAGCCAACGCGATCACAAGTATTGCCATTTTAAAGGACCATATTAGGATCCTGTTCACAAATCGAAAACTTGTTTCAAAAAATAACACCAACTGGACCTCATTGTGAAAAAACCTTTATCAAATACAATAAAGTTTTAATTGGTATTTTGAGACGTTTCGTATTTGTTTAAACTTAATGCTATATATGGTTTTTAAGGAATATTTCTGAAAATATTAATCTATTTTGAAAAGATTAAAATATTTGCAAAATCAAACTACAAATTCTGGGCATAATAACACTTAACAATAACAATAACAGATAAAGAGGCTGGTGGGCAGTTAAGAACACAAAGTAAGTATTAAAAATATTAGGGATAGTATCTTAATCTGTGGTGTATCATTTGAATGAGTTGATTCTCAATACTATTATTTATACAACACTTATATGTTTCATAAATATATTAATAAATAAGACAATAATTGATCCACCAAACTATCAAACTGCTAAGTAAATTATCAAAACACTTGCTAATAATTTTAAAAAACTAATCGACGATAATTAGTTGTAAAAGAAATTTATTTATAAACATTCCAGGCAATGTGTGTAGCAATAAAACAAATTAATCGTTTAACGAGTATAAAAATTGTGTCCACTTCAAAAATAATCAAAAATGGCTGCTTAAATTTTACTCGAACGTTGCTATATTTTTCGCTTCTGCAAGCATCCAAAAAATCTAAAATTAAACTATACTTAGTGCAATGGATAGGCGAAGTCGTAAAAAAGTTGTTCGAACATTGTATTTTTTTTCACTCCTGCGAGCATCCAAAAGTCTATTATTTTTATTACCACGTATGTACTACTAAACACATGACGCGCGGTATCTTATTGAGAAGTGATCTAAGTGCATTCATGTGTGAATTTTCGTGTAGGTTTTATAAACATTTTAGACAATTTGTTTAGCGAAAAGAAACATTAAAAGTTAGTTTAAGAAGTCTAACAATTGTGTCTACTTTAAAAAATTGATTTAAAATACGGCCCCCATTTTTGCAATTTTTTTCTTTTCTGCGGGCATCAAAAAGCACTAAAATATTTATATATATGTATACTTAGTGGAATGGATGATAAAAGTTGTTAAAAAAAAGTATTTTTATTTCTAACGTATTTTCCAAAGTTTAATGCCATGACACCGTGTTAGTAAACTGTTTTAAAACTGATCTAATCCAAGTGCATTTGTGTGTGAATTTTCATATAGGTAACCATTCAAGGCAATTTCTTCAGCGAGAAGGTAACTTAATTGTTTAATTGTGTTTATTTCAAAAACAATCGAAGGTGCTTAAAATTTGACTTGATAAACGGACCATGCAGTTTTTTTTCACTTATGCGGCATCCGAAAAATTTATAATTAAACTATACTTAGTGGGATGTATGGGAAAAGTCGTAAAAAAGTTGTAAATGTATTTTCTGAAAGAATTATCTCGAATTGTTTTCCATTCACTGCATGTATTAAACGTTGCCTAATTGTATACTCCATTGTGTTTTTTAATGTAATTAAACGGACCATGCAGTTTTTTTTTCACTTATGCGGCATCCGAAAAATTTATAATTAAACTATACTTAGTGGGATGTATGGGAAAAGTCGTAAAAAAGTTGTTTAACAGTTGTAAATGTATTTTCTGAAAGAATTATCTCGAATTGTTTTCCATTCACTGCATGTATTAAACGTTGCCTAGTTGTATACTCCATTGTGTTTCGTAATGTAATTAAATTAAACTTGAGATAAACTTGAAGGTGATACAGTGATATAGACGCACTACCATAGATCCTTCAAAAAATGATAGAGTATTCAATTTTCAATAAAGTCGTTTTTCATTTATGTTAATACATAAATAATCGAACATTTTTATCATATCAAGTTGCCAAATATATTATCGAACGTGTTAAAACTTTTTAGTAAGCTGATCTATCTAACTAGTACAAAGTAAATGTATTTTCGTTTATTTAAGGCATTTAGACACAATTTGTTCAGCAAGAAGGAACATTAATAGTTTAAGAATTGTGTAAAAATAATCTTAGATGCTTAAATTTGACGCAAAGCGCCCCATGCTGCTTTTTTCACTTCTGCGAGCATCCAAAGTCTATTATTTTCATTACCACGTATGTACTAAACACATGACGCGCGTTATCTATTGAGAAGTGATCTAAGTGCATTCATGTGTGAATTTTCGTGTAGGTTTTATAAACATTTTAGACAATTTGTTTAGCGAAAAGAAAGCACAAAAATATTTAGATATATGCATACTTAGTGGAATGGATGATAAAAGTTGTTAATAAAAAGGATTTTTAGACTTCTAACGTATTTTCCAAAGTTTAAATTTTCGTCAAGGATAAACACTAATATACCAAATAACTTTACTCTATCATAAACTGTGGTTAGCTGGACGGTTAAACTCCTGTTTGTCATGAGCAGGGTCCTACGTTCAAATCCAATCGCCTCCGAGTGTGAAATTACACTCGGCGGTGGGGGAGGAATTTCAAAAAATTGAAATTTTTTGCGTTGAAACCGCGCCGTAATGCGCGGACGCAAGTTATGACAAAATCCTGAGTGGCCAACCAACCATCCTCCTGGGCTCGATCCCAGGACCCAATCTCGTCCACAAATTAACAAAGTTAATTTGCTGACGGACCCACTCAGCTATTGCCACAACTCTGATAAGCCAGTACAATTAAGTATTTAAAGTTAATTGTATAGCGGGATACATAACAAACGTACGTGCTTATCAGCAGTTACATGCCGATTATCGAATAGAATAGACCGCAGTTTGGTGGTTATTCGTGATGTGTTTAAATAAATATTACCTTTTATACTAATAATCATTAATTATTGTGAGTGAGTGGTGTATTTATTTTCAAAAAGTGTTGGTTGTATTAAAATCAGATCGATGCATTTAAAACTTCAAGGAAATCGCTCTAAAAAGGTAAAATTCTTTTTGTTACAAACCCCCCTGCCTTTATTTTTTTTTAAACGTTAGGTTTTGCTGCATTATTTAAATAAAACATTTCGTTGTACACCTCCAATTATTTAAAAAATGTTAAATAACAATGCATAACAGCTTTATTAAGAAAATGTATGTATATTTTGTACGTAAATTTAAGGTATTGTATAGCTAGTTATTTTTATTAGCAAGATATAACAGTTGTTCGTGGTCATTTATACAATTATTTTCAACTATACAGTGTGTGTAAGAAAACGAAATATCTTCATTTGCTTTAGTTTAAAAAGTTCAAGATTTTGCTTAAAAAATTGCTTTTAGTAATTTATCAAGAGTCAATACTTGTTTAGGGTTGTATTATATGTATATAATCTGTGTGCAAAGTTTCAATTTAAAGTGATTACTTTACTTAAAAATAATCCTGTACATATATTTTATGCCTGCTTTAGTACATCATTCACATGTTATCGCATTATAGGTCGTTCGTATTTGACCCCAACATTCCGCAAACAGCAAAAAAGATTTTCAATGTCGTCAAATAGATAATGCACCTGTTAGTTCAGTCAATAATCTGAGTTGCGCGCTCTATCGCTCTCTTTGTGATTTTTGTAACATCAATTGTCGTCAAAACTAAATAAAGTGTCTTAAAAACATTTTGGATATTAGCAGTTGCTCGTTTTAAAAAGGTAATATACGTATCTGGTTTTTAATTCAGTAATTTAATCTATTTAGGAACTTAAAGTAATTTTTTGTAAAAAATCTCGGGCATTAAATTGACATGCTTTATTTAAAATCAGTACATCTATTCCTGCTAGCAAAAAAAACCCTTAATATGTTAATCTAATTACTGTTTGAACTATTTTCTAATTTTAGTACTCCATGCGCATCAGAAAATGTCGGTCAAACATGGACGTTTCTATTATCTCTTCACTCAGTTAATAAATCGTGTTTGTTGTATTCCTTTTTTTTTTTTACGACAATGTGAAAAACCTGTCACCACTAAACAAATTGAAACGGCCCCAGAATATACTTGTACAAAATGTCCATATCTAGTCATGACAAATTAATTTCATAGCTTTGTTTGGAAAAGACAGTGTTCGCGTAAATTAATTATGTGTTTAATTAATAACCACGTGAACTTTTTTGCTTTGTTATTTTGATTTCAAATATATAAAAAGTTGTGTTGGTACATAAAATCAAACGTATCGAATAAATCGCTGTTCTGTTTGAAAATTATGTGCAAAATGTATGTGCCGCCTCGTTCATAATTGCGACCAGTACTTTAGTATTATTCTAACCTAAAATCTATGACTTATCGCGGTAATATTCATGTAGTATTTTTAATATGTTTTATTAACCAAAATGATCAGTTAATGTTAGTGTCCCGTATAAAAATATGTAGTGACTGTAAAGGTGGCCGTGTTCAAAGTTTTCTCAAATACTTTTTAACATCGTATGGTTGCATGTCGCATTATTTGGCATGAAACTGAGTTATGCGAATGAAGCAGGTCCCTTTTTACATTATTAAGCTGCCCATTTGTAAGTTATAGTATTATGGAATAAATGTTAATTGTTTTTACAGATATTGAAATTCAACGTACAGAGCTGCGTACGTCGATGTCGTCTATCAACCATCTGCATCCAGCCAAAAATCTTCAGCGATTGATTTGGAACTGTTGCTTGTTGTTTCCTCATATATACTTCAAGATGTTGTGGAATTCATGTCCAGAGATTGTCGAAATCGTCCATCAGCCAGGGAATGCTTTAGAACTCTTACTAAAATTAACTCTGGGTGTTATCTTTATTATCTTCAGTCGTAGTTCGGAGAGTGTTCTTGCTAATGGAACATTAAAGGTAATTTTAACATCGTTTTTGAAGCGAATGGTTTTTTAACAGTAGGGGTGGACGATATTGAAATTATATCATCGGCTGTGAATGTTGTATCATAAAACTACTGAAAAAACTGGTGGCTTATGTTGTCGATATCAATGTATCGTCCACCTCTAATAAAAAGTTGTTATCTAGTTTAAAAATTAGTCGGTGTCCTAAGTGTAATTTAGAGTAGCTTTTATTTGCAATTTTTTAGAAATAAAAGAGGATGTTCCTTAATCGTTTTTAATCCTTTTAACATCTGTCAATCTTTTCACTCATGTTTAGGGTTAAAAAGGATGTAATTTATTAGTGCCGTTTTAATTGCAGGTTGTCCTTTGAGGATCTGGTCACTGTTGGACCTGATGACTGGATGCTGCAGTTTTATCTACATGTCAAGCATCATCGTGTAGTGCTGTGCTTGCTCGGACAACGGCATGGTTCGAATTCTTCTTAAGACATTAAAATTTTTTTTTTCCCCCTTTGATTCTGTAATTTTATAATTTTGTTGGTGGTTTCCTAGGAGGAAATTTTGGGTGGCATCTAAGCAAGGTTTTAGTCATTGTTCAATATAAATAATTATAAAAATAGCACTGAGTTTGGATGAATGATTTCTTGTAGAAATGCTAGGCCAGTTTCGATCTATCGTCAATGAGACCAGAGTTTTGGAATTGCCTAAGTGTCTCTAAAGAAATCCCTCATTTAAAATAGCAATTATTATTAATTGTAATAATTGTTTGATGATTTCTGAACAAATTTTTCATACTTTGTCGACAAGTTTTGTTAAATGTTTAGGTATCGTTCAATTATTTATTGTTCGCTATACTCCTGAGGTGAAACGAGTTTTGTTTTCCCTAAAATCAGGTACCCTATTAACTATTGTTATTAATAAAATATTGTTGTTGCAGATATTTCGATGAAAATGAGGGAATGACAACAGGAAATCATGGAGCCTTCTTGTGAAAAAAAGGGTGAGTGGTTTAAATTCATAGACTAAAGTCCTTGTACTTTATCCATTTCTTATAAAACTGTCTGAGAGTAAATAATTGTTATTAAATTTAGTTTGTAATTAACAAATGCTCGTAGATTTAATATTTTTTGGATTGCTTCCTTACAAAAGTGCAATGATTTTAGTCTATACTTTATAATTTACAATTTTTCATGGAAATTTCTACGTGTTGGGCTGTTTTTTGAAATTGTTAATGTTTTGTATTAGCTTAAAACAATTAAAAAAGTTCACTTGCATCACAGTTAATCAGTTTTGAAGTTTAAATACACAATTTTAAGTTCAAAAATCAAATTAACGTTAAAGGTGATAAAGCGCCTAAGATTTAGGCAACCTAAGTTACAGCAACTTAGTGTTGATCAACAAATGAACGAGGCGGCACATTAAAATTACACAATTGATGAAGTAATGTTAACTCATTGTTTTTACGTGTTATTGGATGTGCCGCCTCGCTCATTGACGATCACGACCAATACTATTTAACCTCAAAACTTTGAAGTTTCTTGTGAAAATATATGATTTTGTGAGAGTATTTTTTCAACATCTGTGTGGTTGAATGTTATAATATTTGCCGTAAATCAGTTGTATGAGTGAGGCAGGTCACTTTTTATGTCGTTTTATCTTAAGCTGCCTTCACTTATTAATTTTAAAAGTTGAAGTTGAAATGTATAATTATTTATTTCTAATGTATATTGTTTTCAGACATACTTCAGGCGTGTCGGAATTCAACGCATTTCGTCGTCGTTGTCCCATCAGTCGTCTGCTCAGAAATTTTCAGTGAATGATTTGGAACTTGTACCGTAATTTAACGAACATGTACTACCAGTCGTGGTTCAGAGAGGAAGAAGCTTTTTCTCTAATGAATATTAAAGGTAATTTGTATGTTGTTTTTTAAGAATTTCTAAGCCAATTGCCTTCTTTATTTCATGGTTTAAGCCAACTGCCTGTTCCGCCTTCCCGATACGTATCAGTGGTTTCTGCTTATATTCTCTTATTATTTTTTGTTAATCTCTGTTGTTTTCTTTATTTTGTCTCCGAGATCATACATTTCTAGACCTTCTCCCATAACTTGCTTTCTTAGTTGGTCTATGTGACAATTCTTTTATTCTTCTTTCGCATTTCTGCTGTTTGTGTGCTTTACATGTCTGAACGTGTGAAAATCGAAGTTTCTCTGCCATTCATCAACATAGGTGTGACCATTGTTTAATAAAATTTTATTCTTGTTGTTAAGCGTTCGATTTATATTGTCACCACTAGGGGTGGGCGATATCCAAATTTCGATATCGATATAAAAGTGGCGCGAAGCTAAAAAAGTGAAAAAAGGGACTGGTGACATTTAAAAAAAAAAAGCTTCTCGCCTTTAAAATATTGATATATCGATATTCCGATATCCGATATTTCGTATATATCGATATATCACCCACTCCTAGTCACCACACAACGTGTAATCAAATCGATGTAATTTTAATTCTACGTCTTATCCTTCTCGTAGCTGATGTCTGTTCATAGATAGCAAAAATGTGATGTTCGTTTGTCCGTGAGTTATTATTTTGGATCTTATATTACTGGGCAACTTTTTGCAATTCATGTACAGCTGTTTGTAAGTTTTCTTCCCTATCGTGTGTTGTCGTGACAGATTTTTTTTCGGAGTTCACTTCACTCTTCTTGGTCAATGTATGTGTTACATCCTAGTCTGGAAGGTCTATGTTGTGAGTTCTACTGGTATTTAATGTATCGGTTGTTTCTTAAATTTATTATCTGCCAAAGCTTCGTCCTGTTCAATTAACTGAAAGCTTTTTTTAAAGTGATGTGCTAAATGGTTTTAATTTAAAGTTGTTGTCTGCAGACGATCTTCCTACTCTAAATCCCCAAGTCTCTCGTTGTTTATTTTTGTGTGCACTTTGTAGGTGGAAATAAGTAAATTAATCCCTTGGTAATTGTTACAATTTATCTCCCGATCTATTAATGCGATACATTTTTTTAATAAAATCAAGTACACTTAATTGTTATTAATAAAGTATTGTTGTTACAGATATTTTTCGATGAAAATGAGGGAATGACGACAGGATGTCATGGAGTCTTCTTGTGAAAAACCAAAAGGGTGAGTGATTTAAATTTGTTTTAGTTTAAAAAATAGACTATAACCTTTGCACTTTGCTCATTTCTTATAAAAACAATTAATTAATAATTTGAACAATCTGAGAATAAATAATTGTTATTAAATTTAGTTTGTAAAGAACATATACTCGTAGATTTAATATTTTTTGCATGCTTCCTTACAAAAGTGCAATGATTTTAGTCTATACTTTATAATTTACAATTTTTCATGGAAATTTCTACGTGTTGGACTGTTTTTTGAATTTGTTAATGTTTTCTATTAGCTTAACACAATTAAAAAAGTTCACTTGCATCACAGTTGATCAGTTTTGAAGTTTTAATGCACAATTTAAAAGTAAAAAATCAAATTAACTCTTTAAAGGTGATAAAGCGCGTGAGATGTAGGCAACCCATGTTACAGCAACTTAGTATTGATCAAAAAATGAACGAGGCGGCACATTACAATTACACAATGAATTAAATAATTTTAACTCTTTGATTTTACATGTTAGTGGATGTGCCGCCTCGCTCATTGACGATCACGGCCAGTACTATTTTAAACTACTATTTTAACCTCAAAACTTTAATATTTCTTGTGATCATCTTGCAAGTATTTATTGAATGTTTGCAGTAAAACAGTTGTATGAATGAGGCAGGTCGTTTTATCTTAAGCTGCCTTCGCTTATTGTAATAATAACTTATTAATTTTAAAAGTTAAACTTGAAGTGTATGATTATTTATTTCCAATGTATATTGTTTTCACAGACATACTTCAGACGTGTCGGAATTCAACGCATTTCGTCGTGGTCGTCCGCTCAGAAATCTTCAGGGAATGTTTTGGAACTCGTACCATCATTTAACGAACATGTACTACACCAGTCGTGGTCCAGCGAGGAAAAGCTTTTTTGCTAATAACATTGAAGGTAATTTTTATATTGTTTTTTAACCAATGCTGTTGAATTTTTAAGCGAACTGCCTGTTCCACCTTCCCGATGTGTCATTGTAGGTGTCACATTGGTTTTTGCTTAAGATTCTCGTTTTATTTTTTGGCATCACAAGCTGCATAAACGCACTATTTTTTAATATACAGGGTGTTTAGTTTTCGAGAACCGACATGCAACATTCTGTATATTTCTACGTTTTCTGTTAGACAATTCAATTGCCTTTAAAAAAATTTAAGCATGCCTCATAGCTAAAATCAATAATTTAATATTTATTTTTTACGATTGTTTCAGAATCTCTATCAAGACATCATCTGGAAGATCCCCGGAGCAGCGACTCGTAGTGTGGTGAATTATTTTTAATTACTGTTCTTGTGCCTATTACTGCTACTATTCTTATGCATGGACTGTATCTTCCTTACATTTTAAATTTTCTTGGGTATCAATGCACGTGTGGTCAGACTTACTTCAATATTCACCTTAATTGGTGGACAAGGGGGCACTGTTCATCCGTATGACGTGCACTTACATAGAGGCGCCATGACTTGATATTGGTGGTTTCCGAGGTCCTTGTACACCGAGGTCTCTTATACTCTATGTATGCTGGAACGCTCATGCAACCGGGCTGTCCTCTTGCTTGAATGTAGACTTGATCGCACCTTCCTTTCTTGTTTTATGAATGTGTTCAACAATGCACCTTTGTGTGTGTGGTCAGACTTACTTCAATAAGCACCTTAATTGGTGGTTGCTTGAATGTAGACTTGATCGCACCTCGGGTGAATAGTTGCTTTCTTGTGTTACGAATGTGCTCAACAATGCACCTAAATGTGTGTGTGGTCAGACTTACTTCAATATTCACCTTAATTGGTGGACAAGGGGGCACTGTTCATCTGTATGACGTGCACTTACATAGAGGCGCCATGACTTGATATTGGTGGTTTCCGAGGTCCTTGTAGACCGAGGTCTCTTTTACTCTATGTATGCTGGAACGCTCATGCAACCGGGCTGTTCTCTTGCTTGAATGTAGACTTGATCGCACCTCAGGTGGATAGTTGCTTTCTTGTTTTGAATGCATCTTTCTTATTCAACAATGCACCTAAATGTGTGTGTAGTCAGACTGCACCCGACCCCCGTTGCGAAAGTGCCTGTCCACATGAGAGTAAACTGCAGCGTCGCCAGGGATACAGCCCCCGAGAGTAACTCGCGTGATTGGCTGTATCCTTGGCGACGCTGCTACGGAAGTAGTTCACTCTCACGTGGACAGGCACTGTTAGTGCACCTGGGCCCTGGTTTTCAAAACTGGCAAGGCTACGGACTTGCAAGCTGCGATAAACAGGGCCCTTGTGCGTCTGGACCAGGGGCTGTCGTTTCTTCTCCCACTGTAGTGTCTTGATCTGCAATCAATCTTCTCCCACTGTAGTGTCTTGATCTGCAATCAATTTTCTCCCACTGTAGTGTCTTAATTTACTATTATCTTCTCCTACTTAAGTGTCTTAATTTACTATTATCTTCTCCTACTTAAGTGTCTTAATTTACTATTATCTTCTCCTACTTAAGTGTCTTAATTTACTATTATCTTCTCCTACTTAAGTGTCTTAATTTACTATTATCTTCTCCTACTTAAGTGTCTTAATTTACTATTATCTTCTCCTACTTAAGTGTCTTAATTTACTATTATCTTCTCCTACTTAAGTGTCTTAATTTACTATTATCTTCTCCTACTTAAGTGTCTTAATTTACTATTATCTTCTCCTACTTAAGTGTCTTAATTTACTATTATCTTCTCCTACTTAAGTGTCTTAATTTACTATTATCTTCTCCTAGGTTAGTGTCTTAATTTACTATTATCTTCTCCTACGTTAGTGTCTTAATTAATAAAAATTACTGTATTGTTATATTCTTTAATGTACAATTACGATTACATTTTAATAAACAATTCAAATATATCTACAGTTGTATTATTTTATTTTACATTGTTATAAGCTACCTAGTTGATTCTCCTGATTGATGGTCTTGTGCAGGCAGTTGATTCTTCAATTATTGTTGGGCGATTTCACAAGCAATCTGTAACAAAATATATTGTACAAATATTCCTACATGCTTTAGAGCTCGGGTGCAAATCAACCCTACAATAGAGCCCGGGTGCAAACCAAACCTACAATAGAGCACGGCTGCAAACCAAGCCTACAATAGAGCCCAGCTGCAAACCAAACCTACAATAGAGCCCGGCTACAAACCAAACCTACAATAGGGCCCGGCTGCAAACCAAACCTACAATAGAGCCCGGGTGCACGGTCTACTACACAGGTTAGGAAGCCTGTCAAAAAATCTGGAACTTTTCGACATAAATTTCCGCTAGACGGCGATTAGTCTAAGAACCATTCGCCATAAAAATCCGTTAGATGGCGATTAAGTTTAAGAACCTATTTTAAACAAACCTGACTTAAAAATTCAATTAAAACATTTTTATATACATTATCTGATTGATTAAATTCGAATTTTTTAAGCGAAAGCGCGAAAGCTTATAAATCTCGCTGATTATGTCAAAATCTTGTGCACGAACCGGTTCTTAGACGTATCGCCATCTAGTGATCATTTATGGCGAATGGTTCTTAGACTTATCGCCTCTGTGGGATAATTTACGGAACTAGTTACCTACCGACCTCAGTCGGTTTTATATGGGAGTTTCCCAACCTGTGTAGTAGTAGACCGTGCCCGGGTGCAAGCCAAACCTACATACAACATTAATTACGCATGTCCTACGCACTTCAAATTTTTTTTTTATGACACCTACATACGAGTACAATCCTATTGGACCTCTAAGGCAAATTTCAAAACTTAGGACTGACTAATAAACATTTTAGAGCGATTTGCATAATTCGCTAAAGGTACAGCAATTATTAAAAAATTAATTACGCATGTCCTACGCACTTCTAAATTTTTTTTATGACACCTACATCCGAGTACAATCCTATTGGACCTCTAAGGCAAATTTCAAACATTAGGAATGACTAATAAAAATGTTATAACACTTTAAATATTTTTACAAAAAACGCAATAATTTTTAAATATTAAATACGCATGTGTTAACTTTTTTGATGTAGCGTGCATGTCAGTACAACCCTAGTGAAGCACCCCTGCAAATTTCAAAACTTAGGACTGACTAATAAACATTTTAGAGCGATTTGCATAATTCGCTAAAGGTACAGCAATTATTAAAAAATTAATTACGCATGTCCTACGCACTTCTAATTTTTTTTTATGACACCTACATCCGAGTACAATCCTATTGGACCTCTAAGGCAAATTTCAAACATAAGGAATGACAAATAAAAATGTTATAACACTTTAAATATTTTTATCAAAAACGCAATAATTTTGAAACATTAATTACGCATGTCCTACGCACGAGTAAACTTTTTTGATGTAGCGTGCATGTCAGTACAACCCTAGTGAAGCACTCCTGCAAATTTCAAAACTTAGGACTGACTAATAAACATTTTAGAGCGATTTGCATAATTCGCTAAAGGTACAGCAATTATTAAAAAATTAATTACGCATGTCCTACGCACTTCTACAATTTTTTTTATGACACCTACATCCGAGTACAATCCTATTGGACCTCTAAGGCAAATTTCAAACATTAGGAATGACTAATAAAAATGTTATAACACTTTAAATATTTTTACAAAAAACGCAATAATTTTTAAATATTAAATACGCATGTGTTAACTTTTTTGATGTAGCGTGCATGTCAGTACAACCCTAGTGAAGCACCCCTGCAAATTTCAAAACTTAGGACTGACTAATAAACATTTTAGAGCGATTTGCATAATTCGCTAAAGGTACAGCAATTATTAAAAAATTAATTACGCATGTCCTACGCACTTCTAAATTTTTTTTATGACACCTACATCCGAGTACAATCCTATTGGACCTCTAAGGCAAATTTCAAACATTAGGAATGACTAATAAAAATGTTATAACACTTTAAATATTTTTATCAAAAACGCAATAATTTTGAAACATTAATTACGCATGAGTAAACTTTTTTGATGTAGCGTGCATGTCAGTACAACCCTAGTGAAGCACTCCTGCAAATTTCAAAACTTAGGACTGACTAATAAACATTTTAGAGCGATTTGCATAATTCGCTAAAGGTACAGCAATTATTAAAAAATTAATTACGCATGTCCTACGCACTTCTAAATTTTTTTATGACACCTACATCCGAGTACAATCCTATTGGACCTCTAAGGCAAATTTCAAACATTAGGAATGACTAATAAAAATGTTATAACACTTTAAATATTTTTATCAAAAACGCAATAATTTTGAAATATTAATTACGCATGTCCTACGCATGTGTAAACTTTTTTGATGTAGCGTGCATCTCAGTACAACCCTAGTGAAGCACTCTTGCAAATTTCAAAACTTAGGACTGACTAATAAACATTTTAGAGCGATTTGCATAATTCGCTAAAGGTACAGCAATTATTAAAAAATTAATTACGCATGTCCTACGCACTTCTAAATTTTTTTTATGACACCTACATCCGAGTACAATCCTATTGGACCTCTAAGGCAAATTTCAAACATTAGGAATGACTAATAAAAATGTTATAACACTTTAAATATTTTCATCAAAAACGCAATAATTTTGAAACATTAATTACGCATGTCCTACGCACGAGTAAACTTTTTTGATGTAGCGTGCATGTCAGTACAACCCTAGTAAAGCACTCCTGCAAATTTCAAAACTTAGGACTGACTAATAAACATTTTAGAGCGATTTGCATAATTCGCTAAAGGTACAGCAATTATTAAAAAATTAATTACGCATGTCCTACGCATTTCAAATTTTTTTTGATGACACCTACATACGAGTACAATCCTATTGGACCTCTAAGGCAAATTTCAAACGTTAGGAATGACTAATAAAAATGTTATAACACTTTAAATATTTTTATCAAAACCGCAATAATTTTTAAATATTAAATACGCATGTCCTACGCATGTTAACTTTTTTGATGTAGCGTGCAAGTCAGTACAACCCTAGTGAAGCACCCCTGCAAATTTCAAAACTTAGGACTGACTAATAAACATTTTAGAGCGATTTGCATAATTCGCTAAAGGTACAGCAATTATTAAAAAATTAATTACGCATGTCCTACGCACTTCTAAATTTTTTTTATGACACCTACATCCGAGTACAATCCTATTGGACCTCTAAGGCAAATTTCAAACATTAGGAATGACTAATAAAAATGTTGTAACACTTTAAATATTTTTATCAAAAACGCAATAATTTTGAAACATTAATTACGCATGTCCTACGCACGAGTAAACTTTTTTGATGTAGCGTGCATGTCAGTACAACCCTAGTGAAGCACTCTTGCAAATTTCAAAACTTAGGACTGACTAATAAACATTTTAGAGCGATTTGCATAATTCGCTAAAGGTACAGCAATTATTAAAAAATTAATTACGCATGTCCTACGCACTTCTAAATTTTTTTTATGACACCTACATCCGAGTACAATCCTATTGGACCTCTAAGGCAAATTTCAAACATTAGGATTGACCAATAAAAATGTTATAACACTTTAAATATTATTATCAAAAACGCAATAATTTTGAAACATTAATTACGCATGTCCTACGCACGAGTAAACTTTTTTGATGTAGCGTGCATGTCAGTACAACCCTAGTGAAGCACTCCTGCAAATTTTAAAACTTAGGACTGACTAATAAACATTTTAGAGCGATTTGCATAATTCGCTAAAGGTACAGCAATTATTAAAAAATTAATTACGCATGTCCTACGCACTTCTAAATTTTTTTTATGACACCTACATCCGAGTACAATCCTATTGGACCTCTAAGGCAAATTTCAAACATTAGGAATGACTAATAAAAATGTCATAACACTTTAAATATTTTTACAAAAAACGCAATAATTTTTAAATATTAAATACGCATGTCCTACGCATGTGTTAACTTTTTTGATGTAGCGTGCAAGTCAGTACAACCCTAGTGAAGCACCCCTGCAAATTTCAAAACTTAGGACTGACTAATAAACATTTTAGAGCGATTTGCATAATTCGCTAAAGGTACAGCAATTATTAAAAAATTAATTACGCATGTCCTACGCACTTCTAAATTTTTTTTATGACACCTACATCCGAGTACAATCCTATTGGACCTCTAAGGCAAATTTCAAACATTAGGATTGACCAATAAAAATGTTATAACACTTTAAATATTATTATCAAAAACGCAATAATTTTGAAACATTAATTACGCATGTCCTACGCACGAGTAAACTTTTTTGATGTAGCGTGCATGTCAGTACAACCCTAGTGAAGCACTCCTGCAAATTTCAAAACTTAGGACTGACTAATAAACATTTTAGAGCGATTTGCATAATTCGCTAAAGGTACAGCAATTATTAAAAATTAATTACGCATGTCCTACGCACTTCTAAATTTTTTTTATGACACCTACATCCGAGTACAATCCTATTGGACCTCTAAGGCAAATTTCAAACATTAGGAATGACTAATAAAAATGTTATAACACTTTAAATATTTTTACAAAAAACGCAATAATTTTTAAATATTAAATACGCATGTCCTACGCATGTGTTAACTTTTTTGATGTAGCGTGCAAGTCAGTACAACCCTAGTGAAGCACCCCTGCAAATTTCAAAACTTAGGACTGACTAATAAACATTTTAGAGCGATTTGCATAATTCGCTAAAGGTACAGCAATTATTAAAAAATTAATTACGCATGTCCTACGCACTTCTAAATTTTTTTTATGACACCTACATCCGAGTACAATCCTTTTGGACCTCTAAGGCAAATTTCAAACATTAGGAATGACTAATAAAAATGTTGTAACACTTTAAATATTTTTACAAAAAACGCAATAATTTTTAAATATTAAATACGCATGTCCTACGCATGTGTTAACTTTTTTGATGTAGCGTGCAAGTCAGTACAACCCTAGTGAAGCACCCCTGCAAATTTCAAAACTTAGGACTGACTAATAAACATTTTAGAGCGATTTGCATAATTCGCTAAAGGTACAGCAATTATTAAAAAATTAATTACGCATGTCCTACGCACTTCTAAATTTTTTTTATGACACCTACATCCGAGTACAATCCTATTGGACCTCTAAGGCAAATTTTAAACATTAGGAATGACTAATAAAAATGTTATAACACTTTAAATATTTTTATCAAAAACGCAATAATTTTGAAACATTAATTACGCATGTCCTACGCACGAGTAAACTTTTTTGATGTAGCGTGCATGTCAGTACAACCCTAGTGAAGCACTCCTGCAAATTTCAAAACTTAGGACTGACTAATAAACATTTTAGAGCGATTTGCATAATTCGCTAAAGGTACAGCAATTATTAAAAAATTAATTACGCATGTCCTACGCACTTCTAAATTTTTTTTATGACACCTACATCCGAGTACAATCCTATTGGACCTCTAAGGCAAATTTCAAACATTAGGAATGACTAATAAAAATGTTATAACACTTTAAATATTTTTACAAAAAACGCAATAATTTTTAAATATTAAATACGCATGTCCTACGCATGTGTTAACTTTTTTGATGTAGCGTGCAAGTCAGTACAACCCTAGTGAAGCACCCCTGCAAATTTCAAAACTTAGGACTGACTAATAAACATTTTAGAGCGATTTGCATAATTCGCTAAAGGTACAGCAATTATTAAAAAATTAATTACGCATGTCCTACGCACTTCTAAATTTTTTTTATGACACCTACATCCGAGTACAATCCTATTGGACCTCTAAGGCAAATTTCAAACATTAGGATTGACCAATAAAAATGTTATAACACTTTAAATATTATTATCAAAAACGCAATAATTTTGAAACATTAATTACGCATGTCCTACGCACGAGTAAACTTTTTTGATGTAGCGTGCATGTCAGTACAACCCTAGTGAAGCACTCCTGCAAATTTCAAAACTTAGGACTGACTAATAAACATTTTAGAGCGATTTGCATAATTCGCTAAAGGTACAGCAATTATTAAAAAATTAATTACGCATGTCCTACGCACTTCTACATTTTTTTTATGACACCTACATCCGAGTACAATCCTATTGGACCTGTAAGGCAAATTTCAAACATTAGGAATGACTAATAAAATAGTTATAACACTTTAAATATTTTTACAAAAACGCAATAATTTTTAAATATTAAATACGCATGTCCTACGCATGTGTTAACTTTTTTGATGTAGCGTGCAAGTCAGTACAACCCTAGTGAAGCACCCCTGCAAATTTCAAAACTTAGGACTGACTAATAAACATTTTAGAGCGATTTGCATAATTCGCTAAAGGTACAGCAATTATTAAAAAATTAATTACGCATGTCCTACGCACTTCTAAATTTTTTTTATGACACCTACATCCGAGTACAATCCTATTGAACCTCTAAGGCAAATTTCAAACATTAGGAATGACTAATAAAAATGTTATAACACTTTAAATATTTTTATCAAAAACGCAATAATTTTGAAACATTAATTACGCATGTCCTACGCACGAGTAAACTTTTTTGATGTAGCGTGCATGTCAATACAACCCTAGTGAAGCACTCCTGCAAATTTCAAAACTTAGGACTGACTAATAAACATTTTAGAGCGATTTGCATAATTCGCTAAAGGTACAGCAATTATTAAAAAATTAATTACGCATGTCCTACGCACTTCTAAATTTTTTTTATGACACCTACATCCGAGTACAATCCTATTGAACCTCTAAGGCAAATTTCAAACATTAGGAATGACTAATAAAAATGTTATAACACTTTAAATATTTTTATCAAAAACGCAATAATTTTGAAACATTAATTACGCATGTCCTACGCACGAGTAAACTTTTTTGATGTAGCGTGCATGTCAGTACAACCCTAGTGAAGCACTCCTGCAAATTTCAAAACTTAGGACTGACTAATAAACATTTTAGAGCGATTTGCATAATTCGCTAAAGGTACAGCAATTATTAAAAAATTAATTACGCATGTCCTACGCACTTCTAAATTTTTTTTATGACACCTACATCCGAGTACAATCCTATTGAACCTCTAAGGCAAATTTCAAACATTAGGATTGACCAATAAAAATGTTATAACACTTTAAATATTATTATCAAAAACGCAATAATTTTGAAACATTAATTACGCATGTCCTACGCACGAGTAAACTTTTTTGATGTAGCGTGCATGTCAGTACAACCCTAGTGAAGCACTCCTGCAAATTTCAAAACTTAGGACTGACTAATAAACATTTTAGAGCGATTTGCATAATTCGCTAAAGGTACAGCAATTATTAAAAAATTAATTACGCATGTCCTACGCACTTCTAAATTTTTTTTATGACACCTACATCCGAGTACAATCCTTTTGGACCTCTAAGGCAAATTTCAAACATTAGGAATGACTAATAAAAATGTTGTAACACTTTAAATATTTTTACAAAAAACGCAATAATTTTTAAATATTAAATACGCATGTCCTACGCATGTGTTAACTTTTTTGATGTAGCGTGCAAGTCAGTACAACCCTAGTGAAGCACCCCTGCAAATTTCAAAACTTAGGACGGACTAATAAACATTTTAGAGCGATTTGCATAATTCGCTAAAGGTACAGCAATTATTAAAAAATTAATTACGCATGTCCTACGCACTTCTAAATTTTTTTTATGACACCTACATCCGAGTACAATCCTATTGGACCTCTAAGGCAAATTTCAAACATTAGGATTGACCAATAAAAATGTTATAACACTTTAAATATTATTATCAAAAACGCAATAATTTTGAAACATTAATTACGCATGTCCTACGCACGAGTAAACTTTTTTGATGTAGCGTGCATGTCAGTACAACCCTAGTGAAGCACTCCTGCAAATTTCAAAACTTAGGACTGACTAATAAACATTTTAGAGCGATTTGCATAATTCGCTAAAGGTACAGCAATTATTAAAAAATTAATTACGCATGTCCTACGCACTTCTACATTTTTTTTATGACACCTACATCCGAGTACAATCCTATTGGACCTCTAAGGCAAATTTCAAACATTAGGAATGACTAATAAAATAGTTATAACACTTTAAATATTTTTACAAAAAACGCAATAATTTTTAAATATTAAATACGCATGTCCTACGCATGTGTTAACTTTTTTGATGTAGCGTGCAAGTCAGTACAACCCTAGTGAAGCACCCCTGCAAATTTCAAAACTTAGGACTGACTAATAAACATTTTAGAGCGATTTGCATAATTCGCTAAAGGTACAGCAATTATTAAAAAATTAATTACGCATGTCCTACGCACTTCTAAATTTTTTTTATGACACCTACATCCGAGTACAATCCTATTGAACCTCTAAGGCAAATTTCAAACATTAGGAATAACTAATAAAAATGTTATAACACTTTAAATATTTTTATCAAAAACGCAATAATTTTGAAACATTAATTACGCATGTCCTACGCACGAGTAAACTTTTTTGATGTAGCGTGCATGTCAGTACAACCCTAGTGAAGCACTCCTGCAAATTTCAAAACTTAGGACTGACTAATAAACATTTTAGAGCGATTTGCATAATTCGCTAAAGGTACAGCAATTATTAAAAAATTAATTACGCATGTCCTACGCACTTCTAAATTTTTTTTATGACACCTACATCCGAGTACAATCCTATTGAACCTCTAAGGCAAATTTCAAACATTAGGATTGACCAATAAAAATGTTATAACACTTTAAATATTATTATCAAAAACGCAATAATTTTGAAACATTAATTACGCATGTCCTACGCACGAGTAAACTTTTTTGATGTAGCGTGCATGTCAGTACAACCCTAGTGAAGCACTCCTGCAAATTTCAAAACTTAGGACTGACTAATAAACATTTTAGAGCGATTTGCATAATTCGCTAAAGGTACAGCAATTATTAAAAAATTAATTACGCATGTCCTACGCACTTCTACATTTTTTTTATGACACCTACATCCGAGTACAATCCTTTTGGACCTCTAAGGCAAATTTCAAACATTAGGAATGACTAATAAAAATGTTGTAACACTTTAAATATTTTTACAAAAAACGCAATAATTTTTAAATATTAAATACGCATGTCCTACGCATGTGTTAACTTTTTTGATGTAGCGTGCAAGTCAGTACAACCCTAGTGAAGCACCCCTGCAAATTTCAAAACTTAGGACTGACTAATAAACATTTTAGAGCGATTTGCATAATTCGCTAAAGGTACAGCAATTATTAAAAAATTAATTACGCATGTCCTACGCACTTCTAAATTTTTTTTATGACACCTACATCCGAGTACAATCCTATTGAACCTCTAAGGCAAATTTCAAACATTAGGAATGACTAATAAAAATGTTATAACACTTTAAATATTTTTATCAAAAACGCAATAATTTTGAAACATTAATTACGCATGTCCTACGCACGAGTAAACTTTTTTGATGTAGCGTGCATGTCAGTACAACCCTAGTGAAGCACTCCTGCAAATTTCAAAACTTAGGACTGACTAATAAACATTTTAGAGCGATTTGCATAATTCGCTAAAGGTACAGCAATTATTAAAAAATTAATTACGCATGTCCTACGCACTTCTAAATTTTTTTTATGACACCTACATCCGAGTACAATCCTATTGGACTTCTAAGGCAAATTTCAAACATTAGGAATGACTAATAAAAATGTTATAACACTTTAAATATTTTTACAAAAAACGCAATAATTTTTAAATATTAAATACGCATGTCCTACGCATGTGTTAACTTTTTTGATGTAGCGTGCAAGTCAGTACAACCCTAGTGAAGCACCCCTGCAAATTTCAAAACTTAGGACTGACTAATAAACATTTTAGAGCGATTTGCATAATTCGCTAAAGGTACAGCAATTATTAAAAAATTAATTACGCATGTCCTACGCACTTCTAAATTTTTTTATGACACCTACATCCGAGTACAATCCTTTTGGACCTCTAAGGCAAATTTCAAACATTAGGAATGACTAATAAAAATGTTGTAACACTTTAAATATTTTTACAAAAAACGCAATAATTTTTAAATATTAAATACGCATGTCCTACGCATGTGTTAACTTTTTTGATGTAGCGTGCAAGTCAGTACAACCCTAGTGAAGCACCCCTGCAAATTTCAAAACTTAGGACGGACTAATAAACATTTTAGAGCGATTTGCATAATTCGCTAAAGGTACAGCAATTATTAAAAAATTAATTACGCATGTCCTACGCACTTCTAAATTTTTTTTATGACACCTACATCCGAGTACAATCCTATTGGACCTCTAAGGCAAATTTCAAACATTAGGATTGACCAATAAAAATGTTATAACACTTTAAATATTATTATCAAAAACGCAATAATTTTGAAACATTAATTACGCATGTCCTACGCACGAGTAAACTTTTTTGATGTAGCGTGCATGTCAGTACAACCCTAGTGAAGCACTCCTGCAAATTTCAAAACTTAGGACTGACTAATAAACATTTTAGAGCGATTTGCATAATTCGCTAAAGGTACAGCAATTATTAAAAAATTAATTACGCATGTCCTACGCACTTCTACATTTTTTTTATGACACCTACATCCGAGTACAATCCTATTGGACCTCTAAGGCAAATTTCAAACATTAGGAATGACTAATAAAATAGTTATAACACTTTAAATATTTTTACAAAAAACGCAATAATTTTTAAATATTAAATACGCATGTCCTACGCATGTGTTAACTTTTTTGATGTAGCGTGCAAGTCAGTACAACCCTAGTGAAGCACCCCTGCAAATTTCAAAACTTAGGACTGACTAATAAACATTTTAGAGCGATTTGCATAATTCGCTAAAGGTACAGCAATTATTAAAAAATTAATTACGCATGTCCTACGCACTTCTACATTTTTTTTATGACACCTACATCCGAGTACAATCCTATTGAACCTCTAAGGCAAATTTCAAACATTAGGAATGACTAATAAAAATGTTATAACACTTTAAATATTTTTATCAAAAACGCAATAATTTTGAAACATTAATTACGCATGTCCTACGCACGAGTAAACTTTTTTGATGTAGCGTGCATGTCAGTACAACCCTAGTGAAGCACTCCTGCAAATTTCAAAACTTAGGACTGACTAATAAACATTTTAGAGCGATTTGCATAATTCGCTAAAGGTACAGCAATTATTAAAAAATTAATTACGCATGTCCTACGCACTTCTAAATTTTTTTTATGACACCTACATCCGAGTACAATCCTATTGAACCTCTAAGGCAAATTTCAAACATTAGGATTGACCAATAAAAATGTTATAACACTTTAAATATTATTATCAAAAACGCAATAATTTTGAAACATTAATTACGCATGTCCTACGCACGAGTAAACTTTTTTGATGTAGCGTGCATGTCAGTACAACCCTAGTGAAGCACTCCTGCAAATTTCAAAACTTAGGACTGACTAATAAACATTTTAGAGCGATTTGCATAATTCGCTAAAGGTACAGCAATTATTAAAAAATTAATTACGCATGTCCTACGCACTTCTACATTTTTTTTATGACACCTACATCCGAGTACAATCCTTTTGGACCTCTAAGGCAAATTTCAAACATTAGGAATGACTAATAAAAATGTTGTAACACTTTAAATATTTTTACAAAAAACGCAATAATTTTTAAATATTAAATACGCATGTCCTACGCATGTGTTAACTTTTTTGATGTAGCGTGCAAGTCAGTACAACCCTAGTGAAGCACCCCTGCAAATTTCAAAACTTAGGACGGACTAATAAACATTTTAGAGCGATTTGCATAATTCGCTAAAGGTACAGCAATTATTAAAAAATTAATTACGCATGTCCTACGCACTTCTAAATTTTTTTGATGACACCTACATACGAGTACAATCCTATTGGACCTTTCAGGCAAATTTCAAACATTAGGAATGACTAATAAAAATGTTATAACACTTTAAATATTTTTATCAAAAACGCAATAATTTTGAAACATTAATTACGCATGTCCTACGCACGAGTAAACTTTTTTGATGTAGCGTGCATGTCAGTACAACCCTAGTGAAGCACTCCTGCAAATTTCAAAACTTAGGACTGACTAATAAACATTTTAGAGCGATTTGCATAATTCGCTAAAGGTACAGCAATTATTAAAAAATTAATTACGCATGTCCTACGCACTTCTAAATTTTTTTTATGACACCTACATCCGAGTACAATCCTTTTGGACCTCTAAGTCAAATTTCAAACATTAGGAATGACTAATAAAAATGTTATAACACTTTAAATATTTTTATCAAAAACGCAATAATTTTTAAATATTAAATACGCATGTCCTACGCATGTGTTAACTTTTTTGATGTAGCGTGCAAGTCAGTACAACCCTAGTGAAGCACCCCTGCAAATTTCAAAACTTAGGACTGACTAATAAACATTTTAGAGCGATTTGCATAATTCGCTAAAGGTACAGCAATTATTAAAAAATTAATTACGCATGTCCTACGCATTTCTACATTTTTTTGATGACACCTACATACGAGTACAATCCTATTTGACCTCTCAGGCAAATTTCAAACATTAGGAATGACTAATAAAAATGTTATAACACTTTAAATATTTTTATCAAAATCGCTATAATTTTGAAATATTAATTACGCATGTCCTACGCATGTGTAAACTTTTTTGATGTAGCGTGCATGTCAGTACAACCCTAGTAAAGCACTCCTGCAAATTTCAAAACTTAGACTGACTAATAAACATTTTAGAGCGATTTGCATAATTCGCTAAAGGTACAGCAATTATTAAAAAATTAATTACGCATGTCCTACGCATTTCTACATTTTTTTGATGACACGTACACACGAGTACAATCCTATTGGACCTCTCAAGCATTAGGAATGACTAATAAAAATGTTATAACACTTTAAATTATTTAAATAATACACTTTAGTATATTATTAAACAATACACCTTAGTAGATTATTTAAATAATCTATTAAAGTGTATTATTTAAATAATCTACTAGTCTAAGACAGGTTAGTTATGTCGCTTAAGACCTCATACATACACAATAATAAAATAAATGTGAAATAATACAGCTACAGCTACAGCTACAGACATAAACTCTACTCTTTTTCAGTCGTTATTTATTTAAAAAAATTAAGTCAGTCTTGCATTTAAAAACAGACATACACACAATTTAATTATTTTGTATTTACCCTGTTTTTTTTCGCAATGGATGGAAGGATACCCTCTTATGCAGCTCTGCAGACCCTTGAATCAACTAACTGCCACTTCTAGAAGCTTGACTGGATCTGTGAAACATCACTCCTGTGAAATAATGACCTGAAAATCAGTAATATAAATATGAAAAAATACAGTAAGCAATAACATTACATGTAATAAAGCAAGATGAAGAAAAACGGGTTAATTGACATCAAAAGATAACAAGAGTAGTATCCCGTTGTACACAAAATAGAAAATAAAGGTAAAATAGACTACAATTATTGACTAACAAGAGTAGCATCCTTTGTACAAAAAAAATTTAAATTAAAGATTTGGTGATGGGTATTTCTCGAGTTCGGGTATTTTACTAAAAAGCGATTTAAAAATTAACTATCTCGGTTGTTTAAATAGTTACAAAAAAGTTTTACATACAAAAGTTGTTTGGCATCGCGAACTGTATAATCCTAAATTATTTTTGAATATACAGAGTGTTCAGTTTTCGAGAACAGACATGCAACTTTGTTATTTTAAATACAACACCCTGTATATTTTTACATTTTCTTGTAGACAATCAAATATCCTATTAAAAACATTAAGCATGTCCTATACCTACAATCAATATATCTCGAGTTATTACGGGTTTAATAATTTATTTTGAAATTTGGTGGAGGTGCCGGGTAGTTTAACTATAGCAATATAAATTAATTAATATCTCGGTTTTTTAAATAGTTACAAAAAAGTTTTAAATACAAAAGTTGTTTGGCATCGCGAACTGTACAATCCTAAATTATTTTTGAATATACCGAGTGTTCAGTTTTCGAGAACCGACATGCAACTTTGTTATTTTAAATACAACACCCTGTATATTTTTACATTTTCTTGTAGACAATCAAATATCCTATTAAAAATATTCAGCATGTCCTATACCTAAACTCAATATTTCCCGAGTTATTACGATTTTAATATTTTATTTTAAAATTTGGTGGAGGTGCCGGGTAATTTTACTATAGCAATATAAATTAATTAATATCTTGGTTGTTTAAATAGTTACAAAAAAGTTTTAAATACAAAAGTTGTTTGGCATCGCGAACTGTATAATCCTAAATTATTTTTAAATATACAGAGTGTTCAGTTTTTGAGAACCGACATGCAACTTTGTTATTTTAAGTACAACACCCTGTATATTTTTACATTTTCTTGTAGACAATCAAATATCCTATTAAAAACATTAAGCATGTCCTATACCTACAATCAATATATCTCAAGTTATTACGGGTTTAATAATTTATTTTGAAATTTGGTGGAGGTGTCGGGTAGTTTTACTATAGCAATTTAAATTAATTAATATCTCGGTTGTTTAAATAGTTACAAAAAAGTTTTAAATACAAAAGTTGTTTGGCATCGCGAACTGTACAATCCTAAATTATTTTTGAATATACCGAGTGTTCGGTTTTCGAGAACCGACATGCAACTTTGTTATTTTAAATACAACACCCTGTATATTTTTACGTATTTTTGTAGACAATCAAATAACCTATTAAAAACATTAAGCAAGTCCTATACCTAAAATCAATATGTCTCGAGTTATTACGATTTAAATATTTTATTTTAAAATTCGCTCGAAAGCATTAACAATAAATTACAGTTGCTTACTGCGATCAGCATAAAAAATATAAAAGCCTAATTGATTAATACATTAATACCACTTTTAAAGAAATACCTACATATAGGTAACGCAAAGTAATGAGTGTGCTTTCACACAGCAGAAGCTACAATATGGTTGACGAACCTTTAAACCACACACAGGCAGTAAATAGGCATATTAAATTAAACATGCAATTCCCAATACAAATAAGCTTAAAAGAATAACCATTTTTTTTTAGAACGATTACTTATCAAAAATAATAATTAAAATATTTCACAATGAAGGGAAAAAATGAAGTTATTTACTCCTTATCTAAATTTTATTTAATGTATGTGATCGGTTTCGTTTAGCTAAATTAGCATTAGGTATTGCCGGGTCCAAGTTTAAAGGCGAAGGGTGGGGGTGCGCACTAAACACAATTGGAATTAAACACACCTACTTACTTAGTTGTTTTGGTATACAGTGGCGTACCGTTACGGAATTTAAAAAGGGTTATTTTACGATAATAGGTATAACATATTATACTTCCAAGGCTGTACCTGTTTCTCACATATCTGTTCCATTTTCGTAAAGTGATATGGATATTACCCGATACTATAGTAATAGTAAAATGCGTTATTTTACATAGTAATATGGCGCGTAAGCTATCTGCTAATGAAAAAGCCGTTTATTCTAGTATTTTAAGTAATATTAATAACATTGATTTCAATTAACTTTCTTTATATTATAAAATCAAGAAAATTAAATGTTTTGGTAAAATTGAAATGACTAGTAATTGTACAACATTATGCTAGATAAATATTTTTTAATTGTCTTAAAAACACGTAGAACTTTACAACGACTTTTAAATTATAAAGCAACAAACGCAGAGAGAACCCTATTTTATTGGTAAAATTTTAATTTTTGAAAACGATACTTATTATTAACGCCGTCAACCTTTATTTCTATTTGTAGGAATGATAATTTTTGAATTTTGCATAGTCCTACAATTCAATAACTACTGCTATTATGCCATGGTTAAGTTTTTGGTATAGATAGTACGGACAGACGAAACAGTTATTTTTGAACATGTACAATTTTCCCTCCAACTGGTTATTGTATACCTGTGATAAATAAGGTCCGTTATGGCCCGTTATTTTGAAAAATATTAAATATTTTCATGCATTCGTTGTTCTGTACTTGAGACAAACAACAGGTTAATTAGTTTCATACCAGCTTTTGCGTGCAGTGAATTTTCCTATTTGACACGAAAATGTCTGGTCGAAAATTTTTTGTAATACGTTTATAATAATGTATACTCGCCTATGGTTTGGGAGTCTGTGGACCATATTGTGGCGTCTGCTGCGCGAACTTACCCCCGCTCTTCGCCTTTAAACTTGGAACTGGCAATATTTAGCATGTGCCGCCTCGTTGCTGTAAGTTGCGCTGCCTACATCTCAGGCCATACATCACTTTTAAGAGTTAATTCCCCTTTTTACCTTTAAATTGTCCATTAGCACTTCAAAACTGATTAACTGTGATTCAAGCTAACTTATTTAATCGTTTTAGACCAATATAAAAAAAACATTTACAAATTCCAAAAACAACTAAACATGTAAAAAATATCATAGAAAATTGTTAAGTATGTCGAGACTAAAATCTTTGCACTTCTGTACAGGTGTACAAAAAATATTAAAACTACAAGCATATATTAATTACAAACTAAATTTTATAACAATTATTTACCATCAGATGATTCAAATTATTAATTAATTTTTATAAGAAATGAGAAAAGTGCAAAGGTTATAGTCTATTTTTTAAACTAAAACAAATTTAAATCACTCACCCTTTTGGTTTTTCACAAGATGATTTGATTGATTTCCTGTTGTCATTCCCTCATTTTCAGCAAAATATCTGCAACAACAATATTTTATTAATAACAATTAACATTAAGTGTACATTTTATAATAACATCTTTCACATAAACAGATCGGGAGATAATTTGCAACAATTACCTAGGGATTAATTTACTCATTTCCACCTACAAAGTGCACTCGAAAATAATTATAATCAACGAGAGACTTAGGAATTTAGAGCAGGAAGATCGTCTGCAGACAACACCTTTATATTAAAAATGCCGGCATCCGTTGAGCACTCGTCGATTTTAAAAAAGCTTTTTATTAAGTGGATAGGACCAAGCTTTGGCAAATAATAAATTTAAAGAGCAACCGATATATTGAATACCGGAAGAACTCCCAACATTGAACTTCCAGACAAGGGTGCAGCATATCCATCATCTTTGTTTAACACATACGTCGACCACGTCCGACTATAGCCTTTGCAGTTTTTTAAAGATTTCAGGTGGTTCAAATTATAATTAATAAAATAAATAAATAATTTTAATTTCCAAACCAGTGCAATTTTTGGATTAACATTTAGTCTAATAATATCATCGCTGACTGATTTATGTTCGAGTTATATACTGTTTATGAGCTATCTTTCCTACCAAATTTATTATTTGGCCGGTTACATTCACAATTAATGCTCATAATCCTGACATTAAAAACAAGTTTAAATTATTCCTGCCATTATATATGTAATTTTAATGTGCCGCCTCGTTCATTTGTTGATCAATACTAAAATGCTGTAACTTGGGCTGCCTAAATCTCAGGCGTTCCAACACCTTTTAAGAATTAATTTGATTCATTTCTTTACTAACAAATTCCTTTATTTTCATACCAAACTTGCAAAATGATCACAAGAACCGTCAAAAGTTTTGAAGTTAAAATAGTACTGGTCGTGATCGTCAATGAGCGATGCGGCACATCCGTTAATATATAAAAACAAGAAACTAATATTATTTCATCCATTGTGTAGTTTTCATGTGCCGCCTCGTTCATTTATTAATCAATACTAAGTTGCTGTAACTTGGGCTGCCTAAATCTCAGGCGTTCCACCACTTTTAAAGAATTAATTTGATATTTTACCTTTAATTGTGCATTAAAACTTTAAAACTGATTAACTGTGATGCAAGTGGACTTATTTGATTCTGTTAAACTTCAATAAAACATTTAACAGATTCAAAAAACAATCCAACACAGAAATTTCGGTGAAAAATTGTAAACTATAAAGTATTGACTAAAATCTTTGCACTTTGGCAAGGAAGCATAAAAAAATATTGAAACTACAAGCATATGTTAATTGCAAACTAAATTTTTATAATAATTATCTACCCTTACACGGTTCAAATTTAAGAAATGGATAAAGAAAGTACAAGAGTTATAGTCTATTTTGTAAACTAAACACAAACAAACTTAAGTCACTCACCTGTTTGGTTTTTCACAAGAAGGCTACATCATTTCCTGTTGTCGTTTTCTCATTTTCATTGAAATATCTGCAACCAAAATATTGTCTTAATAATATTAGTTAGTTAATAAGATACCTGATATCAGGTAAAAACAACTCATTACCAACTCAAGAGTATTGTTTACAATAAATAATTGCATGATAACTAAACTTAGACGTTCATCCCTCAATAATAACCATTTGCACAATATTCGTTCCCAAAAATGATATGAAAATTACCTTAAATGTTCTGTTAGCAAAAAATCTTACTCTCCCCCCCCCCCGCTTTGAACATTTTTCTACGTACTTAACAAAAATTATCCCACCTTTGCACCAAGTTGAAAAAGAATGTTCTACATAGGACTCCAATGTGTTCCACATCATGTTGATTATCCAGTTATACTTGGTAGTTTGTGGCATATTGGTCATAAAAAAAATAGATATAAGAAATAGCTTTAGACAAAAAACAACTTACAGCTAGTATTCTACAAATATTCTCAAAACATGACTCGTTTAGTTCCAGAGGTGAAATTAAAGAATGAGAATACGGACTAGCTCCGATGATTCGTTTGTTTGGAGATTACAACATTTGTATCCAATAAGAATTCTATGTACTACATACACTATCATGTCAAAACACATTTTAAATGTCAATAATACATCGTTCATAATGTTTATGAATAAAATGACATTACACATTGTAAATAGTGCTTAAATAATGATTCCAAAATTAATTCATAATTCTTTTTAGTGTTTCACGCAATAATTTATAACAGCCGATAGTTCCTAATGAATATTGAATGAAAATGTCTGTGGCTTTACCACAAATTTTGGAACTGAAATGTTTATTGAACAACATTGAAGTACGTTTAAGCAGTAGAAAAGAAAATGGAGTTAAACAATTATTAGTACTCATAACGATGTATGTATAAATGAAGTTGTTCGTAGATTTGTATTAAAGTTTAAACGTTTTTAGAAATGGAGATATCGTTTTACATTACACTTACGGTGAATTAACCGCTGTGATTAGGCATGTACCGTGGTTTACGGATAGCAATAAAGAGATACAAGCTATCTGCTTCGATCCTACTGCTACATGGTTATTAGCTGTTTGTAAGACACATTATGCGTTGATTGTATTACAATAATAATTGTGACGGTTTTTGTAGCTTTGGATGGATCATTATACATAATACCTGCACTAAGTCTAGTCGATAAGAAACAAAAGATAGACTGTAAATGGTCAGTAAACGACGTCACGCATTTTTACAAACATGCGCAGACCCCGGATGCAAAGCCGTTAAGTATAGTTTGGTGGCAGACCCTCGAATGCAATCAAAATGCGCTTGTGGGCTATGATAGTGGTGCTATAAGTTTAATTAGTTTAACTGACGGTCGTTGCTTGGGTACCTGTTCCATCAGTGAGTCTGTTGTAAAGTTATATTTATGCCAGGATAATAGTTTGGACTGCGTGTCTTTGTTGGTACGTAACGCTTCAATTTAAAAATAAAATTTAATGGTTATCATAATTAATTTTGTAGATTAATGGCGAAAGCGGTCAACAATGGCGACTTATTCTAGAGCAACATTCAACGAGTTATTTGTGGCCCCCGGAATCGAACGTCACGCCTTCGGATGGCGGCACATCGCGTCTGCAAAGTTTAAAACAAATGGGCGTCGATAAATTCGCCTCGTTCAAGCAACGACTTTCCGAAGCGAGGGGTCCGCGGAGGGACAGTCAAACAAGCGACACCGCTAGCGAGTCGTCACATTCTGAATCTTCTCACTCGGGGCCCGAGCTATTGCCGCACTTATGTGATACGTTTTTCGCACCGCAGTACGCCAGGAACCGTTATTTGTTCTCTGCATTTTATAAACCCACCAGTTTACTCACGGTAAGTGTCGGGTGTCCGCTAACGGGAGGGTAAATTAATGAATTGCGTTGTTTTAGGTGCATGCAGTTGATGTCGAATCGGCACCTTTGTATGTACATAAATTGGCTCCGAAACTGAATTATTTACTCCTCACGGATCGTTTAATATATGCCGTTAATGAAGAATTCAACGCACTACTTATTATTAGTACGCAGCTGTCTGAATGTAGATTGGAAGGTGACACCGTAAGTTTATTTATATTTTTTTATGTACAGGGTGGGCACATTTCGATGTTCTCATAGGGAATCTCAGTAACTATAAGAGGTATCAAAAATGGACCTCGCATCCTCGATCTCTCTTTTCGAGAAAAAATTAATGGTGAAAACTAAAATTGGTTATCTTCTTTTGTTTTCGAGTTATCGCCGATAACTCGATTTTTCGACTTTTCGTTTTATGACTATATCTCGCTTGTTTATGAAAATAAACAAAAATAATTTTTACATTCTGCAGGCACTTTTTTGATAAGAATGCAGTGGCTTAGGCAATTTTTCAAAAAAAAAATCCGAAATTCGAGTTGTGACAAAGTTGTATTTTTTTAAATGGAACCTATAATTGGCTATCACTTATTTAAATACCTTATTTTTTTGCCATTCCAAATATACAAGTTACGAAGGTTTTATAGTTTTGTTTTTTAAACAAAATTATAGTAGGCTGTGAAAACAAAAACAAAACAAGGTGTAAAACCTTTTAAAACTCATTTGGTACAAGTCACAAAGGTTTTGTAATTTGTTGTTGTGATAAATATTACAAATGTTTGAACATAAGATAAACTACAATAAAAGCTGTATTACATTATACAAGAAATTGTACAATTTCTTGTACTAGATTGAATACAAGATTGTAAAGATGTTGCCAAGCTACAACACGTCTTATGTCGTAAACTGACACTTCGTGAATGTCAATTTACGACATAAGACGTGTTGTAACTTGGCAACAGCTTTACAATCTTGTTTACAATCTAGTACAAGAAATTGTTTAATTTCTTGTACAAGAAATTGTATAAAGTAATACAGCTTTTATTGTAGTTTATCTTAAGTTCAAATATTTGTAATGTTTATCACAACAACAAATTACAAAACCTTCGTAACTTGTACCAAATGAGTTTTAAAAGGTTTTACACCTTGTTTTGTTTTTGTTTTCACAGCCTACTATAATTTTCTTTAAAAAAAAAACTAAAAACCTTCGTAACTTGCGTATTATTGAAAATAAATACATCAACCCTTATATATTTGGAATGGCAAAAAAATAAGGTATTCAAATAAGTCATAGCCAATTATAGGTTCCATTTAAAAAAATACAACTTTATGTCACAACTCGAATTTCGGATTTTTTTTTGAAAAATTGTCTACGCTACTGCATTCTGATCAAAAAAGTGCCTGCAGAACGTCAAAGTTTATTTTCATAAACAAGCGAGATATAGCCATAAAACGAAAAATCGAGTTATCGCCGATAACTCGAAAACAAAAGACGATAACCAATTTTAGTTTTTACCATAGACTTTTTCTCGAAAAAAGAGATTGAGGATGCGCGTCCGTTTTTTGATACCTCTTATAGTCACCGAGATTTCCTATGAAAACATCGAAATTTGCCAACCCTGTGCGGCTGAAGCGCCCCACGCAGTTCTCACGTTAGTAAATCAAGCGCGAGTCACAGCAGGTTAATACCGATTCAATATGAGAATGTTTTTATTCCAGGAATTCAATTCCGACTCCCTTGTAGCACAATTTCAGTTGAGCGGCGAAAATGAAAAGATATTAAATTTATATAAGCTCTCCGACGTCGTCTCATACAGAGACCGCAAACACAGGGACGAATTGAAAAAAGACAAAGATAATAAAATATACAATTTACCGAAGTCTGTGGAAGATCTGCATCTGCGAAAACCAAGAGTCGACACGTGCGTGCTAGTCACCAATAAAGCAGTTTATAAAGTTGTATTAAGGTAAGAATTTCATCGTCAGTTTTAACCGATTCCAAGACGAACAAAATTCGTGTTGTTTTAGCGCTTCCCCGGTCACGAGGTTTGTCGAGTTGATCGTCAAAGACTGCAATTTAGAGACGGCCGAAAGGCTGGCAATAATTTTCGGTTTAAACTTGCAAGATCTTTTGGAGAAGTGCGGCGATATTTTGGTCGCCAACGGTTCCTATCATTTGGGTTTAATTTTGTATAAGCAAGCCAAAGTTCATCTGCTCAAGAGGGTGCTCAAGTTGGCCGTGTCTGGTGACTGCAGGGCCCTGTTAAAATTTGTGCATCTCTGTCTGAGCGTCAGCAAAGTGGACATGTCAACGGCCACGAAAATTCACATGGGCAATTTGGCCGTAATGGCGTACACGGAACTGGTCTTGAGACACGGAGGACATCTGCGAGTAACTAATACCAAAGATTTTATGTAAGTAGGTTAAATATTTGCAATAATTTTAACATACAGGGTCCACCACATAAAGTTGTTAAATGCAGCAAATTTTTTTTTGAAACCATTTTCAGTTATACATTTATAAAATTATTTACATTTTATTATTGCGATACATACAGGGTGGTTCCAGCCAATTTTAAGACATGATTTTACAGTTAAACTTTTTGAAGATAATGTTAAAATATACAGGGTGTTTCATTTAAAAAAACAAGTTATGTATTGGTGCACAAAAACAAAACACTGTATAGTTGAAAATTTTCAATGATGAAGGGCAAAGCTGGATACATTTTGAAATTATTTACATTTTATTATTGTGATATATACAGGGTGTTCCAGCCAATTTTAAGACATGATTTTACCTTTAACATTTTTGAAGATAGTTGTATTATCGACAAGGAAATGTTAAAATATAGAGGGTGTTCCATTTAAAAAAACAAATTATGTATTGGGGCACAAAAACAAAACACTGTGCATAGTTGAAAACAATTCCAGGTTACATAGTAAACAACCATGAACAACTTTTAATCGAAACTACATATTTTAAAAATTTGCATCAAATATTTCGTCTTGGCTGGTACACCCTGCATATATTATAAGTAAAGTTTAATAAATGATTTTTAGGAATTTCCTTCGTTACGAAGAGTTCTACGACCAAGTTCTGGCCGTCAACGTGGCCTGCCAAGCCGGCCACTGGAAAATAGTCACGCTTTTGGCAAAATCGCGAGGACTGCAACCCGAAATCGTAGCAGCTCTGAGCCAAATACTGCAAGCCCCTAACATCGTGTGCGCGAACAACCACGACTTCCTGATCACGCTCTCCGAGCCGAGCCTCGCGCAGAGCATCCTAGTATACCCGTCTTTTTGCCAAGTAATTCTGAATTACATACGCGCGCACATCGAGACATTCCCCGTCGACATTTTGCAAAGATTAGCGGTTCAGTTGGATCCTAGTCAGCCCTGTGCCTTGCCGCTCGTCAGCCGACTGTTCCACAAAAGGCGCGGTTCGACTAGTTTGGAATCGACGGTCGACTCCGTGGAGCTCGACGTACCCGATCGCGTAACCACCACGGTTAAGGATTTCATAGAAACGTTCATATGGGTACTGATACAGTTGCTACAAAAAACCGGCGACGATAGGTGAGAATTTATAAAGTAAATCGGGGGCCCGGATGCAGTTTTTTTGTTTCAGTTACAACGTTGAGCTGTTGGAACGTATGCATTCACCAGACAAGCCTATAGAACAACCGTACATGAGAATGTTTCCGGATATTCACCCGTTAAGTTGCGGATATGAACACGCCGCTGTTGTCCGTAACGGCAATGTTTATACCATGGGAGTAGCGAATTCTGGATGTCTCGGATTGGGGCCCTTACTGACCCAAAGCAGTCCACCCAAGCTGGTTCAAACTTTATTTGATCTGAAGTTAAAAGTGCTTAGTGTTAGCTGTGGGAGGAGGCACACTCTTGCTCTAACCGATTTTGGGGTACGTTAAAAGCCGAAAACATTAAATTTTTTGTTTACTTTCAATTTTCTTTGTTGCAGGTGTACGCGTGGGGATCGAATACGTTCGGACAGTTGGGCCTTGGCCCCTTCATACAAGAAAGTCCCTATCCACAAATAATATCGAGCTTGTGCAGGCATAAGATCATTGACACCGTCGCAGGACAGTACCACAGCATGGCCCTGACCGTGAGCGGCGAAGTGTACACCTGGGGTTGGGGAATACACGGGCAGCTCGGACACGGCACGTGCGATAACGAACACATGCCGAAACGGTTGGATTTCAAACAAAACGCCATGCAAATCGCAGCGGGACACGCGCACAGTTTGGTTTTAGCGAGCGACGGAAAGCTGTACGGGTTTGGGTCGAACGCTTTCGGACAGCTGGAGGGCAGTAATTTGGATAGCAATAAAACTTCGACACCCATATGGGTGCTGATCATGCCCGACATTTACACGCCGATCGAAAAAATCGCAACAGCCTATTTCCACAATGTAAGTTTGTGTTTATTCACGTTACATTTTCGAAGCCATCAAAAAGATTTTGCTAGCGTAAAATATTATTTTCTAGATTGCCGTGCGTGTCGATCAAGAAGTGTACACATGGGGCGCGAGTCCCCAGGAAGTTCGCCTCTCGCAGTCCAAATACAACCAGAAATTGAACGGCGTGGGTTTAAAATCGTACGAGCCTTGGAAATCTAGCGTTCACGTCTACTCCGGCAACGACAAGAAACCGATAGATCAAGTTGCAGTAGGGTTTAGACACTCGGCCATTTTGCACAACGGAAAATTACTGCTGGGCAGAAATATGGACGACGAGCTGAGTCCCCCGAAAATTAACGATCAGGACGTGGGTATCCTCAGCCAGAGGTTTCTGTACGTGTCTTGCGGTCCGGATTATACAATGGCCATAGATCACAGTGGAAAATTATTGGCTTGGGGAAACAGCTCGATGGCTCAGGTAAATATACAGAGCGTCCGTCAAGTGTGTGTTTCTTTCATATCTCAAATCATTAATCAATATAGAAAAAATTATTTCATATATCAAATGTGGAGGTCGTTAAATTTTTTTAAAATTTGTTTTAAAATAAAGCATAAAAATTTTAATAAAAAACCTAAATAACTTTCAGTTCTATTTGTATAAATAAAGAAGTTATTATAAATTTTCAAAAACTATGAAATATAATTTTTTATCTGTAGTGCTAAATGTAAAACAATCGAATTTGGTCCACCCTGTATATACAGGATGATTGAAATTCGAGTTTAAGCATGGGGATCTCGCTTATTATTATAGCTAGAGTATAGGTTTAAATTTGGCAAAGTTGCTAAATTTTATGCTCATCAATAATCCGAAGAGAAATTGGAAATATCTCAAACGATATCCGAGAAAATTAGGAAAAACCGGAAAATATGATTTTTGAAAATCGTCTATAACTCCTTTGGACTTTAAAATATTTCAAATGTGTAAAAACATTATCCAAGCAACTTTTTAAGCCGAAGCAGATAATAATCACAAATTTTTTCTAGGTCGATTCGTTTTTGTTTTATGACAACCAACTTTGTTTTTTCTTATGGGTGCAATTTTTGCTATTTACATAATCAAATTGCATTCATTTTTCTGAATTCATCAATGTATCACACATGGTATTTTACTTCTTTATCCATTGTCAAATTTGAAAAAATACGTTTTTAATAACTATAAATCAGGTTGGTCGGTCATTGTAGTTTATGTTGTTTCCATGACAACCAAACAACAAAAACGAATCGATCTAAGAAAAATTTGTGACCACCATCCAATTCAGCTTAAAAAGTTACTTGGATAATGTTTTTACACATATGAAATATTTCATACTTCGAAGGAGTTATAGACGATTTTCAAAAATCGTATTTTCCAGTTTTTCCCAATTTTCTCGGATACCGTTTGAGATATTTCCAATGTCTCTTCGGATTATTAATGAGCACCAAATTTAGCAACTTTGCCGAATTTAAACCTATACTCTAGCTATTATAATAAGCGAGATCCCCATGCTTAAACTCCAATTTCAATCACCCTGTATATGGGTTTTAGACTTCAAATCCAATTTTCAAAAAATTTATGAGATTTATTGTAGTTTCGAGTAATTTTGTGGATTACCCTGTATACAACTTGTTTATTTATTTCTGCAGACTTTGCTGGGAAAACCTCAAGAAGACGACCCGAAACGAATGGACGGCAAAGTGGTCGTATTCAAAAACACGAAACGGATCATAAAAATACCGCACAACGCGCAGAACGGTTCGGAAACGTACCCAATCGAAGTCCCGGGTTTGCCGACCATGGCCATAACGTTCAGCCCGCCGGATCACCGATCTCTGTTCACGAAAAACTTCATCCCGTTCGCGATACGTTCGGTCGAGAACGAGTCGAACCTGGAAAATTTATTCCCGAAAACGCGATCGAGCTCGCCGCTTGATTACGTTCAAGAAATGCCGGCGTGTAAATTCGGCTACAAGACTCTCCACTACGTTTTAGAGACGTACTACGGGTATTACGACACGGACAGCGTCATGTCGAAGTGTTTGTCGGTTAACAATTACCAGGCGGCGAGCAAAATAGCGATTTTGGACGGACACTTCAGCGACAGCCTCGCCTTCCAATTGACGGCTTTCAAGAAGCACTTGGAAGCCGTTTCCGCGCATTTAAATAAGGACGACGACACCGTCAACGAACTCGACTTACGTTTTAAAATTAACGACTGCAACAAACACGCGGAAGTAGAAACGAAATTTCACGTCAAACATTCCGGCTCGTACGACAAAATCAACCAATCACCGGCACGAATTCTAAGCGCGAGTTCTTCGTTGGACAGTATCGAGCACTGGGGGGACGACGTCGAGCACCAGGGTGGGTGCGAGAGCCCCTGCGATTTATCCGAAATGGTCGACATACGACAGACGATGGTGCAATACATGCAAGCGGTTAAAACCGAAAATTCGCCCCCGATATCGAGCGTCTCTAAGCTACTCTCGAGCAACATACCGAAATTCACAGAAAAAAAACATGACCACGACATGTACGCGCAGATCAGAGATGTCAAAACGAAGGAAACCGTACGTACCGCGTCGCATATAATCGAGTTCTACATACAAAAAACGTACACGTCCGAAAATCACATACTTATGCAGAATATACTTTTAAAGAGCATTGAATTTTGGCTCTTTAACAATCTACCCGTGCCTATCTTGGAAAATATTTTATTAAAAAATATGGATAAGTACTTTTATCCGTTGTCGATTTTGCTTTTCTGTAAAAATTTCAATAACAATTTCGGCGAGGAAATAGTCAAAAAAGACGACGATAAACACGAGAAATCGGCGGGGTTCCTAAAAGAATTCTCTACCAAATTTTGCCTTCAGTTGTGTGCTATGGTGCTAGAAAATGTTAATAAAGCTTAGTGTATGTATAGGGCTGACCAAAATGTTACGGTAATCCATGAACAATCATATTAAATATGTTGTTTAAATACAGCAAACAGGGTTTAAATTTATGTAAAACTTGGTATCACATAGCAACACTCATAAAGCTTAAAAGAATATGTTTTAATGTCTTACGCAATATTAATTTTACTTTTTTATATTTGTTGATATTTTTATATTACGTTACGTATAATATTAAGACTGATTTTTATATCATTAAAATGTTTTAAACACCTTATTATACAGCTATTTTTTTTATGTTTGATTTTAAAAGAAATAAATTAAAACAAAGTTGTAAAATTAATTAAATATTTTAACATCGAGTAGACAAAGACTGGAAACGTTTTTATAGCATAAATAAAATTATTATGCAAAAGGTTGATGGTTAATAATTGTAAGCTATGTTTTGATGTACTTCAATTGTTTTTCAGCTAAACAAATGAAACTGTTTTTAGACTTTTACGCCTACCCTGTGTATATAACAGAATAGTGATGTTAATAATTCTGTTATTATTCGTAATGGATAATTTTATTTAGTAATTAAATAGCTTTGTGAGAATTGCTACCAAAACCAAGACAACTATTACTTGAAAAACATTCTAATATTGTCTAATTTTTTCTATTACTAAAAGACATGAAATAAATTCAAAAATCTTTCCACTTTAAGATAAATTAAAGATATCCGAAGATAGGTTTTTTTTTTTCGCTGAATATGACAAGAAATCAGGTCCTAGTGTTCAAATATTTTATCCATTTACCTAGTCAAGTACGGATCTCATTTAACGATTTAAGATTTTTATAATTTTCGCGACTATAGTGAGGCAATGCTTTTTTTTAACTAGTTAGTAGGATATTTAGTGACATGTTCTGTATAATACAGTAAATAATTGTAGATCTGATAATATAGGTTCATTGTACCTGTAGTTAATTTTATTTCTATTCTACTGAAAATAAATATCAAATTCATTCAAGTTTTTTATTCCATTAAAAATATATTTGATATAAATAAGCAGCTGTTAACATTTAGCAGTAATAAAATAAATGTACTGCAACTTAGTCTACGAAAAGAAATAAAAAAATACACATAATAGCAAAATCAATGGAATCTTAAATCATTTAATCAAAATCATCAAAAGGGAGAAATTCGATTTCTTCTATGTCTACAGGCTCTATAATGTCTTCTTCTATGAAAAACGGTTCATCTAGAGGCAAATCTAAGAAAAATGAGGGAGGTGATGGAAGCCTTGATGGTCGTGGAGGTGTTTCGGGTTGAAAATTGTTGAAATTGCGCAAAATATTACATACATCAAGCTTGCTTAACTTTTCTGGTTTGGGCCATATATCGACATATGTGTCTATTTGAAGAAAAAAATTGTTTTACTACGAGTTCGTAAGTTGGGTAAAACTTCTACACCTAATGTAAAACATGCACATTTATTAAATAACTCACCTTTAACTTCTTTGTATGAACATCCATCAAGATTCCACACCTCTTCATTATCATCTAGAACAGTCGTTTTGCCAGTTTTTTTCTCCAGTGCAACTTCTTTCTTGTCGCAATGTGATAACTTTTCATCCTTGAAGTTAGTTTTCCTTTCGGCTCCTTTCTCATTCACTTTCCTATCCAGCAAAGGTTTTCTGGATAACACGTTGTTAGGTGTACCAGGTTTCCTTGCGATTAAGTTATCGCCATCTGAAAATGATCCATAAATGTAAAATTTTTTAATAACCTAAACGTCAAAGTTTTTAACTTACTTTCTTGTGAATGAGAATTGAATATGCGAGCTAAAGACGGAAACATCTTGTCACCTGTTATCTGCACCACTTCTGTAAAAGAAGTAATTCTTTATAACATATATTGCGCCCAAAAATTAATATTCGCCGTTGAACAGGTCGGACAGGTGTTCACACAATAATTTCAAATTTTGAATGGTTGCTTTGACAAACTAGACAGGGCGACCAACTGTCGTTATTATTTGATACAATTCTCATTAATACAATTTACATTAAAATGCATTTTAAACATATAATTATGTGTATAATACTACCTGCAAGCTTTTTTTACATTTAACTATTTACAAAATGGATATTTGTTCACACATTCCTTAGTTTTTCGCTTTTTTAATTTCACATCGACTATTTCTCAGGTCCACTGTACAATGTACGACAACTTAACCTCTATTTTTAATTTGTTGACATTCAAGCTAACCTAAAATTTATTTAATCATCTTAAACGTGCGATTTACTAATTTAATAAATTGGATATTACTGTAAGTATAACTGGCAATTTAATTAAAAAGACGTAATACAAAGCTTTTTGTCTAAACAGATATTTTAATTCAACATGGCAAAGCATCATCCTGACTTAATATTTTGTCGTAAGCAGCCCGGAGTGGCGATTGGCAGACTCTGCGAAAAATGTGATGGTAAATGTGTTATATGTGACTCCTACGTTAGACCATGTACGTTAGTTCGAATATGTGACGAATGCAACTACGGTTCTTATCAAGGCAGATGTGTTATTTGTGGGGGCCCTGGCATATCGGACGCATACTATTGTAAAGAGTGCACAATTCAAGAGAAAGATAGAGACGGTTGCCCTAAGATTGTTAATCTCGGTAGTTCAAAGACCGACTTATTTTATGAGAGGAAGAAATATGGTTTTAAACGACGATAATCATTGTAAACTAATTTGTAAAACAGTTTCATACGTATTTAGGTATAACAAGATATAATGTAATTATTTATTTGTGTTAAAGGTATTCTTAGTAATTTTTCATTTACCATTAAAACAAATGGAACAAATTTGACTGTATTTGGTGTTTGATTTTTTTTTCTTCTTTTACATACATAAAAAATGTAGTTGGGTTTTAAAACAATACTTGTTAAGTAGTCAAATAAATGTTTCAATACACAAGTAACATTTAAAAACATTACCATAAGTTTTTTTTCTAATAAACTGAATATTTATGATTTCAATATTCCAATCTTATTATGTACTATACATTTTATTGATCTTTACAATTTTTAAAAATAAAGACTGATTTCAAACATGAAGCTATAATTAAAATTACAACTTTGTAGTTAATGATCATTAATAAAATAACAAATGTTTAGCAAATATGACTCCAGTCAAAATTCAAATAATTTATTTTTGCATAAGTAGGAAATAGGTACTTTCAATCATTACATTTTACAAATGATTTATAAATTATTTTAAATACCAATACAAAACACAAACAAAATTACTTGTTTTCTATACAAACACTTTAAACATTTTACATGTTTAAGGATATTTTAATAGCCGAGAATTTTGTTTAAAAACTACATCCTTTGCTTATTAAACAAATTATTTGTTGGTATACCAATTTAAATTATAACAGTTTGTAACAAGGATTGAACTTTGAATAATAAAAGTGATTATTTCATTTTATTACACTTTAATGTGTTTCATACTATTGAATCAGCAAAAAAAGTTAATTGATCTGAACTTAATTTAATTATAAAATCCCAACAAGAACAGTAGGTACGAAAAAGTTTCAAACTAAATTAAAAATTATACTTGAGGGAAAATGAACATGTTCAATTAAAAGAGGCGTTTTGATAGATACAAAACACAAAAATAAATGCGTGATTTTTTCATTTAGGTCCCAAATATTTGCCTTGTATTTGTGCATAAATTAAAAGCTTATACAATATGTTGCAAAATAAACATTGTTTCATTAATAGCAATGATTATTTTATAATAATTTTGCAAAAAGCGGCTTAGGACATTTAAATATTATAAACAGCTTACAAAATTGTAACACATGCATGCATCAGAAAGCATAGTTCAAAGTAATTCATCAACATCATTTCTTCAAGCAAGATTAATACAGCACTTAAACTTTAAATGATTTGTAAATATTTGAAATCAGTTATTACTGTTTAATTTATTTAGGTTAATAAATATTAGCCACTATTATACAAGTTCTGTTTCAACACGTGAATATTTTTAACAACAAACGTATTTTTTTCCAATGGTAATTACTCAACTAGTGATTCAGCCTGCAGTTACAAGTTTTAATGTTTTTTTAATATTTCGAGATTAAAATTCCACAAAACATTTAATGCACGTTTTAAACAAGCCAAATAAATCTGTTAATTAAACAAGACCTTGCAGTTTTCTTATTTGTTGGGCTAGTTAATCGATTTTGGGCTTAAATAAAAAATAAGGGAGTGTGCATAAGTGACAAAAAATTAAATTAAAATGATAAGGGGAATACTTTAAAAGCCATCTGTTAGAGAATCGAAGTTTTCAAAAAGAATTTCTAGAGTGAATGACCAAGCTAAAATCCATTGGCAGTTTGAACTTGCCTTTACTACGAACATTTCTAACAATAATTGCATAAATACTATAATAGGTAATATCAGGACCGGATTTACACCATAAGCTAGAAAAGCTATAGCTTGGGGCCTCTCATTTAAATGGGTCTTCCAAACATGGTTGATATTAAACTATGCCATCAAATTATCATTAAAAAAATCATAAAAATATTTATGCAACTCCCCAAAACATTTATTACAAATCTCCTGCACAATAAAGTATTAGTTGTTAATTCAATATTTGTAAATATTTTGCAACATCGCCTATAATGCATTGTTGATCTGATTAACCTGCGTGTGTTTTGATTATTTGCTGCATTTGATTTTACTGAAGCTACAAACTCGAATAACGTTCTACTCCAAAAGGAACCCCAAAAAAGTTTAGCTTGGGGCCTCACTGGTTTTAAATCCGGCACTGGGTAATATCAAAGACAGTTTTCTTTGGTTTTAGAACAACTTTGCTGCTAAAGTAAATACAGCTTTACTATTATTAATTTTCAATGGAAGTAGTTTGATATAATGAATTTTAAACTCTAGAAAATTCAAAGATAAAAAAATCTATCAAATCGTGTATCGGTTGAAAGAATAACAAAAGGTCTTTACAATGAAAAATTTGTTTAATACAAAGAAGTCTTTTTTGTCTATCAACTGATGTAGGTGTTTCTTTTACAACTATTGGAATTTATATACTTCACATAAGAGCTTTTGGTAGTAGACTTTAATGAATAATAAACTAATTAAAAACTGTTAATTTCTGTATAAGTTTGAAGGGAGAATATTCTTTGGGATATTCATTCTACAGAATTGTTTTTGAAAGACACAGGACTGCATATTGATACAGCCAGTGAAGTTTTTTTACGTAATTTAAAAGGTTCTGACCAGAAAACTTTTTTTAATAAACTGTAAAGCTATTTCAAACTATTAAATTGTATCAGTTAAAAGATTCTGTGCAATGTCCATTTTAAAGGCCTTTTTTCTCTTCATTTGGCTTGTATAGGACCTAACAAGTTTATTTTTACAACTAATAGAATTATACTTTATATTAAAGGAAATTTATATTGTTCAATTAACACGGATTGATCATATGAAAGACTGGTTTTGGCTAATTTTGTGCATTTAAGATAATTTGTTCAACTAGATAATATATTCATAAAAATACAACAAACTTTTAAATATTTAATTAAGCATCAGAACATTAAGGAGTGAGTATTACATAATCTATGAACATTAGTTTCAGCATTTTTGATAATTTAACTTATTCAAAGTAGTTTTTGATATTTTTTTTGTAAGTTTAAAAACAAAATCAAATGTAGTAGCTCAAAATAGAACAAATTAGGTAGGTACATAAAAAGCATAAAACCTAATTGTTTTTTTTTTGTTTAATTTGTCCCTAAATACGATTAATTGTTCTGGTCAAAAAAAATACTTATTGTACTGTTATTTTTTCTTTTCCTTGTATTTTAATTGCTGTAAATTTTACTTTTTATTTCGACAGACCGAGAAGCGGTTTTCGATTAAAAACTTAATTATACAATAAACCTAACAACTGCACGTATATGATCCATAAGCAAAATTTTGTTATTTTAAATAAGGCAATATATAGTACCACCCCCCAAGAGGAACTTATGACTAAATAAAAATAAGTCAATAAAAAATATGTAATAGTTCGTATGTAAAAATAGTAGCTTTTAAAAGAAACTTTGATATTGTAAGAACACTTTATTACGTTACGATTTTTTAATCAATCAGCAATATTATACATTATTGTTCACTACACTTACAAATTAACATTGGATGAAAACTAATTGAGTAATCTTTTATTAGTTACTATCACCATTAAATTATTTTTGTGTGAAAAACTAGCAATTAAACTTTATGAAACTGGTATAGCATTTCTACAAGATATTCTTTTCTTTGCAATAAAGACGAATAAGTTAACAAAACTTGTAGACGTTTATAAATGAATCACTCAAATAAATCAAGAATATACAATATTAAACATCAAGGCTGCAATTTTTAATTTCCACTTATATTATTTTTCCACGTAACCTTATGTGCAGACGTTAAAAAAATTCAGTACGCTCTGAAATTATGAACCTCAATATGAAACTTTATATCGACAGTAATTTTTTACAATTCAATGTTGGACGAAACGGTAAACGAGGTTGGGCGATGACGAGAAACGAGGTTGGGCGAAAAAGACGAAATATAAATCACAAATCACTAAAAAGTTTATTTTTTTGGGAAGAAATGTGTGAAACTTGCAATAAATATAATAAATCAATGATAATTGCGGCTTCCTCACTTAATCTCGATAATTATTTCTGATTCGGCGTAAAGCTCAGGCCTCCTCCAACCCTTCGCCTTTTATGGACGTTAAAATTTGATTAATTCCGACAGTTATTGCCTCTAACAAGTTAATGAGATTATCGGCAATATATATTTTTCTCTTGCCCGCTATACAGCATCTACCAAATATAAAAAGCATAGTACAACACGGCACCGTCCCCCGGTGGTGGCGTTGTATATAATTACGGGCGCGGGAGATATCATGTCACGATTGTGCTAAGTATAGTGTTTGGTGCACCAATAACCAGCCTAGTGGACCATGCTTTATGCTAAGTCTGATTAATATCATAAAACTGATAAATGCGAGAATGGGCCGCTGCCATACCGATTGGTACTTTATTAACGATGCCTGCTTGATCGGAATACGGAATTTAATATGGATGCTGTGAGATGCGAACATTGGCTTTTATCGGCTTATACGGGGACCGACGCAAAAATAACGAGACTAACTTTTTAACTACTACCAGGAGATGCAAAATAGTATTACACAGTCAGTTTTCTAAAAACCGCGACGTTAAGTGAAAAAAAAAAGTTAAGCGAGCAATACAATTAACGAAGAAGCTATAATGCCTTCTATTAACTATACAAACCCAACCAAAATTAACTAACCATGCACTAGAATACTCATACATGATAGTAAAAATTTCAAAATCTTAAAACAATTACATTCAAAAAAATAATCACAATTTAGACGTTCGATAAAAACAACTTCTTAGTTGTTTATCAAGAGTTTAAGTTTTCAGTTACTTTAAAAATGTGTCATCATTTGCAACTTAGTTACTAAAAAAAGTAGAGTAAATTAAATAAGTAAATAAGACAAGAAATAATTTCTCACGTACAGTTCAGAAACTGGAACACTAACACAAAAACAAAGAATACAGACACAGGAAATGAGATTTCTGAGAAGAATAGAGGGATGTGGACTGATCGATAAATTCAATACCGAAAAAATCCGGAAAAACCTAAGAGTAATAAATATTAAGAAAAAGATGGAGATGAATCGATTAAGATGGCTTGGACATCTACTACGCATGCCAGAAAGTAGATACGCGAAAATAGGATGGAAAATGAAGATGGAGGGAAAAAGAAATGAGGAAGACCAAGAATAAAATGAGAAAAAAAGTGAGGCAGAGACTAGAAGAAAAAGGAGTCAGCTGGAGAGATGTGCCACAATTAGCTAACGATAGGCAGGAGTGGAGAAACATAACACAGAAATAAAAAAGACATACCTTCACACCGAAAAGTACAAGAGGATCCGATTAAGAAGTAGATAATTAGAAAAAGAGATGCTTGATTTGCAATTATACTTGTTAATAGTCGAAGATGAATCACTAAATTATCGAACACTTTATCAAATAGTTAAGATGGTTAATTTAATCAGAGAAATTGTTCGAAGCATTTTCACAGAAGAATCAAACAAAAAAACGTGCTAAAATGTTTCCGAAAATGCTGTTCGGTTTTCTTAAATATACAGGGTATTTTGAATGCTTCAGTGGTTCTTAGTGATCAGACATTCAATAGACAAATTTATACTGAAATCTGGACTACATTGCGTGAATGATTAAAATTGAAACGATGAAGAATGCGGAGGAAAACGTGAGTAATGCGCCATGCCACATAACTCCTAAGAGTTATGTAGACTAATCTACAATGCAATTTTTAGCTAAAAAAAACAATTACGTGCTTGCTCACCCCTCGTAATTACCTAATCTTGCTAAATTTTATTTCTTCCTTTTCATGAAGATTAAACTATTGTTCAAAGAAACCTATTTGAAAGAGATGGAAAAGATGGAAAAGAAAAAACATAGAAAAATGAGCTGCACCATTGCTGAACACTGACAGCATCGTTGTGCTTAAACCCAGAAAGGGACCACAGAAAAGGCAATGATAATAAATTTATTAAAACAATTGTAAACTAAGAGTTACAGCTTTAGTATCGTTACTTTTGTGCCGGACCTCGTATACGCATATACAGCAATTTCAACCCGGTACGTTATCTTGAAATAATTAAATACCATTTCTACTATTTCATTCTTGTTCTTAGTTTTATTTGCCACGCATTTGTTTTACTTGAACTAAGATTGAAAACAGCACTTGCATACACGCCGATTGTGCACGTAATTACAGGTATTCATTGTAGAACCTGACCGTCAATAAATTTTTGCCCGAGATTCATTAATAGTTAATGGCTTATGTTCGCTCCATACTATGGAAAATAATTGTTAATAATAAAAACCAATTATGTTATAATGATGGTGAAACTGATGTCGATAATTATTGTGCAGTGGTGCTATAATCCACAACTCCAGTACGCAAGCGTGTATTTTATGAAGAATTAAGAACAGTAATGAGCTGAGGAATTTTCAAGAAAGACCTTGGAAGTATATGGAACCGACGCTGTGAAAATTGATGTAAAAATAATACTTATTATATTAAAAATAAGAAAACGTTAAACACACTTACTCAAAAACTAAGTGCAAAGTTTACAGTATATGCATATTTTTTTAAAACTTATGATAGTGACACTAAGCAATAATTATTCATTCTTAATTCGTTCCAATTATGATTTTTAAAAAATTACAAAATACAATAGATTTTGCACTTGTCAGAACAAAGGTTTATTTTTATCTAAACTAAAGCAATTGGCTTAAGACTTCATAAATACGTTACATACCTAAAATAATATTAATTAACCGCCCTTCATTCAATTAAGATTGAAAAAATGTTCACGAAATAAAAAATAGCAAAGACTAGTCTTCAAACATTTTACAGAAGACGTTAAAAAATATTTAAACTAAGCTAATACATTCTTAAAAATGTTTGTAAACCCTAAATAATGATTAATAAAATTCAGATGGTCCAAATTATGATTAAAATGTTTTTATGAAAAATCGAAAAAGTGCAAAGACTATGAGTCGTGTATTTTAAAAGTGGGATAAGTCATTTTAATGTTCTCTTGAGATATTAAATGTTTTGCATATTAATGCGCATAAAAATATTTATGCTAACTACAGAGGAATTTCACTTATATTTGTTATCTCTATTGCTTATACATATAGGTACATAATTTCGTACAGACGTTAACAAATCGCAATTTTTCATTAATGTAAAGTGACTTCAGCCAATTTTAAAATTAATACTTTATAAAAACTACGGACTTCCATGCCTTTGGATGCATAAAATACTTTCTTCTATTTGTGGTTCTTTAAATTATTATTATTCAAAACTAGGAAGAAGTTGAAAAAGCTGTGTTTTAATTTCTCATTGATTTTATTTATATTCTACGCTGTTTTAAGTAAAACTTTACATTACATGTAGTCTATTGTTTGAATTAATTAATTAATGATATGTCAAAGTCAAACCTAAAATTTTTGTGTTTCTACATTGTCCTAAAAGTATTTTAATAATTTGTAAACCTTGGGTAGCTTTAAATTCAAACATTTTCACTTCTAAAATTGCACTAAAATTGAGCTAATTACATATTTTTATAGTGTGAAAGAGAAATCCAAGAAAGAAAAAAAAAGGTTCAGAAATGAAACATAAAGAGAACAATTAAAGATAAAGTCAGTCGAAACGAAGATACAAGAAAGACAGCTGAGATGGTTGGGTCACATTTATAGGATGAAAGAAGAAAGGTTAACCAGAAAAGCCTGTGAAGCAAGATCAGAGGGAAAAAACAAAAGAGGTAGACAGAGAAAAACCTGGCAAGACGAAGTTAAAAAAGTAGCAACGGATGGAGACATCAAATGGAAGGAGATAAAAATGCTAGCACAAGACAGAAAAACATGGAAAAAAGTTAGCACTACTCAACACCTAACAGTAGAAAGACGCATGATGGAATGGACAAAAAATAAACTTAAGGACAGGAAATGTGGGAAGAAGATTTAACAGTTTAAGAACAACATTTTTTGGAAATAGAGAAGTCCCAAAACTAACAAAAGTGGAAGTGGTCAAAAAGATAGTAACTCCGGTACTTTTATACGGAAGCGAAACATGGACACAAATAAAAATAGTAGCCGGGTGAATGCGGCAGAAATGAGGTTTCTAAAAAAAATCCAAGGAAAAACAAAAAAAAGATTGAATCAGAAATGAAACATAAAAAGAGAACAATTAAAGATAAAATCTGTTTAAACAAAAATACAAGAAAGACAGCTGGAATGATTGGGTCACATTTATGGGATGAAAGAAGAAAGGTTAACCAGAAAGGCCTATGAAGCAAGATCACAGGGTAAAAACAAAAGAGGTAGACCGAGAAAAACCTGGCACGGCGAAGTTAAAAAAGCAATAACGGGCAGAAACATCGAATAGAAAGACATAAAAAAGCTAGCACAAGACAGAAAAACATGGAAAAAAGTCAGCACAGCCCAACTCAAGAGTTCTACTACACCTAACAGTAGAAGGACTCATGACTAAATAAATAAAGTCAAACCTAAAATGTTTGTGTTTATACATTGTTCAAAAAGTATTTTTGTAAACCTTAGGTGAGCTTTAAATTCAAACATTTTCATTTCTAAAATTGCATTAAAATTGAACTTATTATATATTTTTATAGTGTGAATACCGTTTCTTTCACAAAAGCTTGAATTTTGTTAAAATAAAGATGGCTTTTAGTAGATTGTGATCTATAAAATTATGTGAATTAATTTTGTTTTTGCAACCTGTTTTATTGTAAATTTTCCCATGCAGTTGTAAGTAATGTCTTTAAATTATTGATTTACCCTGATGAAGCGGCGCAGAGAGGAGAGGGCTTTAATGCAGAATTTTTTCAAAATAAAATCTGGTTTAATAAAATACGCGTAACATTTATTATTCCGACACGAAATTGGTTTATATTTAATGGGACCGTACGCTATTAAACGTACCGTACGTATCTGCCATATTCGTTATTAATTTTCGCCGCTGATTTATTTTAGTCGGCCCCCATAGCCTTGGTACGGTCAGCTAGTTATCGGAACACCTACCACAAACTTTTAAATCGCAATCTAACATTGCTAAAACACCATCAAACGTTCCCCGTTAATGGCATTGTTGTAATAAATATAACAACAAACGAGTACTCGAACGCCCCACAGCAAAACCGAAGAAAATAAGTCTCGTAAAAAAGTGCGAAGCTAAAACAAGATGTACAATACTTAAGATGGCTTATAATAAAAGTGATTATCGGCTGGTATGTGTACACACATTACAGAGTCGTGACGGACGCTACCCACCGTGTAATGAGGAGGCCCGAACCCGTGTTATTATGTTATGCTATATCCGATGGACTTTAGTATCGAGCGATAACTCTTTTACAGTTATTGTCCAAACAATCTTCCTCGAAAAATTTCACCTTTTAAAGTTATTTAAGTGCACAAAGCAGTACACACAAGCTAAGTCAACATGCCAAAGAATATAACTGTGAAATAAGCTCAGAAAAATTAAAGGTCATCGCATTCATGTGCAAACAACCCTTGAGATCTAAAATCATTACAAAAAAATACATTAATACTGGGGATGCAACGATGCAACTTACTATATGACTATGACAATGGCGTGCTTATTAGGAAGATAAAATTCCAGACCAGGACCAATGGGAAGAAGAACAAGCAACACTAATGAAATTTTGTAAAACCATGGTAGTCCCATCACTCTTATACTGGTGTTACCACTGGGTCTTAACAGAAAAAGACGTACATCAGATTCAAGCCTCAGAAGTAGTTTATCAGATCGGCCAGAGGATGTACGAAGTTACATCCTAAAGAAATGAAGACGCAAGAAATTGAGTAAAAATGTGGTCCATTAATGATCCCATAAAAGATTTTCGAAGAAGATGTAAGGAACATCTTCGACGAATGGAGGAAGCAAGATTGCCGAAATTGGCATGGATTAATAGACCAAGAGGAAGAAAGAAGGAATCCAAGAAGAACCAGGAAACGGTGAGTCGGAACAGGCCAATACCATGAAAACGATGAAGTTGAACGTAACAGTAAACTTTTGGTTTGTTAGTTAAAGTCACAACTGCAAAAAAAAAAAACTAAGCGCCTGTACGGACCCAGGTAATTTTTTTGCCTCCATATTAATTAAGTTTTAAAACATACAGTGCCTATCAGTAGTCTTATTTTGGTGAAACAGAATGAATTTCAAATAATTAATAATAACATTCTACGTACTATTTATTTTTCTACAAAATAAGAGTACGTCAAATTTTTTATTGTTATTATTTTTAACCAACAGCCATAATAAATGAACACTGACATAACATCTGTCCCACAATAAGTGAGTCATTAGCTGTTTTCTAATTTTTCCAAATTTTCCATTTTACAATTATTGCTCAACTAGCTTTGCTTATACTTCAAAATTCAGAAGATAAATAGTGTCTAAATGTTAAGTTGTTTCATTAATATCAATAATAAAAGCTATTCCTTTAATTTTATTATTTATTTTTTGACATTAAACAAGCTTGGTTCAAAGTTGACTCTGGGGAGCTAAATTGCAGAGTCAGTTGAAGTGGATGGGTCATCTTACAAGGATGAAAGGAAGTGAAATAAATATGAAAAGGGGGTGTTGACAAAAGAAGAAAAAGAAGGAGGCACAGAAGAACCTGGAATAGGGATATGGTCAAGATATTAAGAAAAAAGAGCTAACATGAAGACAAGAGGAAACTTTATTTTAAACTCCAAAAATAACTTTATCCATGACTCTGTACAAAAGAAATATTAAGCAGTTTATTTTGAAAGTGGCAAAAGTCACTTCTACGTTATTTAAGATATTAAATGTTTTGCATTTTGATGTGCATAAAATTATTTGTGCAAACTATAGAGAAATTTCACTTATATTTGTTATCTCGGTTACTTATATTTTTCCCAGCATAGCTAATTTCTCACAGACGTTAACGAATCGTCATTTTTTATTACTGTAAAGTGACTTAAGCCACTTTCAAAATTAATAGTTTATAAAAGCTACGGACTTATGTGTTTTACATACGAGTAAGTTATATAAAATACGTAATTTATATAATATATTTCATTATAAGTTTATTCAAGTATAATTTCATTATCATTAATAAAATAAAATATATAAGTAATAAGTAAATTCATCAGTACATTTTGAAATAAAGGCATAAGAAATGTATATAAATGTTTATTCGTCTATTTGTTTTTAAATTTGGGAGTAGCAAACCATTTTTTTAAAAATTGTATTATACAGGGTGTTCAACTGGTGTTTATTTTTTTCGTATCTGATTTCTTAACCAACATAGAATACAAGTTTGAATAAAAAAGCAATCAAAGATTTATCGAGTTATTTAAGTTTATAAAAGTATTTACAGATACAGGCAGAAAAATAATTTGGTTGTTTTACCTGTTTATAAATCTTTGGTGTTATGACAAAAGTTGATATTTCACTTTTGTTCTTACATAGGCAATACCTAATAAGTAACATCATCATATTTTTACCACCTGACTTTTTACAGATTAAAACTTATCAATATTTGTCAGTACCAATTCCGACTTATTATAAATTGTTTCAAATTATGAAAACCCCTTTTAAAAAGACATATCAACCGAAAACCAAAAAATGAACATTTTGGACATATCAACTTCTGCCATAACACCACAATAATATACCATACAATTTTGTAATGGTCAACAGCTTTGACTTATTTTTCGCAAAACTGATTTATGCCACTTTAAAAATTAACGGATCATTTTATTACAACCAATTTTGAATTTGAATAATAATCTAGTTAATAATTTCTAACAAAAATAGTTATGGCTCACCCTGCTGTGAAACAGAGGTACGGTAGTATTATATTTTAGGATACATATTTTGCATGAAATTTAGTGATAGTTAGAAAAGTTGTTTAAGTAAATTTCGTAAATTAATTAAAAACATTCAAATATAGAAAATACTCTAATTTTTTTCATGAACATATCATTTTTATAAATGCACTAAGGAAGTAGAGTGTCATAAAACATAAAATAATTTAGCATTGCAATTTACACTTTACCTTAGTTCCTAAAGAAAGTAACCCAAAAAGTACATTAATAAAAACTGATTTATTATTTTTCTCCTTTAAAATGCTTAAATTTTCTTTTCGTCACGGTTTTTCTTAAAATAATATGAAGAAGATAAACAGTAGTTATTAAAGAAATTTAACAAATGATTAGCAAGTGATTGCCGATGTAAAAACTGTTAAATATGCTATGAAAGAAGTCTCAAGTCTCCATCGACAATAAAAAAAACTATTGCTCGATTGCATAATTTTCTGCTAGATACTTAATAACAATTTAAGAGATGGTCCGCGTACATCTGGCCAAACTAAACTAATTTCAAAATCAGCTCGCGGCGTCTCATTTCCTAATAGCACAAGAGCAATCGTTTATTTTTTAGGCGAATTCAGAAGTATTAATTCTAGGATGGTGCGAGAGATATTTCCAATCTATTCGGGCTGTCATCGCGCGACCTGCGTGGTCTGTTTATTCGGATGCCTTATTAAAAAATCGACCCATCGGGAGTAAAAGCACTGGTCATTAGATTAAATCGATCTGAAAGCACCTAGGTGGCAGCTTCTAAAATAAAAACAATCGCTGGCAATAAGCGGCCGCACCGGGAGAGTTAAGTATGTAAACTAATGAAGGGGCCCCATGTGGCGCACCGAACTACAGTAGTTCTTGTTCTCGGCTAGTCCCCATGCCCGGCTCGTCCTACAACTCCAAGCACTGTAAAACATTGCCAGCTTGAATATTAATCACCCATATACCGTGTGTTAACAGCATCCAGCTCAATGAGATGCAATTGTTAAATTATTCTAATAATAACGTTAGGCGCAAGTATTAATTACTTCCATTAAAAGAAATGTTAGAGGGCGGTGCTTGAAAGATTCTTGGAGAAGTGTGAGGTATCATGCTTACACGTGTTGTACAAAGTTAATTTTATGCAACAATGTTGCTTGTTTTGGCAGTTAAATGAAAGTTTAAAGTTGAGGAATATGGGCCGAGCATAAGAAACAACCTGTGCATTAGAATGAAAGTTTAATTAGTCAGTAACGATCATGACACTATCCCCAATTCAAGTTTCAAAAGTATTTCGCAAAGCATGGACGGAAAATAAGATACCTGAAGACTGGGAGAAAAATGTAATTACACCACTATATAAAAAAGGAAGTAAGATAGCAGACAAGTGTAAAAATGAAGACATACAGAAAAACCTAAATCAAAAACCAGTAATACAAAGTATAGAAGAAAAACAGCTAAAATGGTTTGGGCACGTACAGAGGATGCCACTGGAAGCATTGACAAAAAAGTAACGGAATTAAGGAAGTATGGGAAGAGGCGGACAGGAACATCAACAACCAATATGGAATACATAATAGAACAACTAGCCCACGAACGAGGGAGAACAGTTAAAGAGATGAGGACGATGACGGCAGGTGGGGGGGGGGGGAAAACCCTCAAAAGCCGACACCATAAGGCAAAAGGCGATAGGAAAAGAAGAAGAAGAAGGTATTTCCTTCCTCGCATAGTCAAGTTCTTAATCAATGAACACAGCGAAAATTTCCTCAAAATTTTCTTGTGTCATAAAACGCGCCCCGTCATGTGTTTAAAATAACTTTAAACTTTAAAAACCAAGCTTACATTTGCGTGATAGGTTTGATTACCACAATAATATATAATAGCATATTCATGAACGTATATTATTATGTTGTAGAGTTTATTATGCATAATATATCCCAAGCAAAATGCACGCAATTTTTACAGACAACTCATATATTATACACATCAGGTATTTGATGATGTAACTATTAAATAAAATGTCAGTTTACATAAAAATTGTCTCTAAAGTTTCATAGAAAGTGAAAGTGCGATCATATTTAAAAATTTGCATGTGATGGTGGCGTTCCAATGAATTCCTTGTAAGTTATTTGCAACATTTAACCAAAATTAATGAGCTGTATTTATACTTTTTTCATAAATGCAACTTTTGTATGATAACCTAACTGGTATTTTTTGTTATGAACCTAATGTTGTTAGCACACCTTTCAAATCAAACAACGTTGCTTTAAATCTAGATGTATCATGGTCTAACGAGAGTGTGCAAACAGTTTTTTTTTAACGTTTAAGGGCAATTAAACTTAATTTTAACAAGATTTAACGTTACCTAAATCATTGAAGTCCGCAATATCCTGTACATACAATTATTCTCTGTAAATTTTGCATATCTGTTCTAAAAATGGTAATGGGTCAGGCGAATAAAAACTTGTAAAATATTAATTAGCCAAGTAATTGCTTAATTATTTTAATTCAGCTGCGTTTTTTCTAATCCGGTAAAGATTTGAATCAAGTAATTTGTAAGGCAAAGAGAATGTTATGATGTACAACTGAATTGGGTAAATGTAACAACAGAAATTCAACCATTTTATTATCGGTATTGTTACTAAACTTTAAACTTCAGTAAAAACAAGTATAAGAATCAAAAATCGCCCTTCACAAGAATATTGCTTGCTTTAAAACGAATTAAATGGGTAATCAGTATGTTCATTTTCTAACAATAGCTATGATGGGGTTGCATTCAAGAATAACTAAAGCAAATGGCTGAAAAATTCTCACACACGTTATTTATAGCCTAAATACAACAATTAGGGTGAAAACAAGGATTGCCAATTTTTATTGGATCTCAATTTTAAAGATTTTAAAGTCTACTATTTTTGTTTTTGTTGAGCTGCATCAAGCAAACTTTATTTTACTATGGATTATATTATTATAAATGAGTATTAATCAATGAATGTGAAAAACAATTTTCAATAAAACTATAACAATTAGTTCAATATCTCCAAATCGGTTAAAGATGACATTCCTTATTTTCACCTAACACCCTTCAATTATTAGCCACCAAATCTTTTAAATTACGATTTTAAAAATTTTTAGGAAAATCCCAATCGTGTAAAAAGGCTACTACAGTTTTTACACTATATTTGTAATTTTTAAAGTAAAAGCAATTGCCCTTAAACTTTGTAGACAAGTTATATAAACTTTGAACAAGTGTTGATAATCACATCGTTCAAATGACGCAGTTAAAATGCTCATGAAAAATTAATTAATACAAGACTTCAAGTTTGATGAACGTGAATGACAAAGGGGCGCAATAATTTTCTTCAGAACAGAACAAAGGTTACATCTTTGCTCCTGCAGTAGACATACACATACACGCGAATTCAAATTCAAAAAAAGTGCAAATACTTCAGCTATTAAAAATTATTATAAACAATTCCCCCAAGCCTAAAGTGCCCTTAACATTTTCAGTGGGGAGAAATTTTTCATGGTGCCACATCGACAAATTTATAAATAGTAATCAAACTTATTTAATACAACAATTAGTTATAATCACGAAAACTTGTTAATCGAGTCGAGACAGATAGCGTCAGCTATTAGGGAACAAAAACTCATAGCCATGATTGGCCGACATTTTCTGATGCATCGAATTAATAATTACTTAAATATAAGTTTTAAACACTTAGGTACTTTATTAACATTTAAGGCAATTTTGGCTAACAGTAATAGATGTACTGATACATCCAATAAATAAAGCATAAATATTTAACATAATTACTGCAAGTTCCTAAATAGCTGAACCTTTCAAGCAACAAAAAATACGTATTTTACCTTGTAAGGGCGTACTACCGCTAGTATCCAAAATGTTTATGACACTTAAGTTAGTTTTAACGGCAATCGACGTAAAATTAATTATGAATACTATCACTACAAATATCACATGCACGGTACTCCGACATTACCGAAAACCGTTGAAAGACTGGCATCAAAAATGGCGTTTTATCTGTTAATTGATGACATTGAACATCTTTTTGTGTTGTTTTACTCGACTTTTAACGGAATTTTTAATGCGTTGGGTAAAATGCGAACTTGAACAAAGATAAAACTTTATAGAGGTGACTGGAGTGATTATGTAGCTGCTGATAAAAAGAATTTCAATGCTAAAATTATTTGCACATCGGGGTATTTTTTTTTAATGGCTTTAAAACTTCTTGCACTAGTTATGATGTATATATTCTTAATAACGACTATCAGCCCTTTAACTCAAAACTCATTTAAATTATGGTTTCAAAATGTACATGAATGAAATTGACAAAAAGATGAGTTTTGAAATAGGCTTTGCATTTAGACAAGAAATACGACGGTCGATCCAGAAATAAGGTTCCCATCAATTTTACAAATAGACAACATTGTTTATTCTTATAGAAATTTACTGGAAAGAGGAAACTTTGCTCTATTTCTCTACATAATCGCCATCTTTTTCTACGCATTTTTGTAGACGGTGCTCCAATTTCCGTACCCAATGTCGTAGAACTCCGCCGCCAACCCGTTGAGGAAGCGTTTCACCTCTTCTTTGACTGTCATGGCCCACTCACCTTACAGTCCGGACCTCGCGCCTAGTGATTATCACTTGTTCCCCAAGTTAAAGGAACACTTGAGTGGCCGACGCTTCCAGAGCGACGATGATGTCAAAGAAGAGGTGAAACGCATCCTCAACGGGTTGGCGGCGGAGTTCTACTACATTGGGATACGGAAATTGGAGCACCGTCTACAAAAATGCGTAGAAAAAGATGGCGATTATGAAGAGAAATAGAGCAAAGTTTCTTCTTTCCAACGATGTAAATTTCTATGAGAATAAACAATGTTGTCTATTTGTAAAATTGATGAGAACCTTATTTCTGGATCGACCCTCGTACTTACAAGGGAGGGTCACGATATATGTTGTCGCTAGAATCTGAACAAGACTGTGTTTATTGCATCAAGAAAATCAAAACTAGATGTTTTGCAGAGTTATACGTGCCACTGGCCATTTCCTTCGGGAAAATAGGGAAAAAACTGAGAAGTTGAATAATAAAGGTAATTTTTGCGATCGCGTTGGCCATGAAACCGTCAAGAGATAAAATCGAATTTTTTTTATTAACCAATTCGCGCGTCCTTTGCAAATAAAATGGTGCAAAGTTTTTGAAAATATCTTAAGCCCAGGGCCTTTCAGTATAAATGCGAGGCCCTGGGCAAACAATGTTTTTGAGGCCATTCAAAATTAAAAACTATGAGGGAAAAATATAAAATGTTTATGGTCGTTCTCATGATATATGTTATAAAACTGTTATTTCAAGGATATAAATATTAAATATGTTTTCTTTTTTCCTAACAGATCAAGTTAAAAATTAAGGCCCCTAAAACTGTAAGGCCCAGGGTATCGACCCTTCTTAACCCCCCCCCCCCACTGATAAGGCCTGCTTGCACCACATGCGTAATAAACGATATGATTTTTATTAAAAAAATACGTTTTAATAAACATATTTGGAAACATTTACAAAAAAATGAAAGCCCAGGAACTGATACGATTTTGTTGAGGTGTTTTTTAGATACATAAAAATACTGCAATTGAGAGGGCAATGATGGCTGACCACCCTGTACCTTCCTTAGAATACTTCATCATTACTTTTTAAAATCGCGAAAGTTTTAGACGTTAATTTTTAACTATCTAGAAAAATTACCCTTTATTTGTTCGATCAAAATATTTACTTAAGAAATTATAGAAAATTTAGCAAGTTAACCCATTTTTATTCACGTGGCCCACAGTAATCATTTATTGGGCTGCCGTTCTACGCGTTAGCAATGATATCTTATTCGAAACGCATTCCAATTAACAAATAAAAAGCTCTAAACTTTGGATTACACCGTTTTTTTCTAAGAGTAGTACAGTTAACGAGCCACCACTGCGGCCGGTGAATGGTTCTACTTACCAGGTTGATGGATGGATCGATGCTCCAACATTAATCATCCGAAATCAATTTGGGGTCCGGCTAACCAAGGAGTGGCTCGGCGGAGACAATCTGCAACAATGGACTTTAATGAGCTTCATTACTTCTCTTAGGAGGTGCGAACCTCGACCCCGTCCTTATTAACACAATGCCCACCCAGAAAATACTAATATGTAATCTAGAGAATTATCCACGTGTGAGTTTTTCATACAATAATATTAGTTAGAAGCGTGTGTGGGTTAGGGAATACAACGGCAGACGAAATAACATGTTTAAATTATACTAAATAGATTGGGTTTGTGGAATGCATAACCGGTGGAGGTTATTTAAAAAAGCTATCACTTGCGGTGTAAGAATGGGAAATCATTTTAATAAACTTTATGTAAATAAAAAAAGGGGTCGTTACACATTTAAATATTTGTGAGAAGACCATTTATATTAGTTTCGAGACAAAACAAAGAGGCGAGAGTCTCCAAAAGTATAGATTTTCTATAGAAGATATTTTACATAAAAAATAAGATTGGTAATAAAAATAATTATAACAATAAAATAGGTTATAAAAATAAGTTCAGTTAAAAATCACTACTAAGGGCGAAACAGCTATCCAGAGATGATAAAAAATTCTGCGTTTACAAAACAGTTTTGCGACCAACAACACTATATGCCTGCGAAACTTGGATACTGAATAAGAAACCACAGGAAAGATTGCAGAGATGGGAGAGGAAAATACTTAGAAGAGTTTTGGGTAAATAAGATTGCTTTTGACAAAGACACCAAGAAAATCTAGCATTTCTACAATAGATTCTTCATGAAAAGAAGAAAATGACTTAACGAAACGAATTTATCATAAACTTACAAGTTCATAACTCAAACATTAAAACAAAAACTGTTTTGTAACGCAAGTTTTTCAGTTCTTTCTCTATTATTAACACTCAGTATTAAACAATTTTTATAACACCTGTTTAGCATAAATTTATAAACCGCAATGTATAAACGGTCATTCCCTAATTATTATAACTATATTTGCTCCCAAAAATTAGCTTTCGGCGATAGAATAAACTGGACGTATACTAAATGTTAATTCTAAATAAGACTTTAAGTGAGCACAATCTATTTTTAAATCTATACACAAATTTTAGTAGCTTATTTAATAAATTTTGCACAATGTCGATACAGTAATGTTTTTCAATACTCAACAAATAAAATACAGGCCATTTTATACGAAGTTCCTTAATATCTAATATATGTATTATCGAAAAGTGCACGGTTGGGTCATAGTCAAAGATGAGGCTAATTAAATTCCATTTATTTAATCAAATTTTACTAAGCTTTACATTTGAACAGATGAAGTTAGTTAATATATGAGAATTACATGTCTAAAAACCCAAACATTTGTTTATACAAGGTCAAATTCCACTGCATCCTCATTTTATTCTAAAATAAAAACCATTGAATTTTAAGAGCTCACCAAATATTTTGATGTTGACAGCAAAACCAATTAACGAATAAAAATGCCATGCGAAAAACATAAATATTACAATCAAACAGACCAATTAGGAAATTCTGGCAAAATTAAACTAGTCCTATAAAAATTTCCTCTAAAATTTATTTATTTAATATTTTTTAAACGTTCACAAAACGTCGAACGATTTTAGCACTTAAAAAAAACAACTGGTAACTGACTTCTTTAATTAAATGCATTCCTCTCCTTACTAGGCGAAAAATGTTCAAGTTTAAAACAAAGCAAAAATTAATGAGCCACAAAAAAAAGATAAATCGGTGCAAAAAGCTTGCATGGCGAATGAACATTAAGTAATCGTGATTACTTACCCATAACAAAATTATCAAGTTTTGAGGTTGTAATTATACAATTTTATAAAGCTAACCTTTATGGAAGGCTATATCTAACTGCTTATTAGCATTTTGTTACATGAAAAACTTATTTTAATTATTTCACGTGTGCAACTAACTTATACTGACTGCATTAATGTTTACTGAGAATTTTCCTGAATATTAAATCAGTCTTTTCTTCACTAAATACATTAATTTGAATAAATTTCGTTGCTGTTATAAAGGAATGATTACGTAATTTTCGCAAAATAAATGTAACTACTAAAATATTATCGAGAACGGAGCTAATAAATATGACGACATACAAATAAATCTAAGTCAAAAAAGTGCAAAACCTATAGTATTCGTGCTTTTCCTGAAAGGATTTTTTAACTGAAGTAATTGACTACAAACTTCAAAGACATTTTTTTCACCTTAAATAATTATCACTTAATTGAAACGGTGACTAAACAATTTTCATAAAAATGCTTAAGTCTTCGCATTTTGCTGAAAAAAATCGTATAATTTTTGAACTAAAGCCATCGGCTTAAAACTGACAAAACCATTGACATCATAAAAATTATTCACCCTCAAATCGCCCCTATTAGGATCAAATTTTTTAATGAAATAGAAATAGACTAAGGCCCTTGAATTTTCTCATGAAACAGAAAAAAATTTGCAACATTATCTAGAAACTCTAAACCAGGAATTGGAAAAAATTAATATGAAAATAAATACCGAAAAAACTAAAACTATAATCGTTACAACAGAGAACAACTCAGGCATAAAATAACTTTAAATGAACTAAGGTTAGAACAGGTGGTAAGCTTTAAATATTTAGGAGTGATCGTAGAAAAAAATGGAGGAATGGACAAGGATATAAGCGAAAGGACAGAAAATGTGGGAAAATATTTAGCAACATTTTTTGGAAATAGAGAAGTCCCAAAACGAACAAAAGTGGAAGTTTTATGAGCTACCGATTTTCCTAAACTTGACATGAGTATTTAAAAACAATTTCCGATTTTTTCTTAACACCAACGAACCCTTTTTAAATGTTGTTACGTTTTACTTAACTAAAATTTCCCTGCTTTTGCGATTTTACACATGCTCATCTTAGATAATCAACTCAGATAAATAAAGCGGTTTTAATTTACATTTTCTTGAATCCAATTTTTGGAAGTTACATTTCCGCTTCACGAAAAGGAATTTAAACTCATCTTACTTTTAAGGCGAGCATAGCATGTCCGACGCTTATTTATGTTTGAAAAAAAGGTAATTTTTCTTTGTGTGCCGGAACAATTTGTAATACCACGGTGCATGAGCCGAACGCATTACCAAATTTTGATGCAAAAAATTAAGGAACATTATAATTACTCGTCGGACAGTTTATGCTGATAACGTATGATTAAAATTCATCCACAAAAATATCAAATTACAGGTATTTAAGCAGGTGCATTGAATTTCGATACGGGAAAGCATAATTAATCACATTCGAACGATTTTGAGTTAATTTTCTGCTAATAAACTACTATTATTTTGGTCAATATTTTGCATGTAATTATTTAAAAAAACTATACCTAAGTTGCTACTTATTTTTATACAGCTTCTGCAGGTGAGCAAAATGTAGCTACATCACCAATTACATCATTTGACCCACATTTTCGTCTTTAAAAATTGTGTTTAACACTTACAGAGGTGTGGTAAGCTAGGCAATAAAAACTTCTGTGGTTTCGCTTAAATAATTGAAGTATATCCTATACAGTATGTATGTATAAAAAATCAAGCCTATACAACTATGGTACTGCTAAAGTGTACATTTGGTTGCCTACATTAGGTAGAAACTTTAAAAACTAACAGTTTTGTAACGATTATATCACATGGACGACCAATTTACCATCTCCAGATCTGTTGGGAACAATTTTTTACTGGTACATAAACAAAGTTTTTGTTATACTTAACTTAAAATTAAAATAACCAGTTCAAAAACTGTTCTTATTTTAGACTATTACAGATATTTTGAGTTTATAGGACCTGAAATATAATGAGAATTGGTCAAAATGTTAGTATTATAGTTTTAGTAATTTTTATAACAGTCAAATTAATTTTTTTTGGAATGTAGTTTTATGTTTACAAATAAACAATCACCTGCAATAATTATTACTGCATAGTTTTTTTCCGATAACTCATTAACAGTTTTATCGTCTAAGCCAGTTATAAAAAGTCTATGAGACAAATTGAAGGAAAAACGAAGAAGAGAATCAGAAAAGAAATATACAGACCAGTTAAAGATGAAGCCAGCGGTAATAAAAATTCAAGGAAGGCATCTGGGTTGGTTGGAACATGTTAACGAAATGAAAGAGGAAAGGCTAACTAGGAAAGCATACAAACCAAGACCATCACGCAATACAAAAGAGGTAAACTCAGAAAAAGATGGCAAGACGATGTAAAAACACAGCAACGGAAAGAAATATCAAATGGGAAGAGATTAGAAAACCGCGCAAGGCAGAAAAGTGTGCTAGTCAAACGTCCTGCACTTAGCGGTTGGTGGACTTGAGAAAAAGATCAAAATATATAACATAATATGCATTACTCAAATAATTCAACCGTTTATCAAACGATTCAAAAATATCTTAGTTTTTTATTCTTCTTTAAATAGCAGATAGCTGGAGATAAGTGATAATACAACATTTTTAAACTTTTTTAGTTTAATATGGTTAACTGTAAATTTGAAAAAAGCATAGTTATGAATTTCTCAATTCTTTTATTGCTTGGTATGTTTAAAATATTTCAGAACAGCACTAAACGTTTTGAAATTTGTCCTAGAGGTATATTATTGCTTCCTGTTGAGCAAAATTTGGTGAGGTCTATTTTATATACGAACGATTAAATTTGACGCAAATATTTAACAGGATTATAATTTTTGGAATGCAGATTATTACCTCATATCTTGTATGTAATAAAAATGAAAAAGGTCAATTGGTTAAGATACTAAGTGCTGAATTATCCGGCATTTACAGAAATTGCAAATATTCAAAAGTTCAGGAGAATTCAATAAAATTTCAATCGTATTAAAATATATAGTGATCTTGGTGGTTTAAAAACACATATTGTAATATTATAATTGTACAATTTTAACAACAATTACCGGCACATAATTGTTAATGAACGGAAAGTTAATGAAATTATTTAAAATTTAGCAAAAGTTCACTCAATTCCACAAACTTTAACACTACTTTAATATCAAAGAAAAAGCCTCCAGTGAATGTTTCATAATTCGTTTTAATTTAGTGGTGGTAATAAGAAAACTATGGGCTGGAAGGTCGGGTCGTTAATCTTCAACCTTAACTGGCCCAAAAAAAGTAAAATTGTTACCTTCTCAGAAATTCGTCCTTTGAATAAAGTGGTAAAATTATTAACTTACTAGTAAAACAATCTCGTTTGTAACATTATATGTTAAGTAGATGGATAGTTAACGGTCTAAAATACGTGGGAAATATTTGGTTCTGGTTAAAGAAAAAAGTGTCGACAGGAATTAATAAATATACCTGTAAATTTGTGGGTTTGAACAAAATTGAACAAAGTTTGAGCCAAGTAGGAGCTAGAACAATTTAGGCCAGTGCTAAATTTTGTTGTTGTTGAGTTATTATAATCAGTAGCGGTCGAAAGGGGGAGCTTTAGGCTCACATCAAGTCACCACGATATTTATTGATATAAATAGAGAAAAAAATTAGACTAGGAGTAAAGATTGTCCATGAAGAACAAGCAGAGTTGGACAACAACCCCTTGTGCACATAAAATAAGACACAGTTTCCTCTTGTTCTATACAAGATCGTTAAGGTGCAAGACATTAAAAAAAAAACAATGAAAGGATGAAATTTAAAAAATAAAAATAACACTTGATTCTTAATACATTACGACTTATTTTTACAGGATATTTTTATTTAATTTGTATTCGTTTAGAAATAGCCAATAATTCGTATCGACACAGTGAAAAAAAAACGAAATTACATAAAACAGCACAAGTTTATAGTTAACTGATCTGCCACAACAAAGAATAAAACCCCAATCAAAGAATTTAAACATTGTTTTATACAATTAACTCAACAAAGCAAAATTTCCTTACTGTTAACCTCCTTTCGAGACACATATTCCCGAATAATTTTCCAACCGCTTAAGATATTGACTTGAAATTTTCAGGATATGTTTACAATGCTTATCTACAACGAAAAAATGATTTAGGATACGATCCAATATTTTGTTTGTAAGAAACTTAAACAATTAACTCAACAAAGCAAAATTTCTTTACTGTTAACCTCCTTTCAAGAAACATATTCCTGAATAATTTTTCAACCGCTTAAGATATTGACTTGAAATTTTTAGAATATGTTAACAATGCTTATCTACAACGAAAATATAATTTAGGATACGATCCAATATTTTGTTTGTAAGAAACTTCAACAATTAACTAAAGAAAGCAAAAATCCCTTACTATTAATTAACCTCCTTTCGAGACACATATTCCCAAATAATTTTTCAACCGCTTAAGATATTGACTTGACATTTTCAGGATATGTCTACAATGCTTGTCTACAACGAAAAAATAATTTAGGATACGATCCAATATTTTGTTTGTAAGAAACTTTAACAATTAACTCAACAAAGCAAAATTTCCTTACTGTTAACCTCCTTTCGAGACACATATTCCTGAATAATTTTTAAACCGCTTAAGATATTGACTTAAAATTTTCAGGATATGTTTATAATGCTTATCTACAACAAAAAAATGATTTAGGAAACGATCCAATATTCTGTTTGTAAGAAACTTTAACAATTAACTCAACAAAGCAAAATTTCCTTACTGTTAACCTCCTTTCGAGACACATATTCCTGAATAATTTTTCAACCGCTTAAGATATTGACTTGAAATTTTTAGAATATGTTAACAATGCTTATCTACAACGAAAATATAATTTAGGATACGATCCAATATTTTGTTTGTAAGAAACTTCAACAATTAACTAAAGAAAGCAAAAATCCCTTACTATTAACCTCCTTTCGAGACACATATTCCCGAATAATTTTTCAACCGTTTAAGATATTGACTTGAAATTTTCAGGATATGTTTATCATACTTATCTAGAAAGAAAAAATAATTTAGGATACGATCCAATATTTTGTTTGTAAGAAACTTTAACAATTAACTCAACAAAGCAAAATTTCCCTACTGTTAACCTCCTTTCGAGACAAATATTCCTGAATAATTTTTCCACCGCTTAAGATATTGACTTGAAATTTTTAGAATATGTTAACAATGCTTATCTACAACGAAAATGTAATTTAGGATACGATCCAATATTTTGTTTGTAAGAAACTTCAACAATTAACTAAAGAAAGCAAAAATCCCTTACTATTAATTAACCTCCTTTCGAGACACATATTCCTGAATAATTTTTCAACCGCTTAAGATATTGACTTGAAATTTTCAGGATATGTCTATAATGCTCGTCTACAACGAAAAAATAATTTAGGATACGATCCAATATTTTGTTTGTAAGAAACTTTAACAATTAACTCAACAAAGCAAAATTTCCCTACTGTTAACCTCCTTTCGAGACACATATTCCTGAATAATTTTTCAACCGCTTAAGATATTGACTTGACATTTTCAGGATATGTTAACAATGCTTATCTACAACAAAAATATAATTTTGGAAACGATCCAGTATTTTGTTTGTAAGAAACTTCAACAATAACCTAAAGAAAGCAAAAATCCCTTACTATTAACCTCCTTTCGAGACACATATTACCGAATAATTTTTCAACCGTTTAAGATATTGACTTGAAATTTTCAGGATATGTTTATCATATTTATCTACAAAGAAAAAATAATTTAGGATACGATCCAATATTTTGTTTGTAAGAAACTTTAACAATTAACTCAACAAAGCAAAATTTCCCTACTGTTAACCTCATTTCGAGACACATATTCCTGAATAATTTTTCAACCGCTTAAGATATTGATTTGAAATTTTCAGGATATGTTTACAATGCTTATCTACAACGAAAATATAATTTTGGAAACGATCCAATATTTTGTTTGTAAGAAACTACAACAATTAACTAAAGAAAGCAAAAATCCCTTACTATTAACCTCCTTTCGAGACACATATTACCGAATAATTTTTCAACCGTTTAAGATATTGACTTGAAATTTTCAGGATATGTTTATCATACTTATCTACAAAGAAAAAATAATTTAGGATACGATCCAATATTTTGTTTGTAAGAAACTTTAACAATTAACTCAACAAAGCAAAATTTCCCTACTGTTAACCTCCTTTCGAGACACATATTCCCGAATAATTTTTCAACCGCTTAAGATATTGACTTGAAATTTTCAGGATATGTTTACAATGCTTATCTACAACGAAAAAATGATTTTGGAAACGATCCAATATTTTGTTTGTAAGAAACTTTAACAATTAACTCAACAAAGCAAAATTTCCCTACTGTTAACCTCCTTTCGAGACACATATTCCCGAATAATTTTTCAACCGCTTAAGATATTGACTTGAAATTTTCAGGATATGTTTACAATGCTTATCTACAACGAAAAAATGATTTTGGAAACGATGCAATATTTTGTTTGTAAGAAACTTCAACAATTAACTCAACAAAGCAAAAATCCCTTACTATTATTAACCTCCTTTCGAGACACATATTCTTGAATAATTTTTCAACCGTTTAAGATATTGACTTGACATTTTGAGAATATGTTTAACATGCTTATCTACAAAGAAAAAATAATTTAGAATACGATCCAATATTTTGTTTGTAAGAAACTTTAACAATTAACTCAACAAAGCAAAATTTCCTTACTGTTAACCTCCTTTCGAGACATATTCTCGAATAATTTTCCAACCGCTTAAGATATTGACTTGAAATTTTCAGGATATGTTAACAATGCTTATCTACAACGAAAAAATGATTTTTGAAACGATCCAATATTTTGTTTGTAAGAAACTTCAACAATTAACTGAACAAAGCAATATTTCCTTACTATTGATTTCCTTTCGAGACACATATTCTCGAATAATTTTTCAACCGCTTAAGATATTGACTTGAAATTTTCAGGATATGTTTATAATGCTTATCTACAACGAAAAAATTATTTAGGATACGATCCAATATTTTGTTTGTTAGAAACTTTAACAATTAACTCAACAAAGCAAAATTTCCTTACTGTTAACCTCCTTTCGAGACACATATTCCCGAATAATTTTTCAACCGCTAAAGATATTGACTTGAAATTTTCAGGATATGTTTATAATGCTTATCTACAACGAAAAAATTATTTAGGATATGATCCAATATTTTTTTTATACAAGTTTAATTAATTTAATTGTAAATATTTTTATAATTTTTTAAAACAATTAAAAAGTAATGTTTTTTTGTGATAACTAATCACCAAAATATTATGCTATTATATTAAATCTTGCGTGAGCCGAGTAAGTTTTAAAATTAACACAGCTTATCCATTTACTAACGAGCGACATGGCCAAATTAACACAGGATCCATAATTAGCCTACTTATAATTAACAAGTGCAGTTGCATGATGGGCACAATTTTCAGCTTTAACATGCGAAAATGATTTCTTATATGTATGAATCTTTTTCAACAATCTACAATAAAATAACATATTTTTTAATATGCAGATTAAATTTGTTATCTTTGCCACTCTTGTTAATATTAAAAAATTGATTTATCGAGGTGCACACGCAACCGTCATGAACATTTTAATATTAATTTAATTTAGATTGCATATATGGATAATACACAAAGTTGCCCAAACGAAAATTTACACTTTAGACATTAAAATTAAACTCGGTTGAACTTTGAAAACAAATTCTGATGTCGTTCATTGTTCTAGCACAGCTCAGAAGAATCTTTTCTGCGCATATTATCATACATATTCAGAAGATAATGACTGTTTTAAACTACATCTCTTAAGTTATGCGACAGATATTAATTCGTTCAGGTTTTAACATATTATGCAGCTTGATAAAACAGTAACAATGGTTTGCAATCGTCTTACAGTTGCTATGTGGTTAATTAATATGAAACAGAATTTTCCAAGGAAACGCTTCCGTTACAACGACTTTTTTTTTTAATAATATGAACAATCTCATGTAATAAATTCAGTGTTCACTTAGATGCAACGTACATATTTTTGTGAAATTTAACTTTAAAATTTCTTAAATAAGACGTTAACATGTAAAATTCTAACTGCAAAATCTAGATATAGTGTTAAGCCAAATAAATTACTCTTATTAACAGGTCTTGAAAGCGAAGGTGAGGAATAGAAAGATAATCTAATAATTAATGCTAATTAGTATTATTTTTTTGTATAAATCATTGTAGTCGCGATTATAAGCTTTAGTTAATAGATTTTACTGTTAATTATTATGGAACTTATAAAGAAATAAAACTCAAAAAATGTTTTATCATGCCAATAATAAATGCTTGAAGAAGGAGATCTCAAAAGAAATTAAAGCGTGTATTTAATGCCTTTGCTGATGATATGATGGTTTGTGCTCCAACAGAAAACGCCCTACAAGAAAACTTATTGGTGTGGGAAGACGAATTAAAGAAAAGGAACTTAAAGATTAACACGAACAAAACAAAGGTTATGATGATTGATAGCTAAAGAACAAAAGCAACTTAACATATAACTGATCCAGGAAAAAATAGAACAAGAGTATAGATAAATATCTGGGAATTTGGATAGAGGGAGAAGGTACCGTTTTTCAAAGAGTCGAAAACCGTCTCAATAATCGATCTTTTCCTTAGTAAAATCTTCTGAAGAGACCCATGTGATGATGGTAACAGATACGGGTCTGATCTACCGGGAACAAAACGGGGAAATGAATTGAGACATAGACTAGAAGAAAAAGAAGTCAGCTGGAGAGATTTGCCACAGTTGGCCAATGATAGAGGAGGATGAAGAGACATAATCAAAAACTACGAAAACACACCGGAAGGTACAACAGGACCCGATTAAGAAGAAGAATGTAGTGTTCTGCACTCGTCAATATTCTCGAAAAAAAAAAAGTGATTAATTGCAAGTCAGTAGATTTTAGGTACTAATATACCTCAAAAATATTTAAAAAGTAATTTATTTTGTAAACTAAAAACCCAAAAATGTACATGGTTTTTTATTTAAAGTAACAAAGGTACTTTTTGGTGCGCGAAAATACAGTTTAAGGAAATTTTAGGTTGTGCTTTAAATGATCAAAAACAACTTTTATATTATAAGTTTAGTTTTATAACGGTTAATAAATAATGGGTTATGAAGGACTAGGTGGACACCTTGTATAATTACAGTCAATAGATGTTCTGAATGTTAATATTTTAAATGTACAAACTATTTCGTTTAAAACAGCTAATTTAGTTATAAATCCAATTTCATTAACAGGCACTGAAAAAAAAACGCCTTATAAAACACAGTTTATCTTATCTGAACCCGTGTAACTAGGTAAACATTCTGTCGTCGCCTAACAAGCGGTCATCACGCTTTAAAACACACAGATTTAAATTTTAAAATCAAAGGTTCAATCCGTGTCGCATTTGTATATTTCGTACGGCCGGCAATTAGTTTATTCCAGCGTCCGTTGTCGGGTATAAAAGCATTGTTCTGCTGAGTAAATAAGTTTAGTATGCAATTGTTTTCAGAAACAATCCCCATAAGTCACTGGACCTAGAATTCGAATCGTGAGAGTTACCTGGCACAGGTTGACATTTTTTTGTTGGATTTTTTGTGTCCCTTAACATATAGGCCGAGGCGAGCAATAGATTTTGTTTCGTGTTCAAAACATTTTAAACTGTTTGGGAATTTAGAATTCCTGGAATTTAAACTACTTGTTAGCGATTGTTTTATGTTGTTATATACAGGGTGGTTTATCTACTGCAGTCGAGATTTTCATTTGTTTCAACTAATAAATTTAGCATGATATTTCCTTATACAAATTTCGTTACATTTGTTTATTAAATGTTTAAATACTCTTTGCATTGTTAAACTTCCGTTTAATTATAAAAGACTTTTCGCATAGTTTAGTAAACAAAATGTTTAAAAAAACGATAATGATTATTGAGCTATTTTAAAAATAAGTAACATTTGTACAATTATCATGATTTTAGCAATAAAAATTTATACAGAATGACAATAATCTATTGCGTTAGATGACCACAGTGCCGGATTAAGGTTGCTATGAGCCCTAGGCCCAAAGGCAGAATGGGCCCCTGATGCAAGGTGTTGAACAAAAAAAAAAAAACGTTACCAAACTGGTAAGCTCAAAAAAAAGGTTCTCGCCCTCATAATATCTAGAAAATGTCGAGTTATATCCAAAATATCGACCTATCAGGGCCTTATGGGACCCCCTGAGAACGCGGGGCTCTAGGCCCGGGCCTACTCAGCCTATACAGAAATCCGGCACTGGATGATCAACTTTGTTACTATAGGTACCTACCTACAAATTTGTTTAATTTTATTTTCCATATTGAGATCATCATAGATCATAGATTAGAGCTTTTTATCTAAACGTATTTATATTCCATTATAATAAATCACTTGAATAATTTAAACATTTATCAAATAATAACATTTTTACATACAGTTCAGGGAGTAATATAACAGACATATTGCTTCAAATATACCTATCTTCAAAAAAATGTTGCCTCTACAATTATTGCTATATATAATAAATTTAACACATCACCTGAGAGTATAATAAATCTTCCCACCCGCGAATTGAAGAAGAAATTAAGAAAAGTTCTTATTTCTAAAGCTTAGTATGGAGTAAGCGAATATTTAAATGATGCTGACTTTATAAAATGTTATATTTAAATATAATTTTGCTGTGTTTTTTCTTTTTATTAACTAGTATGTATATTATTGTAATGTACGTAAGACAAGTTCTACACCTTTTTTGGGATATTCAGAACAAATAAAGATTATTATTATTATTATTATTGATGGACGAATAAATAAATTACGGATTTGTTTTTCGGCTGTAGATAATTCCAAAATGATTATTTACGGTGAAATTTTGGAATCGCTTTTTTTTTTTAATGGAAAGCGATACTATTTGTTTTTGAAAAGACAACTGAATAAAGATTGTGTAGATGCGTTATTCAATATCACATTATTCGTACAACACGTGCGACTAAGCCGTATGAAATATAATATTACATCACATCACTTTTCAATTTAAAAAATATCCTTAATGAGTAATAAATCTTATCTCGGATTATTCACGCTGTCAGCTCGAATATAGTATTGCATGGAGGATTTAAAATCAACACCTTTAAAAGGAATTAAATTATTAAAGTGCTCGAGTTGTATTTCACCTCGACAACGATAATGTTTCGTTAAATATACATTACACCGTGGTGGTGCCAATAAATTTCAAGTTAGTTTATTTTGGTTATAAAAGTTAGTACAGGATATATGAAAAAAAGTAACCCTTAAATGAAAGATGGAGGAACAAGAGTCGTTCCAAATATTTTTCTAGAGGCCTTTGTTTTTTTTTTCTGGCAATGATGTCGTTTCAAATATTTGCTAAATACTTTTAGGTTGTGTGAAATAAGTAATTTTTTTTTCTGAAAAGTGACGAATTTCGTGTAAATATTTTAAAACAAATAAAAAGTAAGACATGAATTTTATTAGGAACATTAAAAAAACTTATACAAATAAGTTCAATTGAAGATGTTTTCTTAATTGAAGTTAATTATATTACAGATGATATAGCTATCATAGCAGGAAGTCAAAGGGACCTAGAAGACAACTTAAATATCTGGAACCAAATATTAACAGTAAATGAACAAAAATAAAACTAAAATCATGGTAATATCGAACGAAAAAGATGAAATACAAATTAGAGTGGTTGGAGAACTAATAGAACAAGCTAGCAGCTTTCAACACTTGGGCATTAGAAAGGACTGGAAAAATATTATAAAGAAATAATTTTGGATGTATGGAAAAAACCTACACCCTATGGGTAGACAGGGAATAGATTAGAGATAGATATATTACATAAACGAAACACTCAAATAATTCAAGCATTTATCAAATAATAACGTAATCATAAAATGAAAAATATTGGGTTAAAGAATATTTCAAACGCCCCACAATGCAACAAGCGTTGAACATTTAAAATCGCTGAATTAAAAACATATTGGGTACATTTTATTGTATCAAATTATCTTACAATAATGAGACTTAGTCAAGATTTCCAATCCATTACTTTGTGACCACTTATATTTTAAATGCGAACAAAGACAGAACTACATGTTAACGGCTAAAACATAAATAGTATCACTTGTTTTAAACTAGTCGTTTTTTTCAGTTATTTTTTTGTTCGCATCGGCCTGTTAGTTGGTATGGATCGTGCACCCGGCCAAGTGAATAAAGTTAAAGAACAATACTTAAAGAAGCCCTGTTCAGTTAAAATGGGTCGCCATAACTGTGATAGGCATTTTTTCTAAGAGTATCATGGGGAATTTATGAAAATATGCCGGAATTGCACACATTTCTTTAGTACCTTCGTAGTTTGTACGTATAATCGACTACTCGTCGGTCAGTTATTTAGCAGATGTTTCCTGCAACGCGACAATTAACTGAAATTCCAGTTTATAATAACACACACATCAAGCGCGCTTAATTTATTGTGTATTAAGTGAGGGGTACAAAGTATCATAATTAAAAATAATGTAAATATATAAAAGTTTATTACGGACATTAATTTTAATCGAATTCATGGCGACTTTTGCGCTAATACGTGATGTGTAGTTTCACCTGAATGTTGATAAAACATGTGTAATTTTGTGGAGTAATTAATCTGGTTTTCGTTAATTTAATTGCGGTTTTATTGCGGACTTTGTCTGGTTAAGTTTTATGGCGAATTTATCGCTTCAAGGGGAACGCATAATTTTTGTTCATAATTATCTCGATTTTTAAGATGTACGGAAAGTTTACCACCGACGAACAAAACATAATTTAAACTGTCCTTTAAATATTAAATTGATGAAGTATGGCACAAAGGACTGATACATAAAATTAACAAAACGCTTCCTAAGCAATACGTAGACATCACATCATACATCTCTGACAGACTCTACAGAATAAAACGAAGATGAATATTCCGACTTAAAGGAGATAAAAGCAGGCGTACCACAGGGTAGCGTCCTTGGTCCTGTCCTTCATCTGTTATACACTAGTGATATACCAGTACTAGAAGAAGTTACTGTAGCCACATTTGCAGACGACACTACTACTTGCAGTAGGCAAAGATCAGAAAACAACCACTAGAGAGTTGCAAACAGCCAGTAACGCAATGCTCAACTGGACCAAACTATGGAAAATTAAGCTTAACGAGTTTAAGTCCATCCATGTCAATTTTACAAATAAAAGGATAACCGATCCACTCTGCTACTTAATATAAATGGGACTATAAAACCATACGAAAATCAAGCGAAATATCTTGGCATGACCCTTGACGCAAAATTGCGATGGAAAAATCATGTTAAAAAAAACAAACTTAATCTAAAATACAGACAGTACTTCTGGCTTCTTGGAAGATATTCCAAATTATCATTATACTGGCTTCGTGTTTATCGGCAAACCTTTTAATTTCTTCCTTAACCATTGGTATGGTATACCAGGATCTCGATGAAGATCACTGTTGCGGACGTACCATGGAGCGTTTACCATATTTCGTAGCACTTTGTTTTGGAAAGTCTGGATAGATGTAACATTGCTGTCTTTGGTGCAACCCCAAAGTTGAATACCGTAAAGCCACACCGGTTTCAGGACCTGTTTTTATATTAGGATCTTATTATACAGGGTGTGTATAAATTGGCGGAAGCGCTACACGTGACGATATTCTTCGTAAAATTTTAAGTCGAAAATCTTAATACAAAAATGTTGTACCATACCTCCTATGGCCTCAGGAACCATTTAAAGAAACAAAAATTTGGCAACATTGCATCCATTGATTGTCGTTTGGACATTTTTTTATCAGCAATTTTTGAAAGGAAAAACACAATATCTAGGAAAAAATATTATTCGAAATTTAATGTTATTCCAAATCGCAACTTTTTCATTTAAAAATATTTAATAATAACGCTTATTAAAGGACCGAATGTCAAAACTTTGAGGACCTCTTGCAGACACAGCAAGCATGGTACAACATTTTTGTAATAAGATTTTCGACTTAGAATTTTACGAAGAACATCGCCACGTGTAGCGCTTCCGCCAATTTATACACACCCTGTATAATAAGATCCTAATATAAAAACAGGTCCTGAAACCGGTGTGGCTTTACGGTATTCAACTTTGGGGTTGCACCAAAGACAGCAATGTTACATCTGTCCAGACTTTCCAAAACAAAGTGCTACGAAATATGGTAAACGCTCCATGGTACGTCCGCAACAGTGATCTTCATCGAGATCCTGGTATACCATACCAATGGTTAAGGAAGAAATTAAAAGGTTTGCCGATAAACACGAAGCCAGACTCCACCATCATGAGAATGCAGAAGCTCTTCAACTCTTTGAACTCGTGTAGTGTGTTTTGTGTAAAAAGCAGAACATAGTGCGCGAGTGAGAGTGCATACAATATAGTCAGAACAATCTAGAAGACATCAATGGACGGACTCTATTTGTTAATTATTTAGAAAAAAATTGTATTAGACCAGTATTAATAACTCAAACACCATAGGTGTTTAAAAAAACAAAATGAAAGTTCCTACATAAGAGCATATTAAATATGAAGCAACTACGTTCTAACCAACATGACTGATAATTACAACTTACCCAAGTAACAGGTTAAGAACTAAATAATACAGGTTCGATTTTTTCCCCAATAAATTCAACTTAGTCTTCATATAGGTAGATAATTTTACAGTACAATCTATGCCATACAATTTCTGTTGTAATTTATACTTTCATTTTAATATCATCCATAAATTTTGCATTAATATAGATTAATAAAGTAATGAAGTGAATTAATCACGAAATACTTCACAATCAACTATAAGCATAATCGCAATTACTTAAAGAAATAAAATAAGACATCTTAGCTATCGGAAACAAATCAGTATGAAACTTAAGTAAGTCTAGATAAAGCTGTACACAGCGAAACGTGTACCAACTTTAACAATAACGAAACAGATTTGATATCATAATTAACTTATTCGTTTTGCCACTGCGATTGTTTTAATATTTACGTTAATTTTAGCTTTCAGCTGTTCTGTTTCGTTTTGTTTTACTTAATCAGTATCGCAAATTACAAAATAAAACAAAACTGAACAGGGTCTTTGGAGTTTTTCATGTATAATTACATGCTATAAAGGTATATACGACCCATTTTTTTGAACGAAGCCAGGACATACCTACTTCCGTCCACGGCCTACCGTTTTAAATCACGCCGCATTTGTTTTTCAAAACCAATTAACCGCGTTAATAATTTAAGAATGTTTAATAATCACGGAGGCAAATTAATTAAAGCATCTCGGGAAATTAATTTTAAAATTTTAAAAGCAAATATATGCGACACAAAATTCTTAATAGCATAAAACTATTAACGAATAATCATAACTTTTAAATAACAGACAACTAACTTAGTGAGAACGGAGAAGGATTCGGCTGAAAATGAACGTTCAAGAGCAGCACGTGTTTGGTCAACTGCAGAAGGACCTGGCCTCTCCGTTATCAAATATACAATTTTACGACAACACTCAAATCTAATATTGCTGATACGATCGGAACGAGCGGAGAGTGATCGTCCCGGAGCGAAAAGGCTGCCACCGTGCAGCCACCAAATTCACTAAATTAATAATATGGCCCTATCTCCATCTTACAATTTCAGATTAGCCGTCTACACAATATTTTAAGTTGCTGTAAGCCTATCGTATTACATACGTCCGTTTGGTCGCCTCTAATGAATTAAATTTAGCCGCATATTAACAGCGGTAATTTGTTAAACGCCCTCCATACTTCTTTTTTTATTCACATCAAGGACCACTTGATTATTTACTAGGATTTTTAATCTATTTTAAAGATGATAAAGTAACAAACACAAATTTTTCGAAATCTAGAATTGCAAGGATCTAGAGCTAGAAGGTTTACTGTGGTTTATATTTCCAGATCTAGTTAAAAAAATTCAAAAACTTTAAAGATTTTCAAAATTTTCAAAAACTTCAGAAATTTTCAAAATTGTACGATAATCAAGCTGTATACATAGTAATTCCAAAACATTTAAAAAATATATGTATACAGGGTGTGTAAAAATTGGCGGAAGCGCTACATGGGGCGATGTTCTTCGTAAAATTCCAAGTCGAAAATCTTAATACGAAAATGTTGTACCATGCTTGCTGTGTCTGCAAAAGGTCCTCAATGTTTTGACATTTGGTCCTTTAATAAGCGTTATTATTTAATACTTGCAAATGAAAAAGCTGCAATTTGGAATAAAAATAAATTTCGAATAGTATTTTTTCCTAGATATTGTGTTCTTCCTTTCAAAAATTGGTGTTGAAAATGTACATAACATCACTGATTTGAATGAAAATAATACATATGGCAACATTGTCATTAGCTGTCATCTCTGTTTTTCTCGTAATTATTTCTAGTTTGTGTTTTACGATACCCAAAAGTTTGCAGCTATGTTTACGAACTGAAGGCTTTCAGTTCGAACAAAAATTGTAAATACCTAAGTAAAAATTGATGATAAAAAAATGTCCAAACGCAAATCAATGTATGCAATGTTGCCAATTTTTTTTTCTTTAAATGGTTCCTGAGGCCATAGGAAGCATGATACAACATTTTTGTATCAAGATTTTCGACTTAGAATTTTACGAAGAACATCGTCACGTGTAGCGCTTCCGCCAATTTATACACACCCTGTATATATCCACTATGGTACGAGGGTCAAATAAAATTTATTAAGGGTTAAAAAAAACTAGTGGACAGAGAATAATAAAATCAGCACCTGGACATTATTTGATTCTATACTCGTCATTTAAGGTTTAATTGTCAAAAAATATATATCCACTATGGTAAGAGGGTCAGGTAAAATTTATTAAGAGTAAAAAAAAAAAACTAGTGGGCAAAGAATAATAAAATCAGTACCTGGACATTATTTAATTCTATACACGTCATTTAAAGTTTAATTGCCAAAGAAATTTTGGCCAAAACCTAGATTATTAATTTCTTAATTTAAACATAAACAAACCAAAATGGACTCTACTTTATTGAGAACTTTATTTATTTATTTAGTTTATAGATACGGCAATCAGATTCATTGAAAAACTTGGATCCTTCGAACATTTTTATGTTAAAAACAATTTTCAAAAACAGGCCTATGTTTATTTGCATACTCTTGTTAATAATAATTTTATTGATCTACCATAAGACAAATTTTAAAATTTGTTTTGAACAATTACAACCCTTTTTTATATCTTAAATGGCAAATCAGTAAAATCAGTAGACTTGAAAATAAAAATAATAACGTTATAACAAGAAATATTTATTTCACATCAAAGTTTGTACAAAAATAAAACTTCTTACGTCCGGCTACCTAAACAATTTTGTTATTTCAACACAGGCCAAACTAACGTAATTTATGTTTCCAATAAAACTTTAACCGATACCGCTTACATCCATATTTTTATCTCCCACTGTATGATAATTTTATCACATAAAATACAAAGTCTAAATTTGGAATTTTGTGTTTACAGAATTACCCAGGCCGCCTTATAAATTATGTAAATACCATATTAATTTTGCCTATAAAAATTCTCCCGTGGATATAATTTAAATTAGTTTTGGCCATCTGTAATTTAACTGGCGAGTTAAAAATCCATATAATGTCCAGCTACCGGTATAAAAGATGAAACGGTTGCGTTGAACGGTCGAAGTCCATCCGTAATCTCGCATCTCCGTTCCGTATTTATTTGACTGACGCGAAACGAACACAGTAGAACATCAGTAACATAAAAACAATTGTGAAATGTAGGAGGTTCGTTTGTGTATGTATATATGGCAACGCTTGCTGTTTAATGTTATGTCAAAACGTTAAGGGGAAGAACGGCTATTAAACGTTACGATATATTGATGAGAAAATTCCGAATTCCTGTCTTGTACAAGTGAATTTATATTATTTGTAATTCGGTGGCTTACTTTTTACGATGAAATATCTTGTGATCAATTTATTTTACACTCTACCTGTTTTTATGTATTTTATGCTAATTAACAGGTTATTTCGGTAGTTTTAATATGTTTTAAAAGAGTTTCTAAGAAACGAAAACTATGAGGTCACAATGTTCTCGCGTAGATAGTTAAAAAACTTAAGAATGGGCTTTAAAACATCGCTAAGTACTGCAGAAAAGCTATAACGATTCGCTTCGGGTTAAATTAAATTAGTCAAGGCAATATATAACATGAGCTTAGAAGAGGAAGATATCAACAAGTTTTATGAGAATTTTGAATTTCGCTCAAAGAATGAAATGTATACAGTATGTGTCATAATTATACAGCTAAAATTTAAAAGATAATTTTTGGGTTTAGGTACATAAGGTTGCCCAAATCGTACTTATCAGTATTGCCTGATAAAATATTAAAAGTTTTTTAAATTTATCGAAATTTGTACACAGAACCGTCATAATTATGGAAAAACTTCAAAGGATGATTTTCAAGCATAGAAAAGGTTACCCAAATTGTACCACTCTTCAATTGTTGCCTAATAAATGATTTTTAGATTTAAAATTTCTATTAATTAAAACATTTTCATGAAAAACCTAGATAAATTGCCGGAATTATCAGATGGGCAAATGTGTTTAATTTAGAAATGTTTTGCTATTCATACCGATAAAATGTGTCTGGTTTTTTTTGTCATATACAATTCTTCTTATTTTTGGTGTTATTCTTTTCCAAAATAACAAGCCAGAAATTTTTCTAAATTGCTAAAAGCCAAAAAGTTTTAAATTAACACGAAGTTAAGATAAAATTGACAACGAAATTTTGTCCAAGAACGCTTAGCCGATTATTAACTTTGTACAGAAACTTCCAATGATAAACTTGTAAGGGTTTTTACAAAATATTACTGGACAATATAGATACCTACTGAAAATTGTCTGAAATACAGGGTGTCCCCGTTATCACCGCAAATATTTTAAATGGTGAGAAAGGACCTTTTTCTAAGAAAAAATTTCAAGTAAAACTGTTTCCTAAAATCAAATGCTAAGCAGATATCAACACTTACTTGATTTTTTTACACTTCTGCATTTAAAAGGCTCTGTCGCCGAAAATATCAATTTTATCGTAAAATACCTTGAAGCTATTTAATAGAGCATACAATTTTCTACAAAATAGGTTTTAATTGTTTTTTGTTTATAGGCAATGGTTTAAAAGTTATAAAGCAGTTTTTACAAAAAAAAATTTAAAATTTAAAAACTTTAATTGTTTCTTAGACTTTGCAACCGCTGTATCTTTAAAACGAAAAGTTGTACAAAAAAACGGATGGCCCACTCCGGATAGCAAATTTTAGGGGCTACAACTTTGGTCCAGTGAAAGTTTCGGAAAATCAAATTGATTTCCCGGAAAAGCTGAAAATAAGGAACAGAGTGTGAAAAAAAAATCCGAGAAATAATGTTTTGCACTTAAAATTACTGTAACATCGGCATTATTCATAATATTGTGTATATCGTCATAAGTTTCAAGGCGTTTTATGAAGTTTGAAATGTTCTACAAAACTACCCCTAATCATTTTCTTAAGGAGCTAACTAGCAAACGTAAAAATAAATTGTAAAATTGCATATAAATAAGTAAAGTAAATTTTTAAAAACTTTGTAACTCTCCTTTGAGGATACCTCCTTTTCCTTTGGTATTCCCTTCTCGCTGCTGTTTTTTTTTGTACAACCTTTTGTTTTAAAGATACAGCGGTTGCAAAGTCTAAAATCAATTAAAGTTTTTAAATTTTTAACATTTTTTTTTTGTAAAAACGCTTTTTAACTTTTAAACCATTGCCTAGAGACAAAAAATGATTGCAACCAATTTTGTAGAGACTTTCATGTTCTATTAAAAGATTTAAGGTATATTACAATAAAATTAATATCTTCGGCGACAGTCTTTTAAATGCAGAAGTGTAAAAAAATCAAGTAAGTGTTGATATCTGCTTAGCATTTGATTTTAGGAAAAAGTTTTACTTGAAATTTTTTCTCAGAAAAAAGTCCTCAGGAGCTGGTACAAATTAAACAACTTTGCCGTTATTACAAAACAAAATTGCCTATTATGTCCTTTAATAATTCCTAAAAGCTCAAATTCATATCGAAATATTTTAATTTATTCATAAAAGAAACTGAATTATTAAAGCCATCACTAATTAAATGGTTTAGGTCAAGCATATGATGTGTTCAGTATCAAAACGGAAAACGATCCAACATCGAACATACACATACCAATGTTTTCTCCAAGTGTGTTTATAATTAACAAATTTTTCACATTCAGACATACTTTAAGTTACCAACAATTATTTATAAGAACACGTATATACATCAATCCCGCATTCCGTAGTTCCACAAAGCGGCCCAAAACACGGGAGATTAAATTCAATCCGTTGCAGTTTAGAGTTTAAATCGTATATTAGAAACATCAAAACGAATAACTTCTCGTTTCCGATAAACGACCACTTTGATGTTCTGTTAACAGGTGAGCAAATATACAAGATGTTATCGCGTCATGTTATATTATGTTACATTATAGTATAAGCGAAAAAAAAATCGTTAATCGCGGGACGTCTAACTAATAACAACAAATCATTTTATGTATTAAATACCATCGTTATAATAATAAAGTTAAAAATCGCCGATTTAAATGGATTTTAAACAGTTTTGTCACATTAAATACCCTTGAAACAGACTTATTTAGATATCTCTTTGATATGTAAATAAAATTGTAATGATTTCTTTGATGTAACACATTTTTGCAATTTTATTTTTGCGCAAGACGAATTATTTGATAGTTTTTCATTCAAGGTAGATGGGGAATAAAATGTTTATTGTCCTAGTTTAACAGAGAGCATGTGTTTGTTCGTGTAATACAAATGAAGTTTTAAAATTTTCATAACACCACCATAAAGTTCAACAATAACATTCTTACACAAAGCAACGTCCAATTTTCCTATAAACACTTCATAATAAAATTTTTAATTTATAATGTTACAAGGGTCAGGTCTGGACAACGGGCAAACATTTTTAGGTGGCTAGGAAACATTCGAAGGTAGCATTCTTAAGTAGTTATCACTGATATGAATATTTCATGTCCTTTAAAGATTTATTAAACAAAATGTAAGCTATTATGCTTGGGTGTATTTAAAAGTAACAAAAGCATCGGACGCAAGAAGCCGTAATAAAGCATAACTATAAATTATAATTCTGTTACATGTTTATTAACTTGTGCATTATTATGTGTATTTATAATCGAAATAGTTTATGACAAAATTTACAACTCTGTAGCAATGTAACGTGTTTATGTATTATTCTAGTTCCATAAAAAATATTAATGGAAATCCAATGTGTTAATGTCAATTGAATCTTAACGCCACGCTAACATTATTCAATTTTTATTACAGTCCAAGTTATTATAACACAAAGAGAACTAGAAAATTAATTTAAATACAGTTATATTCCAAAAGAGTCGACATTAAATAATAATAAATCTATTTACTATTACAAATACAATTACTTGGGTAAAACAGCAACACTGGTTTAGTATTTTTACAAGAGATTCTCAAAAAAAAAAGGGTTTATAATTAAACTTGTTTTTATTATTGATTGAATCAATTATTCGCGTATTAATTAAATAAAAATTACCAAAGGACTATTTTTTCAACTTATAAAAAGGCTAAAAATCAAATTATAGTTTATATAAAGGCGAACCCATAACAGCAGTTCTCAGGAATTTATAATAACAGTGGGAGTAAGACGAGAAGGCACATTAAGTCCACTGCTCTTTATAATTCTTATGGATAAAATAGTTAAAGAATGTAAGCAAAACACAAAGAAAGCCTACTGGGGTTGGAATAAACTAAAACCAATATCCTTAACAGAATAATTAGCCTTGCAGATGATGTAGTGTTATTAGCTAAAAGCGAAAAGGACTTACAACTCAATCTAGACGTATGGGCAGATACATTAAGTAGATATAATATGAATATTAATATAACAAAGACAAAGGATTTGGTTATAGCGAAAAATCATGAACCAGTTACAATTATGCTAGACCAAAAAAAGATTGGCTTGGACATCTACTACGCGAAAACAGGATGGAAAATGAAGGTGGAGGGAAAAAGAAATAGAGGAAGACCAAGCATAAAGTGGGAAAAAGAAATGAGGCAGAGACTAGAAGAAAAAGGAGTCGGCTGGAGAGATGTGCCACAATTAGCTAACGATAGGCAGGAGCAAAGAAACTTAATTCAGAAATAGAAAAGCATAACTCGACACCGAAATGTACAAGAGGAACCGATTAAAAAGATGAATAAAGGCCCTAAAAAGTTGAATTACAATAGACTTTAAATGACAAAAACGTTATTTTTAAAACATTCAGTGACAACGACATTAAACAATAATGACGTTTAAAAAAATGCTTTAAAATACAACTTCACAAAGTTTTAAGTGTTGATAATCGAATATTTTTGGGTGTAATTGATAATGTTATTGTTTAAATACTAAACCGTAATCTAGATGTGTACTTCTGTGGTGCAGTTGTGATTTAAAAAAAGCAATTAAAATTTTCTAATATATTCTAGTTAACAGTATATTGTGAAATCAGGAATGCCATAAAAAGAAGTTTAACTACCACTATAAATTTAAGTTGCTTTTATTTTTATATTGTAACTACCAAACCTGGATACCGTTGCCTAGATATTTTATAAACCTCAGTTGTAAATTATACGAAATATGTGATTCGTTTTTATGTGGTCTCCAAGTTTAGTAGTTCTTTATAATGTGGTTGTTATTAAAATTAAAAATAGTATCATTAATGAACTGCATTATTAACAACGCGGTATATATTCACGATTTTAATAGCAAACTCCGAAATGCTGAAGCCGTCAACACGAAACATGCTTTGAAAAGTTTTTATCGTTACACAGTGCAACATTTCGATACACAATATTTTGTTATCGTTTTTTTTTTTAATATAAAAAGTGTTATAAAAGTGATATATGTATAAGATTTATATGCATACATATACTATCATCGACATTCTGGCGATACGATACCCCGTGAATTATTGCTTGTGGTAAGCAGCGATTGATTTTTTGTGTATGAATGAATTTTCCTATTTAAATATAGGAGAAAAGCTACTATAATATAGTTTTTCATTCAAAAAATAGTTAAAAATCAACCGGTGTTAATTGGCTTGTGTACTAGGAGAGATTTTAGATGTTTCTATGTTAAATTTTGTGTTAATTTGACAAATTGTCGCTTTTTGCCATTTAGACAAACGTGTAGTTTTAATTCCCAAAAAACTGAAGACTTAATATTAGATAAATTAATTTCCAATGACAAAAGCGCAGAAATTCTATCGATGTTACTAGCAAAACGTCTTTCAATTTAAGACATTTGTCTAATAAGTTGCTTAAAAACCTAGATAAGTTGCTTAACTTATCTAGGTTTTATGGTAATGTGTTAATTATTAGATATATACTACTACTGCTACTGAAATCTAAGACACAGCAAATTCATCTCAATTATTTTAACACATTCACTTAATCCAGAGGTAATGTTTGAAAAGAAATGATTAAAGTTGACTAAATATTAATCAAAATATCTATTCCAAAAATTTTAAAATTTAACACAAAATCTAAAGCAAATAAAATCTAATTTTTCTTTAGACAAAATACTACCATTTTGCGTGTCATCTGTTAGGTATATTCTGCATTTATTTTGTGCTTATTACCAACAGACAGTAGATTGAAATCGTCGCACTGATCTTTTTAAGTAGGTACTTCATTTAGAACTGGTCCTCATTTGAAAATAAGTAGTCGACAGTCATTTATTTGTCCGTTCCGTGTATGGCATTGTGTTTGGTAACCTTTGGTAGACTTCCTGGTTAATTTTTTAAAACATATTACATTGTCCAAAAACGTGGTGAGCTCTAAAATAGCCAGTCCTTAAAATGCTAATGTATTTATTTCACCGAACAAAAAAAAAGTAGTCCGAACGTAAAATGATAAAATGACATTTTAAAAGAGAACAATATATCTCCCGAGTTATGCATACACAAAGAGCACAACAAACGACTAATATATACCTACAGATTGAAAAATCATATCTGGAATAGTCTGTAATTAGTTAAGTTGCGACAGGAGCGAGTAACCCGCTTATAAATAAATGAGTCCATTGTTAGTTGGTTGGTATCTGTTATCTTCTGGATTGTGTAGAGCAGGCAGCAGAGATGGAATCGTACGTATCCATCATGTATTGTCACACGGGCCCTGATCGCTCATTGTTCTGCTTCTCTAATCCATTCATTTTACCGTACATTTGAGGAATGGCAGCGCATAACATGTTTTAATTAATTTTAATTTTTGTTGCTTTCTGATACCGCGTAGGCTTTGTGTGATTGAAACGGTGGCTTTCGTATTTTTTATCAGCGAAACGCTTTGTGAAAGTGACAAACAGTCAACTGCTTATCGTTATATCATCGGTCGCGTACGATGACGGGTTAATAATTAAGAAAACCTATCATATTGTTTTATAGTGACAACGCTACGGGCTAGCTACAACAGCGCTGTATCAACAAACCATTAATATTTTAAAACGTCTATTAAATTTTTTTACTCGACGCGATCGTAAAACTGTCGATTTTTAGTTTAGAGTAATAAGGGAGAACACCTAAAAGTCAGAACGTAAACCAAAAACTTGTTAATTCCTTAAGAATCTGGCATACGACTAACAGAATGTTTAATACAAGAAATACTTTCTTTGTGCCCAAAAAATGATTAAAGAATTTGACAAATGGGGTTTGGAGATCAAGATCAAAAACAAGCATATGGTAATTGAAAATATTGGCCAAGACATTGAAAAGGTACACGAAAAGAAGCAAAAAAACTGTCTATGTATACCAATATCTAACCAGAGAAGGTCACTTGTCACTTGCATCTGATCAAGGCTGTGTTTATTGCATCAAGAACAACAAAACTAAATGTTTTGCCGAGTTATACGTGCCATTGGCCATTTTCTTCGGAAAAATAGGGGAAACACTGAAAAGTTGAATAATAAAGGTAATTTTTCCAATCGCGTTAGCCATGAAACCATCAGAGATAAAATCGAAATTCTTTTATTTACCAATGCGCGCATCCTTTGCAAGTAAAATGGTGCAAAGTTTTTGAAAAAATCTTAAACGGTTCCGGAGAAAAACGTCAAAAACGAAACCCCTTCAAAAGCGCTATGATTTGAGAAGTTGTATAACTAAATCTATGCGACTCGCATAGCCGTTTAACAAAGGGAAACCGTTTTGACAAGGGTCTCGTTTTTCGCGTTTTTCTCCGGAACTGTTTAAGATTTTTTTTTAAATGTGAACCATTTTACTGGCAAAGGATGCGCTCATAGGTTAACAGAAAAATTTCGATTATCTCTGACGGTTTCGTGGCCAACGCGATCACAAACATTACCTTTATTATTCAACTTTTTAGTGTTTCCCCTATTTTTCAGAAGGAAATGGCCAGTGGTACGTAGGTATAACTCTGCAAAACATTTAGTTTTGATGTTCTTGATGCAATACACACAGCCTTGATCAGATTCTGCCCTGACTTAGCACCCTACGATTTCTTTTTGTTTAGAATTCTAAAAAAAATCTTAGGAGCAGAAAAAATAGCCTACCAGTGAAAAATTAATATATATTTGAATAAACTTTTTGAGCAACAGCTATGAAAAATATTTAAAAAATAAAATTGATAATTGAAATAGGTACTTTTTTACCTAATAAGCAATTTTGATGGAAGAAATCTGTGTTAATTTGATTTTGGTGGACCCTCAAATGAAAAAAAATTGACATAATTTTACGAAACTTTAAAGTTAACAAATGAAGAATGACGTTAGGAAAAACGGCGGACAATTCACGAAAATTTGCGCCCCCTACGGGCTAGACAGTAAACCATTCATCCCGTCCGCGCATGTTACCGAGAACACGGGGTTGGAATCGCAGAACAAAAAGCGAACACCAAAACAAAGACGTATCGAGACAAAAACTGACATCCGAAGAAATTCTCCTTTCATGTCGCAATGAATATTTCAGCTAATTCCAACAATTTTAATTTGAATAAAAATCAAATCGAGAAATCTCCGCGCCGCAGATTCTGATCCACGTCCGAAATATCAAAGTGGCGCATCGTGGTGCAAAAAACCGGCCACCTACAATAAAGATTCATAGTCGAAGGGAGAAAAAGCGGGGTCGGTCGCGCGACGCGGAGAAGGCAGAGCGCGCGGAATGCGTCGCTTCCACAGCGCTAAAACACAAATCGCATCGCGGATGCAGGCATTCATCTCCCCGTTTTTGTTGTCTGACTTATGAATCCCGTTGACAACCGGGGAAGGCATTGTTTTCCTTTTGTTGCGCTATGGTTCAATATACAGTATGAGCTTCTTTAAAGCGAGCTAATATATTGTGTTACTTCAGCAGCAACGCTGTTGAATATTCTTGTAATAACACATGCATTTTGATTAACACAAAGAATAACGAATATAAATTAGGATTCTTACAACTTGGTAACTTTAGATTATCACTGACAAAATTGTGTGAAGTTTTCTGTGGCAAATGTTCCATACACAAACTGGATATCTTTGGCTCTTACTTTGAATTGAGCTTAAAATTGCTTTAATTCTACGTAAATAAATAAGCCTAATTGAATATCAGTTAAGTATTTTTTTAGAAGAAAACTGTTTAACTCATCCTCGTATAGTTGGAGAATTTTATAACAGATTGAAATCTGCAATTTTTAATATTTTACATAGCTCATCTGCAAGTAGATGGTGCACTAGGTATACTAGTCGGAGATGATATCTGAAGGGGGTTGATACGTGCCCAGAATAATCCGCGGATGTCCCACTCGCCACGTATTTATTACGATTATATTTTGGTCGCTAGGTGCGGTGCGTTTGATGCTTCGCCGTTTTGGAAATTTTTACAAGTTAAATAGATGTCCATCTTCATAAGCACCGCTTCATAACGGCCGCGGAATGGTCTCGAGTGTCAAGTACTGCCCTTTCGGTTTGTTTAAGTGCATTGGCTTAAGAAACAATTTACTGACAGCTTTTAAAAAATATTAAATGTTAAACGCGCTAGCTTTCTGCGATTTTAAATGTGAAACAAACAAAATAATAACAATAAAAACAAACCTGACACGAAACCGTATTAAAACTTTCTCTCAAAATCACGCGCTTCAATTAATTTTTTTTTTTTTGTAACGTGAACTACAACATTACCTCAATTTTTTATTGTTTCGCGGCCTATTTTAACCCGAAACTACGTAATAAAGTTGTTTCATTTCGGCTGATAAATTTACTAAAAATGTTAAATGTGAAAATTCTCGAGCGTTTATCGTACCGTTAGCGAACTGATTAAGGTTACAACTTTATTGTTCACGCACGTTTACACTATCGTGCTAAGGCGACGAAACGAGTGATAACTGCTACTTCCAGGGTATTATAAATAAGATTAAGACGCTGTTAAAATTATATTGTTTTACTATTTTATCTTTGACATTATTATTATAAGGTTTTTATTGCGCAGCGGCGACTTCAACGTAAGGAATACACTGACGACGTTCAAAGTTGTGATCCTTTAACTCATAATAAAAAGCAATTTAATTAAATATTATTTGAAGTACCTGGAGCTTATTCAAACGAAACAAACTATTAACTACCGGTAAACCGGGGCTACTTGAACACCCCGGGGTAACTTGGTCACCTAGTTTATTGTTTATTGTTTATTATTTTACTTGTTTACATTTTACTTTGTTTTTTCTTTTCGGTTTTGGCATGTTTTTATCGTTTGTGACAGGTAACTTTTGAATAAAAATGGTGCGCAATTACGAAAGAACTCCCGGTTTCAAACCTTATCGTACTTTTAAAGTCAAGGATCTGGAAAATGCCATACAAGCCGTTTAAGCTGGAATGTCAAAAAAAAACTGGCAGCAAAAACCTATAAAGTGCCTCGGTCAACATTAGCTAGGAAGGTTCTTGGAAAAAATTTGGGGTCAGTTGGTCATCCAAGATTTTTTTCGAGCGAAGAGGAGGCCACCATAGCGAAGACACTTGGCGTTGTCGCCAATTGGGGTTTCCACCTAACTAGGCTGGATGTAAGGACTGTTATTCCAAAATATCTTGAAAAACAGGGGAAAACAGTATTTTCAAAGGCAACATCCCTGGAGAGGATTTCCTTAATTCGTTTATCCAAAGAAACAACCTGTCCATACATCTTGCTTTTAACATCAAGAGATCCAGAGCTTCCGTTGACCGTATATAGACATTTTAAATTATTTCAACAACATTAATGATGCTTTAAGAGATGTGGATAATTTTAACATATATAACTACGATGAAACTAATGTTACCGACGATATATTGTTGGTTTTATTAAATTTTTCAAGTGTGACCAAGTAGCCCCGGGGTCGGGGCTATTTGGTCACCACATTTTTAATTTTTTTTTTCAAAAACTGTATTCAAATTAGAGCCTCTGGATAATTTAGGTGTTGTATATTGCTATTGTCGGTAAAATCAAATTTATTTGAAATCAAAATATCGATTAGTTTCAGAATTACCTTTAAAAAAGTGATAAAATGGTGTCCAAGTAGCCCCCGATTACGGTATTCTAGCCTTTTATACAGCAATGCACAGCAAAAAGGCTTATTCTATTTAGTAGTCATTACTACAGTTGCAAGAAATTCCAGTTTCATTAATGAAAAATGATGTAAGATGATTTTTTTACACGATTTTTTTTTATGGTGGTTATCATTTATTGCTGAGCCAATGTTTAACTAGTCAGAAAAATTTAAAACTGATTTCAAAGTAAGGGCTAAAGATTGTACATCTAACATTTCCCAGGAATTTATATCAGTGGGAGTAAGACAAGGAGGCAAATTAAAACCCACTGCTCTTTATAATAATTCTTATCGATAAAATAATTAAAGAATGTAAGCAAGACACAAAGAAAGCCTACTGGAGTTGAAATAAACTAAAACCAATATCCTTAACAGAACTAGCCTTTGCAGATGATGTGGTGCTGTTAGCTAAAAGCGAAAAGGACTTGCAACTCATTCTAGACGTGTAGGCAGATACATTAATTAGATATAATAATAGAAAAAATAATAATCAAACTTATTTAATACAACAATAATTAGTACTAATCACGGAAACTTGTTAATCGAGTCGAGACAGATAGCGTCAGCTATTAGGGAACAAAAACGCATGGCCATGATTGGCCGACATTTTCTGATGCATCGAATTAATAATTACTTAAATATAAGTTTTAAACACTTAGGTACTTTATTAACATTGAAGCAATTTTGGCTAGCAGAAATAGATGTACTGATATCCAATAAATAAAGTATAAATATTTAACATAATTCTGCAAGTTCCTGAATAGCTGAAACTTTCAAGCAACAAATAAAACGTATTTTACCTTATAAGAGCGTGCTACTGCTAGTATCCAAAATCTTTATGACACTCAAGTTAGTTGTAACGCCAGTTGACGAAAAATTAATTATGAGAACTATCACTAAAAATATCACTTACACCGGACGCGTACTCTGACATTAGCGAAAACCGTTAAAAGACTGGCATCAAAAATGGCGTTTTATCTATCAATTGATGACATTGAACATCTTTTTGTGCTGTTTTACTCGACTTTTAACGGAATTTTTAATGCGTTGGGTAAAATGCGAACTTGAACAAAGATAACACTTTATAGAGGTGACTGGGGTGAATTATGTAGTTGCTGATACATACAATGAATTTCAATGCTAAAATTATTTGTGCGTCGGGGTATTTTTTTTATTGGCTTAAAACTTCTTACGCAAGTTATGCATAGCCTAAATAACGACTATCAACCCTTCAACTCAAAACTCATTTAAATTATGGTTTCAAAATGTAGGTACATGGATGAGACTGATAAAAAGATGAGTTTTGAATTAGGTTTTGCATTTAGACAAGAAATGCTTACAAGGGAGGGTTGTCGCTAGAATCTGATCAAGGCTGTGCTTATTGCATCAAGAATATCAACACTAAATATTTTGCAGAGTTATACGTGCCACTGGCCATTTCCTTCGGAAAAATAGGGAAAAAACTGAAACGAAGACGCGAGTTTTTAATGCAGTGTACGTACCCATTCTCACATACAGTTCAGAAACTTGAACACTAACACAAAAACAAAAACAAAGAATACAGGCACAGAAAATGAGATTTCTAAAAAGAATAGAGGGATGTGGACTGATCGACAAAATCAGTAACGAAAGAATTCGAAAAAACCTAGGAGTAACAGAAGTTCAGAAAAAGATGGAGACGAATCAGTTAAGATGGCTAGAACATCTACTACGCATGCCAGAAAGTAGATACGCGAAAATAGGATGGAAAATGCAGATGGAGGAAAAAGAAATAGAGGCAGACCAAGAATAAAATGGGAAAAAGAAGCGAGTCAGAGACTGGAACAAAAAGAAGTCAGCTGGAGATATGTGCCACAATTAGCTAACGATAGGCAAGAGTGGACAAACTTAAAACAGAAAAAGAAAAGCATACCTCGACACCGAAAGGTATAAGAGGAACCGATTTAGAAGAAGAAAGATTGGCCACTTGAATGGGCCTTATTATTTACCAAAGTGATTGATGAAATTGCATTTGCAGATGATAACACAAACTGTGAATGATAGTAAAATTCTTTCCAGAATAAATTTTGTACAAAACAGATTAAAAAAAGTTGACTGAGCGGTGCCCAGTATTAGTAGTCCTGTAACAATGCCAAATATTTTCTTAAGCTCTCTAAACTGAGCATCGAGTTTCATTTATGCTTAATCGTGTGAAGTAAATAAACTGCTTATGTTAATGATTATGTAATGCCATTTGTTTGTAACGTTATTCGCCCTGTATACATGGTAGTCGAACGAGAGAGGTCAGGAGCGGTATAGCATATTGTTTTATGGCGGTTGTTTAAGAATGACCACGGCTAACTGGATGGTACATCTGGCGAGTTCTCTCCTAATACGGCAGATATGAAATGCGACCAGTTTCAGCTATGAATAACGCCGACTATTGCATTTACATGAAGCCGTTGCCTATTGTTTCCCGAGCGCCTTCGGGATATATTTATTGGGAAATGAATTTGGTGTGCGACCGACTTCGGTACCATATTATTTAAATCGAACCAAATAGTTGTGTGTTAGAACAATAAATTTTAAACTGTACACTCATGCACCTGATCAACATGACAAGCTTGTGCCACCCGTGAAGATTCCCTTCCAGACACCGATTCTAGGAACTCCCGCGCTTAGTATTCCACATACGATGTGACAGCGTGTATAAAAATCGTCAATTTTCATCCAGAACAGGAAGGCGCTACGCAAAGATTTAATAGTGATTGGAGGTGTTTTACCACCTTTATGAATAATAAATCATTATATGTGTGCTTGAAATGAATTTACGATGGCCACCCTTTCGAGAGGAAGTGTCCAGGTAGACTCTCGCTTGACGACTTCGATGAATTTATGGCGTTATAATACTCACGTAGTGTATTTTGAATTGTAACCGACAACAGTCCAGTACACGTGAAGCATAATGTTTTTTTTTTCAAGCCCATAAGACAATTTTACTACATTTTCTAAGCGATCATTATTTTAATATTGTTTGCTCTATGGCGAGCCCATTCATCTATTTAAATACTATAACCCACGTCACATTATTAATCAAGGTATTCAATTAAAGACTCCGATACCCACGATTATGGCCGTAATTATGAAAAATTCCTCGAAATAATACTGTTACCTTTGCCATCACGTGTTAAGATTCCCTCAAATTATAGTAATACATGATACACTCTAACCATAATCATCAATGGCGTAACGTTAACACCTCCTCCAAAAATATCCGAAACTGGTCTAGCGATAATAATCGATGTAATTTATTGCCTGTATGTATAAGAAATAATTTTAAAATGGTTTATTGGCTTTTACGGTTTAAATTAACGCAAACATCGAAAGATATCCATCGTTAATGAATATATTTACTAGATCGTGATTAAATCAATCATTTGAATTTTCGTGCCTTTGTGTATTGGTACTCGAAAGGTTGAGATATCTATTAAATTGGGAATTTTGTAAAAGTGCAATTCAGAAAATTTAATTAGTAAGTATTTAGACCTCACAGTTTAGCAATTATTGTGAACATAAACAATTCCAAAGAAATATTTGGTAGAGACAAATAACACAGCAAAGTTAATACATTGGAAAAAGTTAAAACTGCCTAGAAATAACTAAAACTTTGTAACTATATTATTTTTTTAATAGATAATATTTATGAAGAAAATTTTCTCATGATTTTCTTTTAATTATATATTTATATTTTACTCTGATTTATGTATATTTCTTTACAGAACTTTAATAAAACACACTTGTTTTGGATTTAAAACAGATCACGATTTAAATTTCAATATGTGAATGATGATTAAGAAACAAATCTCTTAACAAAACGACGACAAAAGTATTTTTATCAGTGTAAACAAAAATGCATGTAATGAAAACAGCAGATAATGACAGTAACTTACAAATTACTTCTAAACAAAGTAAATCAATATCATTTAATTTTCAAAAACAAAAATTCTTTGTCCGGTTTTTTTACATCTAAACTACTAACAAGGGAGGGTGGTCACGATACGTTGTCGCTAGAATTTGGTCAAGGCTGTGTTTATTGCATCAATGAGATCAAAACTAAACTTTTTCCAGAGTTATACCTGCCACTGGCCATTTTCTTCGGAAAAATAGAAGAAAAACTGAAAAATTGGTATAAAAAGGTCATTTTTGCGATCTTGTTGGTCATGAAACCGTCAAAGACAAAATTTAAATTCTTCTGTTTACCAATGCGCGCATCCTTTGCAAGTAAAATGATGCAAAGTTTTTGAAAATATCTCAAACGGTTTCGGAGAAAAACGTCAAAAACGAAACCCCTGCATAAGCGCTATGATTAGAGAAGTTGTCGTATTCTTATCTGTATAACTATATCTATGCGACTTGCATTGGCGTTTAACATGGGGAAAACCGTTTTTACAAGGGTCTCGTTTTTCGCGTTTTTCTCCGGAACCGTTTAAGAGTTTTTCAAAAACTTTGCACCATTTTACTTGCAAAGGATGCGCGCATTGTTAAATAGAAACATTTCGACTTTGTCTCTGAAGGTTTCATGGCCAACGCAATCGCAAAAATTACTTTTATTATTCAGCTTTTCAGTTTTTCCCCTATTTTTCCGAAGAAATTTGCCAGTGGCACGTATAACTCTACAGAACATCTAGTTTTGATTTTCTTGATGCAATAAACACAGCCTTGATTAGATTCTAGCGACAACATATCGTGACTTTCCCTGATAAGTAGACACTTCTAATTTTTTATTAAATAATGTTCTCATAGGTACATTATTTGTCTAACTTAAAGTTCTGAAACCTTTTAACTACAATTTAATTATAAAGAACGTATTAATAATCAAAATATACCTGCATTGAACATGATAACTGGGTACCTCAATGTATTTCCAATTTAGTTATGCAGTGGCATCTTAATTTTAAAGTTATAAATGCAAGTCAACAAGTTTTTTTACAATTAATCTTTATCAATGATCCTTACTTTAAACTCGTTTTCGTTGGTAGTTAAACAATACACATTTAAACGTTAAATTTTTATTGTTTATATTATCATTCAAATTTTTAAATTAAATGAAAATGTTATAAATCTCATACAATTATTTAACTCATATTTTTTATCTTTTACAGAAGAAATAGATACTCGAAACAAAACAGAAAAATTTAACTATTTTAACGGAACAAAACTAGCCGAATCACAGAAGTTAAGTTCTGTAAAATAGTGGCAAAACCAACTACGAGCAAGACTTGGACAATAACTAAAGGAAATGAACAACTATAAGTGCAGAAATGAAAATTCTTGGAGCACTGGCAGATTGGAGCACAAAGAGATTGAAATATCGTAGAAACACAAAAATACATTACAAGCTACACCTATACAGTTTAAACGACAAAACGAAGAAATATAGAACAGCAAAGATAACGCATCTAAAAAGAATGTACCTATAACAGACGAATCCTGAAGCAAATATACCAACATAGACCCAGAGAAAGAAGGCTCACCGAGGAAAAGATGGAAAGGACAGAAAAATGAGTGACGAACTGGGAATAATAATCTCGTACGTAAAATAATAAGATTATAGCAAAATTAAAATATAGCATTAATTAGGTAGAGAGATATATGCGCGACAGTTTTCCAAAAATGTACCGAACAAATTGGCTTATCGCAGCGCAAGATGTAAAGCAGAAATGATGTCACGTTCCACAATATCAAGCAAACTGCAACATCGTTTACAAGTATATTACACATTAAACAAGTTATTTTTCACATTGTAACGCACAGCAATTTTTAACGACCCGATAAACGGTTTATTTTCGCTCGTGTGCCACTTAAATAGAAGAATCCGACGAGAAAGTGATCGTCAAACAATGAACAGTGCGGAGAAACTTGCCCATGCACAAACAAACATGTGATTACTCACATGAGCTCCAAATCAAACATTAAATCATAGTTCTGGTATCCGTACAAAGTTCGCAGGCCGAGGCCCAAGGCAAGATGACTTGTGTCGCCCCCCGTGGGTCAACTAATACCGAGGATGACTAGTGGGAACCCCCGACTCTATTGTCCGCTAAACAGGTCGCCGTTGGGCGCCACCTTCACATACCCTCAATAATCCTATCATAATGCTCCCCATTATCTCATGACTAGTTATTCGCCCGTTTGACAAGTGCCTGTGGCCAGCGTACGCAGTGACAATACCGAAAAACCAAGGTGTCTAAAAGACGACAGTCTCATGTAAGAGATTACGACTGTACGAAAATCGACCAATAAATGACAATAATAGGGGATAATTTTTATATGATTCGGCAGTTTATGCGTTTTGTTAGCCAGTTTCTCAGACACAGCGGGAATGCACGTTCAACTTAGCTGCACAGCACAATATCATATTAGTTACAATGGTAATTATTACCATGACATGGAGTTTTCGATATGAGCAGAGACGGAGCCGTTCGTGTTGATTTATTGTTTAAAAAAGACCTAGTGAATAGTGTAAATAAATAATATCGACAATCACAAGGTACCAAAGGCACAATACACCATCGTAAAAACATCAAGGTGTTGCCGATGAACCAAGTATTTGCTTTTGTTAATCTAGCCTCTATTCCTTTTTCTCCCTCAGAGTTTTTCGTTATTCTGGCACCCAGATAGACAAACTCATCCAATTCTTCCAGACTCATTTTTCCCAATGTCTTAGTTATTTCTAGGATTGCATTCTGCTGACTTCCTCCAATAGACATAACTTTACATTTTTTCTGGTTTAGTTGCAACCCCATCTAAAAAGCCTCCTGCACCAATCTGTTTGTCGCGTGTTCTAATTCCTTTATATTTCTGGCTATAATGGCGATGTCGTCTGCATATCCCACTATTTGATTGCTCTTGCACATTATATCTCCTTCCCGGTTTAGACTACCTCTTCTTATTATTAAACATAATAAGAAGAAGATATTTTGAGATATAAATGATTATATTTTTCACACCTTTGGAATTATTCGAAACTGCAAAGGTTTTTTCGTATCGTTACAATCTTTCCGCTAAAATTCTTGTATTTTTTTTTTATAAAAGACAACTTAAATACAATCGTCTAAAATAGATAAAACTTTACGATTGTCTCTTTAATTTTTTAAGTAATAACAATGCCCTTTTTAATTCAGATATGCTAAGAACGCTAAGCCGTAGAACGATGTGTTTGGAGAAATTTTCCTAGCGAAATTACAGCTACCATAAATATTAATGTTATAATTTTTGTTTCTATTTGTGTTTAGGGCGTACTACACTTAATTAAATGTGCGCATAAAAAATTCGTGCGATTTAATATCGAGCTTAGGAAAAAATCTAACACGATAAAAGCTCATGTTTTATGAAAACAGAATATTAAATGCAGTATCTCGGCATATTATCTGTCTAAAATCGCAATTGAAACGGGCTCCGAATTCATTACCTTTTTTTAGTGCCCAAGTGGTCATTATTATCTCGGGCCGGGGGCAATATATTAAAATCCTTACATTTTGTTGGGAAAAATGATAAAGAAAACCATTTCCGTGTTTATGTGAAAATCACTAGCTCGGTATCGAAAAATCAACCGGTAATAAAAATGAGTGGACAGCACTAAAAAATAAAGCGTAATGTGATTTCAACACGAAATCGCCAAGCTAGCGCTGCAAGTTTTATATCGGGCATGCCACGATACTGAAAAAAAAACTGAAAGGAATAAAACTATAGGGGAAAACTTTATCAACAACTAAGCTGAAAACAGTATGCAAGTATTTGCTGTGTTTATTTAGTGATATTTTTAACATTGTGTTATTAAATTGTTATGATTTAGAAGCATGAATTGGTAGTATTGGACAATAAAATTTGTTTTGGACGACTCCTGACATTCAAAATGTTTTAATGTATTAAAATTTGAATTTCTTGCAATAGATCAGGGTTTCCCAAATTATGTTTCGGTGTTGCGCGGAACGTGAATAAGTATTGAGTGGATAATTAACAGAATTACTATGAGCAAAACAGAAAATCGGTTGGGAGAAGTGTATTTTTACAAGGGCCTCGTTTTTCACGTTTTTCTCCGGAACCGTTAAAGATTTTTTCAAAAACTTTGCACCATTTTACTAGCAAAGGATGCGCGAATCGGTAACTAAAAGAATTTCGATTTTATCTCTGACAGTTTCATGGCAAACGCGATCGCAAAAATTACTTTTTTATTCAATTTTTCAGTTTTTCCCCTATTTTTCCGAAGGAAATGGCCAGTGGCACGTATAACTTTGCAAAATATTTAGTTTTGATGTTGTTGATGCAATAAGCACAGCCTTGATCAGATTCTAGCGACAACATATTATGACCTTCCCTGGTTAAGTAGAGTAAAGTGCTCTAATATGGAATACTTTTTTGTATTCGGCAATAATATTCACATTTAATCAACAAAATTTTGCAAAAAAAATTATAAGGCATTTGTAATGAATACGCAACACATTACTCGAATTCTGGTACGATATTACAGTAGATATATCTTATATAGCTATATATTTTTTTTAAATGTTACTACTATTCCATATTAAGCTCCCCGGGAACCTAATATGGAATACTAGGGGTTCTTAATATGGAATATAAAATGATATAGGAAATATACATTAAAATAAACAACTGCTCATAGATTAATATTTTATTTCTTTATGATTTGCATTATTACTTAAACCAAACCAAAACTCTGTTATTTATGTAAATTAAATTATAATTCAAGTGTCATTCGAACTAAATGTTGATAATTTATTTATTTTTTACAGGTAGGACAATAGAATTGTTTTTTTGGGTATTTTGCACATTTTTTGTCTGCCCATTTCTGACACTTTTGACACTGAACCCATATTGCTGTACTTAGTGACCATAATCATATTCATTAAAAGGCACCTCTATGTATTCCATATTAGGCATCAATGTGACATTTCAAAAATCGGTATAATGTAAAACATGAAATGAACCCAATCAAAATTTTGGTCTATTTAATTGAAATGTAAAGGCTCATGCTAAATAAACATGCAATAAAATATTTTATATCATTTATCCTAGCATATAATATTTTGCACTGAAAGATTTAGCCTAAAAACTCAGTAGCACGTCAAAAATATATTTGAATCTGTTATGTAATCTAGTGAATATTTTTTAACTATTTTACATTTGGGAATGTGTGATCAATGTACAAATAGGTACATATACTTTTCAAGAGATATCGCTTATTCATTGTCATAAAACTGATGTATTCCATAATAGGTAACTGTTCCATATTAGGGCACTTTACTTTATCTTTTGAACCAAAAAAGTTTTAGTTTAGACTTATACTGAACATAATATTGGATATTTTTATGTAATTTAATCGACTTTTCCACTCTGTAAGCTTTAACTTGTAAAAAACGAGATACCAATAGTGGGACAAATTTTTTGGGACTGTATGTACTTAAAAAATTGTTTGTGACGTTAATGGTTAGAGACATTTGGAAGTAATTTGTGTAAGTATTATATACAAAGTTTCGCTTTGTTCTTATACCTACTGTTTAAGTACTTATTATAAATGTTAATGTTCCCTCTATCTACAAAAATTTAAATAACTATGTCAAACAATAAAGCAATCAAGATAAGTCGGCGATTGTTATCGTAGTTGCCTTTTTGTTGGAGAAATGTGGATTATGAAAACTTCACCGAGGCGGTGCGGACGGACGATAATAAAAACAATTACTCAAATTAACCCAATATACAAGACAGTTTAACAGTACAAAAACATCAACAAGTGCCCGATGTCGCGACAAAGAGCTCCTGATGTCTAGGTATGTGCGTGTGTGGAGGTCGTCCTCGCAGAGATGCGGGGGTGAGATACGCGGCACTCTATGATGCAGCGTGACGCTATGCGGGACAAATGACAGACGTTAAACACTACGTGATCTGAACTATGCATACATGTCGGCGATCTGGATGCCTTTGTCAGTGTGAGAATGTTGGCTGCGAATATCTTTGATGTTATTATTAAGTACAGGGAACAACGCGGGAATTTAATAACAAATAACATTTTTGCAATGCAAATTATTTATTTCTGTCTTAGCTTTGAATTTTTAAACTCGACAATTAAATTTTAAACCGCTACACCACATGTAAGATGAATTCAATTGTAAAATTTGTAAAATATGGCCAATGTTACTTGACGAAAGTAGATCTAATTATGCATTGAACGAAATGAAGGAATGGACAAAGAAATAAACAGGCAAAGTTAAAACAATATTTAACAGCTTTTTTTGGTAAAAAAGAAATCCCAAAAGGGACAAAAGTAGAAGTGGTAAAAAAGGTGGTAACCCCAACATTATCTATAAACGTTTTTTAAATTTTTCCATACAACCTTTACTAACATCCTCCAATACTTTTATTAATATCCTATTATTATTTCCGCGCAGGTGGTCCCCTTTCGTGTTCTTTTACAGCGACCTATTGGTCTATTGTACCCTCTGGTAATAATAGCCCCTTGAAGAAGTCCTGTGTTTTTGAAAAACTCCAGGATTTTCTTTAAGGGTGTTTTTCTTAACTCTTCTTGGTTGACTTTTTCCAACCCCAGAAGTCAACGCCAATAGAGTGTGAATCCTTCACACTGGCATATTACGTGAAGAGTGTTCTTCTTCACCACATCCTCTACATACATACGTCTCTGAGAGCCTTATTATGTAGAAGTGTTTGTTCAGCCCACAGTGACCTGTGACGAGTCCTGTGGCTGCTCTGATGTCTACTCTGCTCATCCTGAACATTTCTCGTCTTGTATTTAGAGACCATTAACAGGATAGCCTTAGAAAGGGCTTGTGCTGCAACTTTTTTCCAATGAACATTATGCCCCTGTAGTAATATGTCATTAAGACACCGCTTTGCTGTTCCATAGTATGTACCAACTGCGGGTTCTGGTCCGAAGAAAGGTGTCTCGCTGCCAATTTTGGCTAGGCGATCTGCCTTCTCGTTCCCTGGTAAATTAGTGTGCCCTGGGCACCATAACGGTTTAATATTATTCCTGCTTCCTAGAACGTTAACTGCCCTATGCAGTTCAGAACAAGTCCTGCGTTTTCTTCCCACGAGCCAAGAGCTTTTAACGCGGCTTGGCTATAAAATGTGCATTAATTTTTCCATACAGCATTTATTCTTTTTTATGCAGCATTTTGGTATTTTTATATTTCTTTTAAAACCTTTAGGTTACTTAATTTCCACCCTTATCAAACATGGACAGTATTCGACTAGAGTTTCGTCAATTAGTACAATGTGCATTATCTAATTGTTTTTAACATAAAACCGATATCAAAAATCAAGTTAAATATCAATCATGAGCAAAATATAAATCGTTAGTTTCGGATTTTTTCTCACCGAAAATGCGAACAATTTCCAACCAATTAAAAAGGTGATTCCACGGACCTTCCAGTTCATCGAAATTACCGTGGCCCGCTATAAATAAAAATAAACCGTAAAGGGAATATTGACATCTCTTCGCCCATAAGCGCTAACGTACGCGTACCTACGAAACAATCAGATATGCTAAATAAATAATGTCGGCATTTGCACCTAATATCTGGTCTCGTAGTGGCACTGATTATTATGATTAGCATATAACTGCTGGCCGGGCAATGAATTATATTCCGTATACTCCCAGCCGGCGCGGTACCATCTCCGAAAACCTGTCCAACACCTGGAAGCGATTCGGAATATTTTTTAATACGTGTGTAACTTGTTTGAGTCTTTTTAACTATCGCCCGTTTTTGTTTATAAGAGAATTAAAATAATTGATAAATAGCTTCAGCTTGGACTGCATTGCTCGAATATATGGAAACTTTTGTTTGGTGAAGGAAAAAAGGTTTAGTTTTGGCTATAACCTTGTAGATACCCTCAAAACCTAACACAAATTCTGGTGTATTAGGGGAAACATAAATCAAAAAGTGAACCATTAATTGTAGAAGTGATGTAAGTCCATTTTTGAGATAAATTGAGAAAACAAATCATTTACAAATAATTTAGTGTGAACTTTTTATTTGTAGATCATTAACATTTTTTATTTTCAAATTCAGAATTTTTTACTAAATACCAACGATGAATCTGTAACAGTTTTAATTATGCTAGACTAAGAAAAGATAAGGCAGATATCAAATTTTAAAATATAGGTGGTTATACATTCTGGGACAATAAAAAAAATAGTACTGTTAATAAGTTGCTTCACTTTTTTTTTTAAATCACAAGCATATTTACAATTCATCAGCGTGTTTACGACTTTACAGGTCTAAGATTATTTTATTGACTTCGGTTTGAAACTGCGAGCAGTTGGACATGAAATATACTTCTTAATTACTATCCTTCATATGATTTGTTTGTTAAATACATAATTCAGTGACAGTCCATGATATATCGATGTGTTAGAAGGTGAACACAGTATTGTCTGTCAGTTTTTGGCAATGTTTCTGTTGTACGAAGTCTAATGATTAATTTTGCAAGCACCAAAGCGCGGTGTTTAAGTTTTTTTACGTCAAATTCATATATGGAACGAATCAATGACTTTTGTGTATTCCCTGTTATTGCCAAGTCGAAAATATTTAGTAATATTGTTTCTTAAAAAATTATATCCTAGGCCATATTTAACTCGGCCTATAAAGAATTTTAATAGTACATTAACCAATATGTTTTTCAACATGAATAGAACATTCAAAATTGATTCTTTTAAGCATTTAATCATCAATTTTATTTAGTTAAGTGTTGAATGTACCTATATTAAAACTACTAAAAATAAATTTTTGTTCACTTATCATCTAGAAACATATTATAATATACAGTGATCACAATTTGTGCAATACCATTCTACAAGTTCGTATTTCGCGAGCAATGTTAAGACGAAATAAAAAACTTATTGTAGATGTACACTCATTTTACATATATTACAGCTGTATATTGTTAAATCATATCATGCTATAAAACAGGTGTTTCGCCTGGCATGTGCTGGGAATAGCGATGAGATTCCTAAACTTCGAAACGACTCAAATTGTTTGCTTTGGCGAGTTTAGTTTTAAATGCAAATTAATCAGCAATGGGTCACTTAAAATAATTGTGTAGTTAATTTAAGTTTAGCATAGTTAAGTGGAACATGATAATTTTTGGCACTATCGGCTTACACACAAAATATTAATTATGCATAGTGAGTGTACATTTTAAAGTTGTTGACAAATTTTAATTTTTGTTATCGAGCGTGTTAAAATTATTCTAAAAACCTCTTTAGTTTGTTAACGATAACGAAATTTAGTGTTTTCTACAAGTGTATGAGAAATTTGGTTCACCTTATCATTCTGTTAATTTAAAATAAATTAATGAAACCTTATTTCAAAAACTGTTGAACAATTTCAATTCTTATGCTTCGATTAGTGGAGTTCACTGTAAATATTTTGTTTTTCACAATGTTTACGATATTAAATGAAATCAATAGGAAGTTCTACTAGTACATAACTGTTATTTTTAACAATCAATGCGCCAGGTTTTGCAAACATTTTTAACATAAATCGCTGTCACAATTTAAAAATACCAATTTTCAGTTTAGAGGAAAAAACTAATACCAATCAAATTTCCTTGAAATTTGAAGTGGCCACTGCAATTAGAATTTTAATATTAGTGTTTAAATAATATTATAATGTTCCGTAAATAGGTTTTCACTGACTCTGTTAACTTGAGATTCAGAAAAATGTGGATTGTGTGACGGTTCTTCTTGTAGTACGATATGTAAAAAACTTTTAAAAAGGTTTCTAAATGATAGGTTTTCTTGGTGGATTAAGCAGTAAACTTCCAGTCGTTACTAAAATTTTAATACACAAAAGTATCATAGCAGCACCCTATTTAGAATACCGCTCTAGTATTTTATTTTTGGCGAACACTAATGATTTAAACCGGCTTAAAAAATTGCAAAATAGGGCTATGAGAATTATTTTACACTGTTCCAGATAGCTACACCAAAATTACTCTAATGCTAGATACTCTACAGTGGCCCAGTATTAAACAACGGATAATTTTTAATACGATTATTTTCATTTTCAAGATTATAAATAACTTGCTTAGAAATTCTTTGTTAAAATATATAACCCAAAACTCTGATGTTCATAATTATCCGACTAGAAACTGTTAAGACTTTAAACTGCCATTCAGGACACGAAATTACACTCAAAATTATCTATTTGTAAAGGACTCAAAGTTTATAACGATCTAACAAGTGAACTTAAAAATGAAACTAATATTGTAAGGTTTAGACGTAAGCTCAGTAGATTTATTAAGGAAAAGTTTTAATTGATGTATATTATATTCAAATGCGTAAGTTGTAAAATTGTAAACATAGGTAATTAGCAAAATGCTAAATAAATTACATTATTATTAATAATGTAATTTTGTGCTATAACGAGTCAATCTTATTCAGAATGTTAATTTGTATTATTTTTTCAGGAAAAGAACTCTTGCTGAAGAATTTTTTGATAATTTATACTACACTCCATTGCTTTAATTTTAATGTGGGTTGATTTAAAGTTGGCTTGTTCCACATGTCGAGTGATTTATACGAAACAATTTTTTGGGTTTGTTTTTTTGCCACTTCTACGATTTAAGTCGCTCCACCTCCTATAATAAGCAAACGCCGAACTGTTTAACCTAAGTTATATGTTTTGGATCATCCCCTCACACTCGAATACTTTCTAGATTCGATACGAAATCTAGGTAGCCAATGGCAACAATAATGTAGTTTTTATGTAACTGTTGTTGGTTTAATGAGCGGCACTTAAATCTAGCTCGGAGTAATCGTCGACAAAGACACATTAGAAAACTAGAAAAGCGATTATAGCCCGCAGCGCGAGTAAAGAGCCGATGGTGGACGGACGGATTGTAGCGCCTAGCCAATATTCAAATGAGCCCGATTATAATATGTAGCAAAATACAGTGTGACTGCCGTGAGCTTGGGGCACATCCCATACAACCCACCCCTCTACTCGCAGCTCCACGGCACGCTCAGTTAAAACCACGACCATATAATTATGTATGTATATACACATATTTAGCCATAAGCATTTAGATAGTCGTTTATCTTTAATACATAATTGATAGCTACGTAAGGCCGATAGAATGTTAAAAATGTATATTTTAATATAATACTTTCGATACCCAAAGGCGAATGAGTGTGTTTATTTTTTATGGCGTCCATAATCATATGCATTATACGAAATATAATTATTTCGACCAAAAAATCCGGGTCTTTACGGGACGTTTTATTATTGGCTGCGAGCCTGTCTTCCTGTTAAAGGGATGAAAATTAATCTTAATTTCGTTTCTCAAACAAGCCCGGCCTACGCGATCACCCGCGAGAACTCGATTTGATTACGACGAAATTACGAAACTATGCGAAACGCCATTGCATGACTTAATCCCTCGAGGTGAACTATAATGATTAAAACTACGATTTTTTCATGTTGCCCGTACTTTAAATGAATCGTTTGTTATTAATCTAAAGAGTCACGTTTTATTCGCAGCGCCTTATAAATATTGTAATTTTATTTTTATTAATATCGTAAATAAAAAACTAACTAGCAATTATGAGAGTTGCACAGACATGGAGGCAGTACAACAAATATGAGTAACAGCAGAGTTCATTCCATATACTTAAATCAGAACATAAATTAGTGATATTTTAGCCATCAATGTTTTTTAAAAGGTAATAAATTATCGCGTTTAGCACTAAAGACGTATTTAAAAGGCTCGTTATCGGTTTGGGGAATCAAAACATTCAAACTAAAAGGTAGAATAAAAAAATACATCAGTTATTGATGCAACAAATTTAAAATAATAATAATAAGTACCTACTTTAAAATGGCCAAAATATTATTAGCAAAGAAGATTCTTATTTTAAAATTTAGAGAAAGTGAAATCAGTAACAAGTTTTTGTTGCTATTAAAAAACAAATGCTTAATTAAACGCACAGAACGGAATTTTAACAGGATCCTGAATCTCTTCAAAAAGATTCAAGTAATACGGTTTTCATGTAACATCTAACAAGGTAGGGTCACGATATGTTGTCGCTAGAATCTGATCAAGGCTTTTATTGCATCAAGAACATCAAAACTAAATGTTTTGCAGAGTTATAACAGTAACACTCACTGGCCATTTCCTTCGGAAAAATAGGGGAAAAACTAACAAGTTGAATAATAAAGGTAATTTTTGCGATCGCGTTGGCCACGAAACCGTCAGAGATAAAATCGAAATTCTTCTATTTGCCAATTCGCGCATCCTTTGCAAGTAAAATGGTGGCAAGTTTTTGAAAAAATCTTAAACGGTTCCGAAGAACAACGCGAAAAACAAGGCTCTTGTACAAACGGTTTCCCCCCTGTTGAACGTCTATGCAAGTCGCATATATTTAGTTAATACAACTTCTCAAATCATAGCGCTTTTGCAGGGGTTTCGTTTTTGACGTTTTTCTCCGGAACCCTTTAAGATTTTTTCAAAAACTTTGCACCGTTTTACTTGCAAGGAATTGGTAAATAGAAGAATTTTGATTTTACCTCTGACGGTTTCATGGTCAACGTGATCGCAAAAATTACTTTTATTGTTCAACTTTTCAGTTCTTTCCCTATTTTTTCGAAGGAAATGGCCAGTGACACGTATAATTCTGCAAAACATTTTTTTTGAAGTTCTTGATGCAATAAACACAGCCTTGATCAAATTCTAGCGACAATATATCGTGACCTTCCCTGGTAAGTCGAAATGTATACAAAGGAAAAAATATTCTTGATAGACTCTTTGAAGATTTTAATGCTTCATTATTTTTTTTAAAAACAGAGTTAGCGATACAAAAGAGCGTTCAATAATTAAGTGCTTAAGCCAATAGAAGATAAACTTTGAGCATTGACAAATAACTTTAATTTTGAGTTAATAGAAAGGACAAAAACTTTTAGATAACTTGTGTATAATTAAGTCCTCATAAACCCAAACTAAAAATTTTTAAGTAGCCAATTAGTCAAAAAAGTAGACTGATCCGACACCACAGACGCATTTAAAAAATAAAACTCTTTCAAACTGAATAAATTATATTTTAGGAAAGTTTAAAAACATTAGAACTTCTTTGAAAATTGTGCAATTTTAAAACTGAGGTACTTTTATTAAGATTATGCAAATGAAGGTATAGTTTTTGTGTACTTCTAACATCTAACTCATTACCTATAAATTGAAACAAAAATTTCTTCGAAAAATTAGGTATTATGGTGCTAACCCAAATAAAAAAATACAAATTGATATATACAATATATTTTTTGTAATGTTTTATGTCCATGCAGTAAACTGTTGTTATTACAACATTAAAGGAGATCATCCGGGGGAGCTACTTTGTTTCAAATAAGATGACTATACATCCAGATTTTACAAGACTGTCCCGAATTTTCCAGAATAGTTTTGGATTTTCTAAAATGGTTTCGGAATAGTTGTAAAAGGTCTAAATTTTTCGGGATAGTCTCGGATTTTAAAGGCTTCTAATTGTCGCGATAAAAACTACCAATTATATAAAATCAAACAGCGTTTAAATCTTTAAAGATACTAAATTTTAGAACAAGCGAAATGTCCTATAATTTTTGTTTTGTTTTTGAAATGAAAGCCCAAAATTTGGAATGCAATTTTAATTAACTTAAAACGAATCTTATTTTGTTTTATTGTGCTCAACTTTCGATCAAATTCTCAGAAAAAAAAAATATATCATCAATATTTTTATATTTTCTGTTAACTTTATTTTTAAAATTTAAAAACAAGTCAAAACTTGCCGCAAATATTAATTGCATTGTTATTATTGGCTACAGTCCGCAAAAAATGAGGCAAATACGAAATGATTTATTAAATTTACTTTGAATTAAGTAGAGGATTAAAGTTAATTTATTAAAAGTATTTCAAATTGGGAAGATAAAATTTATACAAACACTTGTAAACCCTAAAATAACATATGCTCAACCAAGACGGTAATAAAAAATATTTCGTTAGAAACCAAATAGTATATAAAATTAAAAATATTTTCACAACCATTAAAATTTCCATCTCCCTCAAAAATAATTAATAACTCCCTAAGTATGTGTAATACTTGTACAAAACTCACGCACCGAAAAAATATATTTATTATTCATTTCAAATATAAGAATCTAGTCGTTTGCGTCTAGATCTGACCGAGATATGTTTGTTTTAACATTTGAATTTGTTAATGGACTGGTTTTAAAAAAACAAATTCATTTAATTAGATTTTAAACAATCTCGCACATACGAACAACTTAATAACAATGTATCGTACGTTTGAACATAGTTTACTCCTCGTTCTGGACACACAATTAATTAAATTATTAAAATCTGTTTCAACGCATAAACCTAATTATTTTAGTAAAACACGCCGGGGCATCTAATAAATATATCACGAAGAACTATAAAAAATGAAAAACGATGTTAGTTGCGTTTTCGAGACTATTCACATGACGTGATTATTCATTTAAAAATTTTAATGTATTTTAACAAGATTTTCTTTACCATGCGTATAGTTGCAGTAAAAATATGGAAATTAGTTCTGAAAAGTAATGGTTAAGTAAAATATTTTAATAACGTTGTTAATTGTGTGTTCTAAACTTAGCAGAGATTATGGAATAAAATCCTAAACCTTAATTCAACAATATAGCTTGTTAATCGATTGTTTTAACTACTGATGTAAGAAGCCGCGAAAAATTGACGTTTCATGAAGCGGAAATACGCCGTGAAACTAGTATCGAGCAATAATTAGGGAAATCAAAAATGCGAATCGAACAACTAGCGCATCAACAAAGTCGACGAAATAATAGAAAAAAAGCAATTACAATTGAAAACACTTACATAGGCTTATGCTGTACATTCGTCTGCACGTCTGTGTCAACACCTGTAACAAAAATAAAACATTTTTACTAAATCGTACTTCAATTCGTTACATTTAAGTCTTATTAAAGAATATCCACACTAGTTTAGAGACTCAAGTCTCTTTATCAGCAATTTTCTTATTCATAAAATATGAAATCTACCAATTAAGAAGCAAGAGTTTCCAAACTATGATAATATTGATATTTTTTAAGAAAATAATCACTCGTAAGACAAGTAATTATCATTAAAATTGTATGCGTTTATATTGAAATTAAATCAAAAACAAAATGCAGCCATGTGTCAGAAACCGATTTTGTGAAGAAATTTCTTGTAGAAAATACCTAGGTAATCCTCAACAATACAAGAAAATTGGACTTCACTTTGAAAGAGAGCTATATTTATTATCTGTATATTTAAAATATCCTTCTTGAGCCGGCCCAGAACAAGATATAATATGTAAATAACACAACATTTTAAGTTATAATTTGTACTTCTTCGCGAAACTTTTACAGAATTTTACACCATAACAATTTGGGGGGGGGGGAGTATGTACTGTAACTATGGGTAACATTTTTCTGGTTCCATGACATGTTAACGACCCGATTTTATGAAAAGGCAAAATTATAAACCATACAAAAATTTCGGTAAAGTTTCTTAGGGTAAAGATACACATCTTTCAAGGCCTATTTATTTTTAATCTTTCTTTGAAAGAATCACAAGAAAACTGATATTTTGGTAGACTGGTCTATCTGCAATGGTTGGTAATGGTAAGTGTATCTAGAGCCAAAAATCAAGATAAGCATCACATAATATGAACTTTTCGTAAAATCTTCTACTGCAATAGTGTAAAAATTTTTAATGGGACGATGTATGAATGAACCTCATTAACAAATAATGGAAATGAAGGGCTAGATTAAAATTTTGGTAATCGTTTTTGGAGAAAAAACGAAAGGGTATTTATCCCCTCTGATATAATCTTAATGAATAAATTTTATCTTTTAGTAAATCGTTCTTCCACCGATTTTAATTTTTTACTACGACAAATTTCCCAGTTTCACACATTCTTTCTTTGAGCGTACGGAAATCTTTAAACGCTAGTCGACCCACGTAATGAAAAAATGCATATTTTCCGCGCACAACGAGATGCACTCGTTATGACTGTCGACGATTTACAGTTTTACACCGTAAGATATTGTTAACCGCATCTGTTCAAAGATAAAGGAGTGATATAAACCGGGCAAAATAACCATTTCAAGAGATACCATTGGGAAAGCTCCCGAGGAGAACATAAAGTAAGACAAATACCGGAGGAATTGACACATGGAATAATGATCGTGCCGGATAATCAATAGAAGCTGTCTACTGCAGGTCTTAAGGTATGCGAGTGCATGTTCAGGTGGAGTGACACACGTGCATGTTCACATGTACGGCTCGTCGATTGGTCGAGGCCAGAAGGGCGTGGGCTCGTAATAGTGCCCATTGGTGCCCGGGTGACACTTGCCGCCAGTTATTTAAAAAACACATGTGGATACCTGATTTCACTGCTGCACTATACTTTATCTGGAATGGTCTTACTAGATGCCGCCACCTTGAGCTGCATCTCGTTATAAATGTGCTCGAGCGTTTGTTTACTGGTATTTCGTAATAGACTTCGCCGGTCGTTTACAAACCAAATTGCTTCGATTAAATCGACGGAGATGATTTTCGTGTTTTATTTGCTTGAGGTGTTCCATTAAGTATTTATAATCAAGAATAAGTTACATACGCACACAACTTTAACATTTTTAGTTTGTTTTTTTTCCATGGGAATCACCAAGTTGGCAAATTTTGGTGACATGATGATTAAAATTTACTAAATTGTTATCAACGATAGAATTGTTTAATTAGGGTAGATGAGATAAAAAAAACTTATAAGCTGAGAGAAAACACAAAAGTCTCACACCCAATGGAAGAATGGCGTAAAGTTAAAAAGATTCCAATCCATCATCAATGTTTTGTAGCATCTGTTCTATTTGGGATAATGGATCAGTATTATATGACTCTAAATCTAAAACAAATCTTCTGGTACCAGATTGGATTCAGATTAAGACACATATTTTTCATAATAATAAGAAAAATCAAGGAGTGCAGAAAAAATACAAAGAAAGCCTATTGGGGATGGAATAAACTGCAACCAATATCCTTAACAGAATAAGCCTTTGCAGATGATGCGGTGTTATTAGCTAAAAACGAAAACGCAACACAATCTGGGGAGATGGGCATAGGTATACATTTAGAAAATACAAAATGAGCACCAACATAAAAAAGACGACAAAGACTCAGTTATAAGGAAGAATACTGAACGGTTTTAATCATGCTAGAAGCTAGATCAAGAAAGGATACAGCAGGTATCAAATTTTCAATATCAAGAACTGATAATTGCAGATAACGGTAAATTGGAAGAAAAGCCGAATAACAGAATAGCTGTAGCGACAAAATGTTACCACGCCACTAATAAATGTTTTGACACCAACAAGAAATCGAAAATAATACAGACGCAGAGAATACAATTTTTAAAAAGAACAGAAGAATGTAGACTAATTGATAAAATAGGCAATGATAAAATCAGTAAGTTATCTACTCCCCTAGTTGGGAGTGAAAGACATGAAGAAAAAGGTGGAGACAAACCAACTAAGATGGCTGGGACATCTACTACGCTTGACAGAAAGCAGGTACGCAAACATGCAACATGGGATGTAAAACGAAGTTTGAGAGAAAAAGAAGTTATGGAAGATCAAGAACAACATGGGGGAAAGAAGTGAGGCAGAGACTAGAAGAAAAAGGAGTCAGCTGGAGAGATGTGCCACAATTAGCTAACGGTAGGCAGGAGTGGAGAAACATAACACAGAAGTAGAAAATAATACCTCTACACACCGAAAGGTGGATACGATTAGGAAGAAGAATTTTCTATCTTCAAATAACGCTATGCATTATGGTTAAATTTTTTACTAAATCAATTACAAAGCAACTCTAAGCCACTATTTGCAAAATACTTCCAAGCTTTGTGTGAATCGACAAAATCTAGTATCCTTTGGATTGCAAATTTTTTGGCAACATCCCGTACAAGTATTAACATTCATTGCTGTTGACTTTGAATCGTGTTTCCATTCGCATTTATATTAATTTCACGTATTTATGTTCACACCGACGCCAGCGAACTACATAAATAATAATGAAAGGGAATTTTACACCTGGGCAAGTTCAGTAGTACTTTTATTTTTCGATTTAAAAAATCCTCAGTTTTTTTCAAATGAATATGTAATTCGTAGGTGTCACTAGCATCGTTATTTTATCCTAACAACAAACGCTGATTTATAATTATTTTAAGCAGAGTTCAACGCACCAATAATCTCCAATAATTTTTTTGATTGGATAATTAATTTAAATATTAGTAACAACTTTGTTTGAGAAAGCCTGTATGGAGACTCCGATCAATCTTGTACTACTACTAATTTACGTTCTGTATTAATATGAGTCAGTGCACCCATTTTACAGCGTATAGCGCCCCACGTGTTATCTCTAAATCTCCTTGGGTGTAAAATAATAGTGATCCGAGAGGAGTGGCGAAAAGTGCAAGTAATGCTGTTTGTAATGAGATTGTCAGGACCCAGCGGGGGATCAACACCTCCACCCCTTCGCTTCAACATATCACCTTCCAGCCATTGACTCTGCACATTTCGTTATAAATAGTTTTCAAATTAAACGTCAATTTTTGGGATTGTTTGCTTACGATCGCGCTGCATCTCATACATTTTTAATTGCATAAAGTTTTTGCCACGTAACGATAGTTGCCACATACAAATATGCAAAGACGTTGTACATTTATTTTATGATTTGTGCGATGATAAGTACAAGGTACATCAACCAATGTTTTTTTAAGGAATTTGCATTTTTTTTGATTTTACATTAAATGTTTTTTTACCTAAAAAAAAGTTGCGGACTATTTTATGTTTTTAAAAAAAATATTGACAGAAACAGGACTAAGATTTGGCGACAGTGTCACAGTGCTGACTAATTTAATTTTTAAAATAATACACACAGCGGAAGTAAGACAGGGGGCACTTTAAGTCCACTGCTTTTTATAAAACTAATGAATAAACTAATTAAGGAATGCAAAGAAAACACAAAAAGCCTGCTGGGGGTGGAATAGACTTAAAGCATTATCTTTTAACAGAACTGGCCTTTGCAGATGATGTGGTGCAACATAATTTAGGAGTATGGGAAGATACATTAAGAAGAAACAATATGAACAATATTTTTAAAAAACAGAGACTACTTATAGCGAAGAATCATGTAACTGTTTCCAATCATGCTAGACCAAGAAATGATACAGCACAGATCAAATTTAAAATATAGGTTAAATATTAATATTATTTTAAGTCTTGTATAAAGAAATTTAAAAATATATTTCACATTTTTAAAAGAAAAATAATATAAAAATATGTAAAAATACGAAATCATCTTGGCTTAAAATACATTTACCGATAAATTATTTCATGAAATGAAACGGACGTGCAGTGTCGTCTTAAAGAATAAAATACGTGTTGGATATATTATTTAGACTCACAAAATTACTTATGTGAGTACTTATTTTTAAATTTCGGACGACGTTTACCCTTTTACAAACACGGAATAAATATTAATTGCCTTTTCGCATGCCGTTATAACATTTTTGTGTCACTGCGATATATTATTCACAGGAGAGAATCTAAATTTCAATTTGCGTGTTCTTTGCTTTTTTATTATTGTAGTAATTTTCACCCTGCATTTCTGAGGTGGTCCTTGAATTGGACGTTAGTCCTGACCAAGGATCATACATTTACAAAATTGAAAATCGTCATTTGCCTGCTAGACAAGAAAGCTGTCAGTTCTAGTGACGTCACAAACGTTAACACAATCATTTATAACTGTCCTTGATACAAATTTTATATCCTTACATGTTGTCAGGATAATCTGAAAAAAAACAATAACGGAATAACACGATTCAATTAAGCTTAGACTAGTAGTATAGTTTCATTTATTTTGAAAACATTAGTAGAGTTATAAAACCGACAATAAGTACTTAAAAATTTAAAAAGAGTCAATCTGAATTGATATTACATTTTATTTCAAATCAATGTAATCTTAATTTCATTTATATTGGCAGACACGTTAATAAGTAATGTAGTTTAATATTTTTTATACATTAAAAATTATAAGACTACACAACTACCAAACGACTAGTAGTTGGTTCGCCTTTCGTGTCTGATGCGATCAAAGTTTCATCTAGTTTACAAGAACCGGGTTATCTGTTTATCTTTTTTGTGCAATTTTTTATTTCCTACCGTAAAGCCCCACTTTGCAAGGCGATGTATGTTAAAACGTTGCGCATGATCGATGAAATGCCTTTAAGTTATGTATAGAAAGCTGTGGCAATAATTTTAAGTCATTTCAGTAATCTATTTTGTATTATAGTAATTTGTAATTATCGACGACGTTACAGTTAAGATAAAATTTAAAAATTAGAAAGGGGCTGCTCCAAATAAACAATCAAAGAATTGATAGGAGAATGAAAGGATATGTCTACGTTTTAAATCAAATCGTCAAAATACACGCCTATAAAAAATCATTGCTTTCCACCAAAATACCATTATTTTACTAGAAAAATGTGTGTTATATATTAGATCTTCTTGAAATATTTTCGATTTGTTTGATTTAATAATGCGACACGGTTCAAATATTCTCTCTTAAATAATTGAAATGCTTAAAACTTGAAACAAAATCTGGCTCAAAACAATTGGAATTTTAAGATCAAATTCAGTTTCACCGGTGATAAAATCGCCCAGGAAATTTAAATAACAATAAACTCATTTTATCAGATTTTAATACTAACCTATTTCCTTTGAAATGTGTAACACAAGAGAATTCCTCAACTACGATTATCGTAATATGGAAATGCTTGAAGATTTATTAGTTTCGGTTAAGAACTTATAGAGTAAGAATAAAACTGGCTGAACTAAAAGAAAGAGGGTTTAAAAATTGTACCGGAAGCATTATTAATAGCTTTTAGTAATTAAAAAGTTATAAATGTACAGGGTGAATATTATGTTCCAGGCCGATTTCTTTCGGCCGTCATTTCTGTTTGACAGACATTTGACATTTAGTAATTGGCAGTCTTAAAGAGTAGTCAATTACAATTTATTATGAAACATCTGACGCCTCAACAACGTGTTGAAGTCATTAAAACATTTTATTTAAATAATTGTTCAATTGTGAATACGCGAAGAAAACTGCGTGATTTTTTTGGACTTCATCATGTGCCATGCAAGTCAACGATTCAACGTGTAATAAATAATTTTGAAAATTTGTATACACTGCCAAATAGTAATTGACTACTCTTTAAGACTGCCAATTACTAAATGTCAAATGTCTGTCAAACAGAAATGACGGCTAAAAGAAATCGGCCTGGAACATAATATTCACCCTGTATAACAACTAAATTCCTTAACGTTCCATATGCTGTTATTTTTCTTCGAAACAAAAATTTTACCTAGTTTAGTCGATTTACAGCTGAACTAATATCAATCAACAATTTTAAAATATATTTTACATTAAAAGACCAGTAAAAACAATTAAATTATATGCCGATTAATAATTTTAACACATACCAGATATTTAAATGTCTTCAAAAAAACTATAAAAAAATTGAAATACCTTAGATAAGGGGTTCTAGACCAGGAGTCGATGGACCTTCAAGGGGTAAGTGAGATTTCTACAGGGGATACGTATTAAATACAATGACCGAAAAAAATTATTGGTGAAAGCAAGAACCAATAATTTTCGCATTTAATATTTTTACATTGTGTATTTTATGCATAAATAAAGTTATTTTAAAATGGACCAACTGATAAGGGGTACATGACGGCCAAGGGGTACGTTAGGAAACGGGTTCAAAACCACTGCCGTTAGGCAACACCCCGTATAAGATACAATAACTAGTGAATTATTAAAGTCATGGTTCTAAAATTACCTGGGCATGTTTGCCTAACATAGCCGAAACCATTTTTGTCTATTTTAGCAAAAGAGGCCCAAGCGTCGGTACTTCTATTGCAATTTATACCGCATATATGCATGATAACGTTAATACCGTAAGACAACACCCCGTATAAGATACAATAACTAGAAAATTATTAAAGTCATGGTTCTAAAATTACCTTGGCATGTTAAGCTAACATAGCCGAAACCGTTTTGATCAATTTTAGCAAAAGACGCCCAAGCGTCGGTACCTCTTTTGCAATTTATACCACATATACGCATGATAACATTAATACCGGAAGACAACACCCCGTATAAGATACAATAACTAGAAAATTATTAAAGTCATGGTTCTAAAATTACCTTGGCATGTTTAGCTAACATAATCGAAGCCGTTTTGGTCAATTTTAGCAAAAGACGCCCAAGCGTCGGTACCTCTTTTGCAATTTATACCGCATATATGCATGATAACATTAATACCGTAAGACAATATAGTATAATATACAATTACTAGAAAATTATTAAAGTCATGGTTCTAAAATTACCTTGACATGTTTAGCTAACATAGTCGAAGCCGTTTTGGTCCATTTTAGCAAAAGACGCCCAAGCGTCGGTACCTCTTTTGCAATTTATACCGCATATATGCATGATAACATTAATAACGTAAGACAACACCCCGTATAATATACAATAACTAGAAAATTACTAAAGTCATGGTTCTAAAATTACCTTGACATGTTTAGCTAACATAGTCGAAGCCGTTTTGGTCAATTTTAGCAAAAGACGCCCAAGCGTCGGTACCTCTTTTGCAATTTATACCGCATATACGCATGACAACAATAATACCGAAAGACAACTCCCCGTATAAGATACAATAACTAGAAAATTATTAAAGTCATGGTTCTAAAATTACCTTGGCATGTTAAGCTAACATAGTCGAAACTGTTTTGATCAATTTTAGCAAAAGACGCCCAGGCGTCGGTACCTCTTTTGCAATTTATACCGCATATATGCACGATAACATTAATACCGTAAGACAACACCCCGTATAAGATACAATAATTAGAAAATTATTAAAGTCATGGTTCCAAAATTACCTGGTAATGTTTAGCTAACATAGTCAAAGCCGTTTTTGTCAATTTTAGCAAAAGACGTCCAAGCGTCGGTAACTCTTTTGCAATATATACCGCATAGGTATATGGATAATAACATTAATACCGTGAGACAGGTGTTCTACACCAGTAATCCATGGACCCCCAAGGGGGGGACGTGAAGCTTTTACAGGGGGTATGTGTCAAATACAGTCCGAAAATTTTTATTGGTGAAAAGCAAGAATCAACAATTTTCGCACTAAATATTTTCTACATTGTATGTTCTATGCATAAATAAAGTTCTTTTGAAATGGACTAATTGAGAAGGGGAACATAACCGCTTTACACTGAAGCCAAGGGGTACATTGATGGAAATTGGTTCAGTATGTACTTGCCTTCTAGGCTAGGTCAGAAATGTATTAATCGCCTCTCGTACATAACTAAAAACTTTTTTTAGCGACTATTCAATAACTAACAATACACAAAAACTTTTTGTTAATTTAATACATATATTACCATAGCAATCTGTTTATTAAAGGCTTTATTATTTTGCAATTTGCTGAATGAGTTCGCTTCTTAATACGAAGGATTATAACAGTCAGTTAACAACAACAAATGAAAACATTTCCATAATTATCGTTAAAATAGCATTATTGTTAACAGCGCATTTTCATTACGGTTATTGTGGCATTTCGCCATTATAAAAACGAGATAAACTCAATTAGTTAACGTTTTGCAGATAAATAATCTGCGCTCAGTAATTGCCTTTTTAAATAATCGACGTAATTGTTGCAATACATATTTACAAGTCGTCCGGGGCGTTTTGTTTTATTTGTCTACATTGTTGGGACTGGTGTGTTCCCCGAGTTTTTTTTTTATGGTACGGGCCTTGTTATTTAATTAACGATAGGCCATCTCGTTCAGCCTGGTTTCTATCGAATCTCACACATGTTCGGCCTTATCGAGTGCTGCATCTACTTTATAGTCGATCGGATTTTCGTTTTTTTTTTTATTCGTTTCAGTTCCCTTACTGTGTTTCGTGAGTTTTAATTTCATTTAAATGATCAATTTCGTTTTTGTTAATGCGTACTTAGCACAATGATATATGTGAGAATCGAGGATCAATTTACGTGTCTGTTTAAATGAAATTCTTCATTGGCCCGAGCAGTTAACAGTTGTTTAAAAATGCCAACGTGACGTGCCAAAAACGATCCATTAATCAGTAAAAAGGTATTTAGGAGGACACTGCAAGAGTACCAAAAAAAAAGGATGGTTGTAGTTTTAAAATGTGATCTGTAGATATTATTACATTATTTTTTAATAAAGTTTTAAAACGCTAATAGATAAGGGATAGGTACTGCTTAATTATCACCATGAAAAATATTCTTATTGTCGATTTTAAGCAGCCCAAAAAAAATTTTTTTGCAATAAGTTTATAGATCTAAAAGACGTACCTATGTGTTGACATGAAAAACATGGGGATATCGAAAACGATTAGAAATAAAAGAAAATGAAAAATGTTGTTGTAAATGACATTATTAATTAGTTATATTTTCCAAAGATGTACCAAAGGACTGGGAGGTATCTGTTGTATTACCGATATTCAAGACTGGTGATAGTAAAAAACAGGGCTTCGAACCGGAACTGAACCGAAAACCGAAAACCGGAAAAAAACCGTTATTTTTGTCGGAACGAAAACCGGAACTGAACTGGAAAAAAATATCGGTTTATTACGGTTCGGTACATGTTCAACAAACTCGCGCGTTTTGTTTATATATGTTTCGTTTAATAAATTATATTATCATCATATGTTATTTACTTCTATTTAAAATTATTATACCTTATTATTACCTATACCAAATAAAAACATTTAAAAAATTTAAAAAAGTAATCACTCGGAGCTGAACCGAAAACCAAAAACCGAAAAAAACGTTATTTTTTCCGGAACGAAAACCGAAACCGAACCGATATATAATGTTTTAATTGAACCGGAACGAAAACCGAAACGAAAAAAATTACGGTTCGAAGCCCTAGTAAAAAATGCGAAAACTATAGAGGCATTTCTCTACTTAGTGTTGTAGAAAAATTATATAAAAGAATTTTAAGAGGAGAGATTAAGGAAACATTTCGAAAGAAATTTGGAAGAGGCGCAATGTGGCTTCAGACAGGGTAGAAGCACGCAGGATCTAATTTTTACGTTAAGACAGTTGTAAAAAAACAAGGAACATTCAAAGATGGTGTACTTGTGCTTTATCGATCTGTCAAAAGCCTTCGATAGAGTGCCAAGGGAGAAGATCTGGAAGATATTGAAACAAGGTAGAGTGGGAAAAGGATTATTAAACGCCATCAAGAGCTTACATAAGAGTAGTGAGTAGTAGAAATTATGTGCGAACCCATAACAGCAGGTCCCAGGAATTTTTAACAACAGTGGGAGTAAGACAAGGAGACACATTAAGTCCACTGCTCTTTATAATTCTTTTGGATAAAATAACTTAAGAATGTAAGCAAAACACAAAGAAAGCCTACTGGGGTTGCAATAAACTAAAGACGAATCAATTAAGATGGCTTGGGCATCTACTACGCATGCCAGAAAGTAGATATGCGAAAATAGGATGGAAAATGAAGATGGAGGGAAAAAATAGAGGAAGACCAGAATAAAATGGGAAAAGAAGTGAGGCAGAGACTAGAAGAAAAAGGAGTCAGCTGGAGAGATGTACCACAATTAGCTAACGATAGGCAGGAGTGGAGAAACATAACACAATAGAAAATCATACCTCGACACCAGAAGGTACAAGAGGAACCGCTTTGATTGCTATGTGGAACTGATTTATATAAAATTGGAGAGCATTCATGTGATTATAAATATGCGCTCTTATATAATCAATTTCCTCTTACAACATCATTAACGTCGCATGATAAATATGTTCTAAGTAATACATCGTTCCACTAAAAATTATTGATGCATTCCAATAAAATCCATAAGTAAGTTATACATTTAACAAATTTCCTATCATATTTCTGCGAATATTTCGCACACTATCTGAATATGAAATGTTTTATGTAAATTTAATGTCAGCTTAATGCAAATGTAAGACTCTAGTGTCTGCGTCAATCGCCAGCTTTTTTACATGTTAATTAATTTTTTATTAAATGAAAACACAATATTCATGGTTATAATAAACTGATTTTAAAATAATGTGTAGATAGCTTTAGAACAATTATTAATGAGGCACTTTTTATAGTTGACAATAAATATAATCCTATAACAATTTTTCGTTATCTAAATATTTTAAGATAGTACACAGGGGTTAATCAAATGCCAAATGTTTTATAATAAATTGTTAAGTTTCAAGCTTTTATACAATGATAATTTATTTGTTCAGGTTAATATCTAAGTAATAATGTTTCACATTTTATAGTTATCGTGCTAATAATATATTTGTATGTATAACAAATGATTATTAATCATATTTGTAAATTGAATCGCCCTCTTAAAAAATGTATGCTAGTTTTGATACTCTCTTCTCCACGTCAGTTTTGGCTTAGATATAAGATATTATGTAATTTTTTATTGGAACATATACGCATGTAGGTACATAATCATATTTAAAATGAATGACTTAAATAATTCAACCATTTATAGTCGCTCCTAAGTAAATATTTAACTAATAATGTATCTATAGATATTAGGTCGAGTGTTGTGTATTGTGATTCTCGAAATAATCAAAGCCTTTGTTCCCTCAATGGGAGTCCCGCGGTGTTAAAAATTGATCCATTAACTCAATCGAGGCGAGATCGCCTCAGTTCCCTCGATCACATCCTGTTTTACAATAAGTTTAGAAAAGGAACACTTTTAGTTAATGGATCGACATTGTTAAACACGTATTTGTTACAGCGAGGTAAAAGTTTTAATTTAAAAGTTCATCAATTACCTTCAGAAAATTTAATTTGTCTGCGAACGGACAGTGCAAATATTAAATTATAGCTAGGGGGTAGTTACACTTATATTTTAGTGGAAAATTATTTTAAATGATTTTGTTTTGTCATCAATTAGCTGAAGTTGCACAAAAAAATCTTTGAACAATTTGTTAAAAATAAAGATTGTCATACCCAAATAAACTTACCACACTTTTAAAATTAATTAATGATTGATTGTAAATCTTAATTAAACGGCTGACATTTCAGATGAAATAAGCTTAGTTAAAAAATGAATATACTTTTTTTATGAACGTGTTGCAATAACAACTGCATTTGTATAATAAAAAAAAGAACTAATAATCTACTGACGAAGAGTTTCCAAACTATTACAGATTTTTTATAGTATTTTAACATATAAAAATAAATATTTTTTACTTTCACTTATAAGAAGAATTAATATTTTTAATAAATCGCTTTAATCAGTTCGAACGTTTTATAAATTTTCAAATCGTTCATTTAAGTTTAAGTATTTAATTTCCATAAACAAATAATGATTTAATTTGTTTTTAAATCCTGCTGAAGAAAAGAAGAGAAAATAAATTAATAAACATAAATCAGCAGGAATCAGCTGAAATCAGCAGGAATCAGCTGAAATCAGCAGGAATCAGCAGGATTTTTTTTGTAGTGTCACGGAAAATGTAATTTTTGAATGGCATCTATTTCAACTATTGCAGAATAAATAACATTGTTTCTACCTACTTGTTTTTTTATTTTATTTCAAATTGTGTTACTTATATTTAAACTCGTAGCAACAAAAGTAGCGTAAAAATCCGAATAGTATATGAGCGTTCAGGATATGCCTCGGAACCAGTTCATGAATATGGATCGCGGATGTACACAAAAAAAATTAATTACAGCTTTAAAAATAATACTTGCAAGCGAAGGAGCATATTTTCGTCAAAATACTATAACCGTCCGAGATTATTACGAATGCTAAACAGCGCATCGGATTAAGTTTCGTTATTTTTATTGCGGATATCACATGCTCCGTAAATTTCCTGCAATTGTTATTGCAAACGGAAAATTGTAACTGGAGTTTTTTTTTTTCGGTGGGATTATTTTAATGGCGTGGTATTATTTAAACTGGCGCAAAAAATTTGTAACGAGGTGCTCCTACGAGCAGGTCGTATGGGTTTAAAAAAAAGGCTGAAAATCGCGAGATATGATCTGAATCTAAAATAAACTGCTTGTATTTTTAGCCGAGGAAGAATTTCTACGAACCAATAAATTATGGTTATCGCCAATAAGATCGAGTTATTCAATGACCTTTTGTTGTAAATTATATTACTTAATACCTACTTATTTAACTTAAAGTAAATACAAAAAAAGTATCTTTAACTATTTGAAAGTTTAGTGTATAAAGTTTGGTAATTTTTGGTATTATTTGGCAATTGTTGGCATTGCTTACAATTAGTAATTCTTGGTGCTCAGAGCTCATCGAGGTGTTTAACCTTTTAATGTCAGTTTATTAAGTATGTATATAGCTAAGTATATATTTTTCCCAATACATGATCAATGTCTTTAAGGTTTTCGGTTGTCTTCGCTTGTAAAACACAGATAATTTATTAATACACTTATTTGCTTATTTTTAAAATTCACGAAAAAACCCTCTTGTCATAATGCAGATGAAAATGAGAAAACTTCCTTAGTATTTTTATAAACAAATTAAATATGCAGTATGAAGATCGACAATGATTTGTTAATAAAAATTATTAGTAAGTAGTTCCTTCTTGAAAACTTAAATGTATGTGATTAAAATATATTGGTTCTTTGCCAATATAATTACGTTTAAATAATAGTCGAAAGTATTTTTATCAATTACAACCCAGATGCATGTAATTATAAGGCAGATATATTGACAGTCCTTTAAAAAAATACTTTTAAACTAATGTAATCAACAAAACTTAATTTGCAAAAATAGTCAACCAGTGTAAGATGTTCCATTTTTATTTAAATGTCATTAGTTAATGCTATCACATACTATTTCTACAATTCAATTTTCTTAATTTTAAAGCATAAATGCTACACAAAAGTTTTTGCAAACAAATTTTATCAGTCATCCTTACTTGGAACTGGTTTTCCTTATTCTATTAACACATTTCATTATGTGCTTTTTAATTTATCATACAATTTGTTATTTTATTTATAGCTCTGAAGAAGTCTACAAAACTTGGCAGACGAAACATGTATTTATTTCAAAAAAAAAAAAAAAAACGAGAATTCATGCCTATAGATCCAGAAAAAAAATCTTTTTATTGATTTACTATAAACCAATAGTCAAAAATCAGAATAAAAAACATTTTAAGGAATTGCTTTAATAACTTTATCATTTACTAGTGTAAGATTTTCTATTTGCTATTTAATAACACTATAAAAGTATCATTATATATTTTTAATTACCTATGAACATGTGATTAAGATTTATACAGCAAGGAGCTTGGTGTGTGATTGGAAGATACTGGTATTTACGGTAGATTGGGCTTTGGTCAAACAGTTTGTTAAAGATAGCAGTTAAGTGAGTGTTAAAATATGTAGTAGGCAAAACATAAACTTCCAAATAAACCAAACAAAACAAACTACAGCTGACAATGATTATCTTAAGTGGTAAATGTTCTGTGGTCACGGTAGCACCAAATGTGAAACAACTATCTTATCAGAAAAGCAATGATAGCATTTCGGAATTCAAAGAAAAGCAAAGACAGAGAGAGAGGAGGAAAGAGTTTGAATCTGTCACTGTGTCTCCTGTCCTGTCAGACAATCCCGTCTTAAAACAAAAAAATGCAACGCCTACCTCGACCAGAGCTACCTGAGTGTTGCGTCAGGGCCTACTATAAATAACCGCGACAGAAACCCTTGTTAGTCCGACTCGTCCCAACATCAGATTACAGCCGGATTTCGTCCGAGAACATACCAAAACACATTCTGACGACTTGTACGCGAATGAAATCTTATTTTGGTCCAAAACTTACCCTTAAACACAGCTGAATTCCTTGTCCTGTGTCAAAAGAATAAACAAACTTGTCCATTGAGGAAAAAAATACCCGCAGTTAATTTTTAATTGACGTACCGTAAACGATGGCCACTCTGAGGAATTTATTGAGAAGTGTCATCAATATTAATTAATAAATAACAGGCAGTTTTGTAACGACAAATGCACCAAGCCCTAGAAAATTGATAGTTGGCCCATGGCAGGTTCATTGTACCTGTGGAATACCATCGAATATTACAATACACAAGCATTCTCGTGTAATTATTAACATAATATATACACCAACAAAACACACCAACTAATAGCAGCATAATGGGACGAAGAATACATTTATTTCGTTATGTAACAAAAAAATTTGCTCTTCATTGTGTAACCAAGTTTTTCAATTAAAATTTCAATGCAATTATAAGGGTCCGGTAAACGCATTTTAATTTTGCTTCACGTACTATTTTGATTCTCATAAAAATAAAAAAATTGTTAAGCAAGTATATTTCATTCTTACCTAGAAGTTTTGATAGAATAATTTATAGTCAAAAATCATAAGGAACAACAAATATAAGCAAACAATTTTCAGTCTTTGATAAAGATGAATTTTTAAATTATTTTCAAACATTCTTTGAACAAAATCTTTTAACGTTACAACTTAAAACATAGTATAATTATTGTCGTATTTGAGTAAGCTATTTCTAATACTATTTTAATTCCATCACAAGTCCATCACAAATGTGACATCCATATTTAGAAATTATTCTCGATCAATGTTTAAGTTATTTAGTTGCTTCATTACAAATTTAAATGTGCACAAGCTTAAATTGATAAGCTAAGAAAATAACTTTTTGAACAAATCTATACCAGTTTCAACGTTTTAACACTGAACTTTAAATAAAATAAGTTTGAAATAAACCGATCTACATTTTATGTCTACTTAAGGTTAATTTATTATCGGAAAAAATTAACTATAATTTTTTATAGTCTGCTAATAAAATACTATAAAATCGTTTTTATACATTCTTTCTCACCAGATGTTCATACGCGAACACTGGCATCTTCAGAATCCGTTCAATATTATTCCTAATTTGATTAACTCACAAGTTACATTATGTTTTTTATGGCCACTTACACCGCAAACTCTTTGATTAATTTGCATAAACAAAATACGCGAATTCCCCCACCCGAGATAAAAAATCCTCAGCGTATTTACATTTAATTTAATTAATTTGGAAATCTCTGATGTAAAACTAAACTTCGCTATAAAAACTTTTTGCGGCAAAGGAATCCAGTGTCGGTCGAAATTATTTACTTTTTTAATGGTTTTCATACTGATGACAAGTTGAATTATTGTTGTTACAAAACTTGGAACCTGTTTTAAGAAACAAAATATGTAAATATCGCACTTTTGTGGGCTATTTATAGAAGAAGAAAATGTGTAGGGCAACTTGCAAATTAATACTTTACGATTTTATTTTCGAATGATGGACCGTATCCAGGTTTTCGTGACAATAAAATATAACTAAAAGAGTATTGATTAAACACGATGTGTATAAATTTGTAAACAATTTTAATGTAAGGTTGTTTCATGCATATTGTTTTGTATAAAGTCTTACATCAAAGTGTTGGAGCCAAAGGATAAATTAGCTATCAGGAGTTCTTCACAATATGGAGTTATAAAAAATTAATAAGCATTTTCTCACAACTTTTTGGAGAAATGAATATTGAATACTCTATTAATTTAAACAACAATAGCAAAAATGCAACTTTTGAAAATACCGATGAAAATTTTTAACGGAAATTTCTATGTAGTAAATAAGTTGCTTTTTTTAAGGAATTTTGTACAAATTCTAATTTTAATTTACAAAATTTATTGAAACTTGTCTAATTTTATCCATGGTTTTATTGTCCATGTCAACTGATAAAGTTTCACAACATTATTACTTGTGAATAAAATAATGGAAACATAAAAAGTTCTTTTTGAAATTGAAAAAATTACAAGTCTTTGGGGCGTGCGAATCAAAAATTGGTAGTTCCTTTGTAACAGTTTCGTTATGTTATTTTCGTTTTAAGACTCATAATTGTTATCATTATCAAATTAGGTGGCTACGCCCATGTTTCATGCCCTAGTTATTATTTAAATTCGTTTTGAAATCTGCACAAGTAATTATTATTCAAATTGAAAAACATGCAAATTTTAAAATGTTTTAGATAACACGTGTGACTACTAAAACGTACATAAACCCAATTTCAATACGTTTTGTTTTGTTTTTTGTTTTGCTGTTTTCGTACCCTGATTTTCGTTTCCTTGAAACATAAATTACCAAGAACCTAGTTGCACTGTTTAAACTTTTACATATTTGTTTATGTTACTGATAAATATTGCATTTGGTATTTGAAAAGAATTAAACGAAAATTGTGAATTTCGAATCGACTTCGCAGTTTTAGTTTGGAAGATAATTTGAAAAATCAGACGATTTTGTGTTTTGTGGGAAAATATCTAGGACCGTAAGGTCAAAACTTTTTTATTAGTTTATCAAAATTCCAAATTTTCAAGTTAAAATCCGACAAAATTGGCGCTTCAAACATATCTCAACATTATATTATTATATGCAAGAGTATATTATAAGTATCATTTTATAAAGTCCACTAATATATTTGAAGTAGTCCAAGCCTAGATTATTAAAAGTTTTCGTTTGATTTTCAACCATTTACCTGGACGTATTTGAGCGTCTATAGATTATGAAATTAGGTACTACAATAAATTAAATTTGTCTAGCTTCTGTTGTAGATCGATGCATTTTTTCAACTCTTTATAATGTTAAAGCCATGATATTAAAAATTCCCTGTGAATGAGCCCACACAAGTTTAGCTGTTAAACATTCTAGAACAGACGGAAAAAAAAAAACGAAAAATACTGACGGACTATTTGATTGGCCAAATATATACTCAGTGAGATTTAAGAGCGGTGCATCACATAAATAATTTTATAAGACATCAATAGGAGATGAAGAATTTAAAATTTTAGAATTATATCCCAAATATAAGAGGCGAAAAACAACATTATTGCCATTTTATAAAAATGCAGACCTATTACATCAGCTTAATATGACAACATGAAGTGTTTATTATATACAGGATGAGATTTAAGAAAGTTGAACCATATAAAATATTTCATAAGACATAAGTTGAGGAAGATGCAGAAAAGATTTTTTTTTTTCGTAACAAGGAAGGGCTGAAAATTCAACAAAATAACATTTTAGCCTTTATATTAACATTCCAAACATACTTGTCAGCTAAATATAACGATATGCAGAGTTTTTGCCACATATACCCTTTGTTCACTACAAATACGTCAAGAAACTCTCTCAGAAGCAAAGTAGAAAATAAATATGAGTCAAAGTTAGTAGTATTAGCTCTCCTTAAAACACCATCTCAAAATTAACCAATTTTATTACCAATTATTATTATAAATATTGTTAGTAAGTACAGGAATATTTATCACAGCTTTTAACTTTTAAATATTTAAATTAAATGAATACATCTTGATACTGAATGGTAACTTTTTAGTGTTTCTTGTTCGCATTACAGTAAATACTCGCAACAATTCAAGAAAAGCAACCGTTGAAAAAGTAACTTTTTTTTTCAATTCAGTTACCTCGACAACTGCAACTTTAATTTTGTTTTTACCTTTTCAAAAATATTAGGAATCTATTTGGAATCAATGGTCACTTGTATAAATCAGTGGTTTCTACATGTATACTTGACCTAACTGTGACAATTACTGTAAAATAGATTAGAATTAGAATAACTTCTAAGAAATTTTAGAATGGTAATGTATCACTAAGATTATTATTATTTTAGATTTTTAAAATAACCTTGCTCAGTAGTCTACTTTAATTGAAATTTAAACAAAAATGTGGTGTAGGTTATGTGTTCGACAATTAATACGTTTGAAAGCGGTGTAAGTCCACTTGCGGATAATAAGAATATTATTTTACTCAAGCAATGTTTATGAAAATGATGACATCGTAAGACTGCCTTATGTCTAACTTCTTTAAAACATGAAATCGGGACATTACTGTTTAAAAATACTTTTAAAAGAGGTTAAAATGCAAAGAGTTAATTATCCTGAAACAACAATAAGTGGACTTATACGACTGACGATATGAACGGCTCGTATTTCATAGCGTTACCCTGTTAAAATCGAAATGATTTGTACGAACGAAAAAGTGACAAAAGTAAGTTGACAATCTGCATAAACGGGTCCCGTTTGACAATCGTTTAATAATGCAGGAGGTCTTCCATGTTCCCACACTTACTTACTATGCGCAGTGCGACGGAACCCCGACTCGGTAACCCGTAGACTGACGCGGCCACACATAAACTAGCGAATTTATTTAAGGAAAAACTGACCTAAAATACGGCCGGGTAGCTTCGATAAATTACAATTTGTCGAATGTGCTCCTCTCGGTGGCTGTACCCCATGCGGAGGCCCCCCACCGTCTTCCAACTCCACCTGAAAAGAGTCTTGAGCGATCCTCTTATAAGCAGTCGTTTCTAACAATTGGTTCTTTTAGCTCGGACACTTTAATATCCGGCATATCATCAATTTCAGTCTCGTTTTATTAGTTTCGGAGTTATTAATTTCAGGCGCTATTTACATTTTTATTTTCCTCACCACTAACGCACACCATCAACATAATTGCATAATAATTAATAACCGATTACGTTAAGGAAGCCCAAAAAACCTTCGCATCACTCCGGCAGGAAAAAAGCTATTAGTTTGCCATATTTCATTACGAAAACGCATTTTGATGTCAGAAATCCGACCATAAATAATACATCAACGGCCATGAATTCACTAATTACATAAAGCGTCAGTCAGTCTGCAAGTCTGTAAGCGAGCTATCCCGATAGGGCGACAATATCGTATCATTTTACTACTTGAATAACTCAAAAACTTCGAGTTGAATTAAAAGTAATGCAAAAATCGTTTTTCCCTATATTTTATAGTTTGATAGATACCTACTAAGATACTGATTGACTATGAATACCTAGAGTACTGTAACAGGCAAATTATTTCCGTCAACAGATAGCTATTACGAGACCTAGATGAAGAAGTGTTAATTTTTCGAAATACAATAAGAATTAATGGTCGCAGGTCTGCCACAACAACACTTAATATGGTCTCACATTAGTGTTTTTAAAGGGCTACACATGAAATTTTTATCAGCGTAGATACAGGTACTACAACGTTGTGAAATATATTCTCACGTCCTTGTTTACCAAATATTTTATTTAAGTTGTATTGTTGATAAACAGGGTGTGCATAAAAATGTAAAAACTATAACGTTTCGTTGTTTCTAGCATAATTTTCATCTGAAAATGCTATCGCAAAAATGTTGGTTGGGGCAATTCTAAAACTATACTTTAGGCAATATTTCTATAATATGATTTATTAAATAGAATTATAGTAACTCCGGCTCTTTTATACGAAAGTGAAACGTGGACACTCACAAATAAAAGTAGTAACCGATTGAATGCAGCAGAAATGCGATTTCTAAGAAAAATCCAAGGAAAACCCAAAAAAGATAGAATCAGAAATGAAACATATAGAGAACGATTAAAGATGAAATCAGTTGAAACAGAAATACAAGAAAGACAGCTGGGATGGTTGGGTCACATTTATAGGATGAAACAAGAAAGGTTAACCAGAAAAGCCTATGAAGCAAGATCACAGGAAAAAACAAAAGAGGTAGACCGAAAAAAACCTGGCAAGACGAAGTTAAAAAAGCAACAGCGGACAGAAACATCAAATGGGAAGACATAAAAAAGCTAGCACAAGCAAGAAAAACACCAATCAACAGTCCTACACCTAACAGTAAAAGGACTCATGACTAAATAAATAAATAAATAGAATTATACGAAGAACAACAACACGTTATAGTTGTACACCAATTTATACACATCCTGTATAACATTTAATGTATTATAAGACTAAAATTGATTTTCAAATAGTCGGTTGAGAGTATTTTTATATGTCAACAATATAAAAAGTTCAGAAAAACAACAGAATGAAATTTTATAAGGTAATGTTTACTCCAACCGAGAAAAAAATTAAAAAACAGAATTCAAAGCAGTGAAATAAGATTTTTAAGATCAACATTGGGATCAGAGCTGGGCAATGCTTGAATGCTTACAACTTGCAATAATTTTTTAAGCACTTTTAATGCTTCGAGCACAATGCTTGGAGCACTTTCCAAAACAGATGCTCGATGCTTAGAGCACTAAGCACTTTCATGAACACTTGGTACTTATTAAGCACTTTAGAAAGACAGTGCTTAATAATAAGGTGACCAACCGTCCTCCTTTAGGAAGGACAGTCCTTCTTTTGTAAATTTTGTCCTCCCTCGAAAAGTGTCCTCCTACATGTCCTCCTTTTCGATAGATTGACAAAAAATATTCATTCAGTGAAAAAATACTCATTTAAATAATAATTAATAGGCATATAAGCATATTTATTATTTACATGTTACAAATGTCTTTATTATGCGCATTTTTCATATTATAAGTGTATTATTGTTGCAGTGAATAAAATGTTTCTTTTATTTCCGATATATTTTTCTTCAATTTATTTGTGTCCTCCTTTTCATTGTCAAAAAGTTGGTCACCTTATTAATAAGCATTTTTTCAATTTATATATGCTTACTGCATAGTATTTAATCCTTAACATGTATGCTACAAGACTGTCTAAATTTTAAATTTCTCTTAAGCATTTCCAAAATGCTCAATGCTGGCTGCTTAATTTGTTTAAGCACTTTGGTCAGTGCTTGATGCTTTTAAGCATTTTTAAAAACCAAAGTACTTACTGCTTAATTAGATCAAGCACTTACACAAGTGCTTGAATGCTCGGTGCTTCAAGCACTTAGGGTCGGTGCTTTGCCCAGCTCTGATTGGGATATAGGCTATCAGATAAAAACCGTAACAGCGAAATACGCAAATAACTTGACATTATACAACATTAACGAAAAAATAATAGAATATAGAACTGCATGGAAAAAGCACCTACACCGAATGGACAACTCCAGAATTCCAAAAAAATATACAAATATAAACCAAGAGGCAAAAGAAAATAGAAAGGCCATCTTGTGAGAGATGGAACACACAATGAGCAACGTAACGGGCCAAAAAAAACGTGGTGATAATAACGAAATATAGGTATACATTTTCATATTATTCATTAAAACAATTCGTCACAATCAAGCCAATATTACATACCACAGTTTAAAAAAAAGTTAAACTATGTTTTTAAAAGTTTCATCTGTTAAACTACTTATTTTTATTAATACACAAAACTACTTATTATGTATGCAAATTTCTGAAGGGTTAGAAAGGTACGAGCAACGAGCATCACCTGCTGTTTTTTTTTCCTGTTGATTAAAAAAAGCTGAATACCCAAGCATTTTTCGTTCCGAATCCACCAATATGATTTTATGAAGCATTTAACACTGAACCATGAGTACAGATTGTCGTGTATCAGTATTACCTCAAAGGCAGGTGTTAAAATTCGTGACGTCTAACAGACCACGATTAGAAAAACGGCTTAATTCAAATACTTTGCATACATCTTACGGCACACCGTGGATTCGCATGTGCTTCCTAATTAGTGATGTATGTTGAATCTTAAATTAATTTACAGGGTGGGACGTCGTCGGTTGGGCCAACAGGTGATTATTACGAATGCTTAATTTTATTACACCACAGAAGTATCGTTTTATGTATTTTGGAAGGTGGAGCGCTATAAAACAGCGTCGAATAATATAAATTTCAAATTTGTTTTTATCGGATGAGTTAATATTGACTTGGAGACTTGAGATGTCATGTCGTACGTTTTATTATCAAGTTATACATACTTATGTATGTAAACTGATTAATTATACAGTGACTCGTAAGCCGATGCTTAAGGAGTCGAAGACAAACAAAGGACTTTAAAAACGAGAGTGGTGGAAACCAAAAATTTTTTGAAAACCTGTATACATATTGAAATTTTGATATCTTTTTTAAAATGACAATTATTAACCTATCATGATATTAACTCTGAAAAACAAAATTGTGCGAAGCAACTGTTAATTTATTTGTCTAAGCAATATACATTCAACACGACTATACAGTGTGGCTGATTTTTTATTGTCCAGCTTATATCTGCTGAAATATTAAAGTTACCAAAAAAAGTTAAACAAGAAACTTATTAAACAAAAGCTGGTCTACAAAATGGTGCTAAAAATTTTGTTCCATGCCTACCTGTTTTTCGGAAAAATATCCAACTTTTGTTTTTTAAATAGAACACCCTGTATATTTTCACAGAATCACATTCTAAATCAATTTCTCTTCACAATGATATATCATAAGTACCATTTTGCTTTTAAATTATGCTCAATATTTCAAAAAAAGAGAATTATTCTAGTCGGCTGTGGAAATATACAGGGTGTTCTATTTAAAAAAACAAAAGTTGGATATTTTTCTGAAAAATAGGTAGGCTATGGAACAAAATTTTTAGCGCCATTTTGTAGACCAGCTTTTGTTTAATAAGTTTCTTATTTAACTTTTTTTGGTATCTTTAATATTTCAGCAGATATAAGCTGAACAGTGAAAAATCAGCCACACTGTATAGCAAGCACACAATTTTCCATAAAAATTAACTTAAAGCTGTCTAGCAAACGTAAAAAAAAACGTAGGTAACTTTATAACTTTTTTAATGGCCAGTTCTAGTTAGGTGGCTATGATGGCTACCCGGGAAACTGAATTTGTGTTACTTAAGTGTCAAGTTTTTAGTGTTACTGGTGCTAATGTTGTTTGTGTGTTGTTAATAACACCATATATCGTTTTATAACATTTGTTTTGTTACCACTTTGTTGTCAAAACATGTTATATTCCAGTCAGGAATACGCTGATATTAATTTTTTGCATGGATTGTAATGATAGTGCATTGGCAGCGAGAAGGTAATACCAAACGAGGTATCCTCAAAGAAGAATTCCAAAGTTTTTAAAAATTTACATAACTTATTTATATGCAATTTTACAATTCATTTTTACGTTTGCAAGTTAGGCCCTTAAAAAAAAAGATTAGGGGTAGTTTTGTAGTTTCAAACATCATAAAAAGCCTTGAAACTGATGACGATATACATAAAAATATGAATAATACCGATGCTACAGTAATTTTAAGTGCAAAACATTATTTCTCGGAACTTTGTTTTTACACTCTGTTCCTTATTTTCAGCTTTTCCCGGAAATCGGTTTGATTTTCCGAACACTTTCACCGGACCAAAGTTGTAGCCCATAAAATTTCCTATCCGAAATTAACCGTTCGTTTTTTTGCACAACCTTTCGTTTTAAAGAAAAAGCGGTTGCAAAGTTTAAGAAACAATTAAAGATTTTAAATTTTTCACATTTTTTTTGTATAAACTGTTCTATAACTTTTAAACCATTGCCTGTAGACAAAAAATAATTATAACCAATTTTGTAGAAAATTTCATGCTCTATTAAAAAGCTTAAACATATTTTACGATAAAATTAATATTTTCGCGGCGACAGAGCCTTTTAAATGCAGAAGTGTAAAAAAAATCAAGTTAGTGTTGATATCTGCTTAGCATTTGATTTTAGGAAAAAGTTTTACTTGAAATGTTTTCTCCAAAGAAGGTCCTCTATCACGACTTTAAATATTTGCGCTGATAACAGGGACACCCTGTATATTATTTTGAATATCTTGAAAGAAAGAGACTTGTCTCGTATCATTTAGGAAAACAGAGATAAACCTTTTTCTCGTATCTTTTTTAAAGCTGTTAGGAGTTGTTTGAAGTTAGTGTGTGTACACATATATTTCTTACTTATAAAGGTTTTTTTTTCTAAATAATTTCCATTTTTTTGGCACTTAACAAAAGTATAAAATGGACCAACTGGATTAAATTATTACTATTTGAATCATGTTACACTATAATTATGTTACAATGTTTCTAGCATTCAGGAAAAACATTTGTAGCTCTGAATATTGTACCATACAACCCTCACTGGTGTTAAAACAGCCAAAATTTTGTATTCAGATTAAAAGGCGATTCAACTAAGTTTGAACGATTTAAATAATGTATTAAAAAATGCAATTATCATTTTCTTAAAAAGAACCCTTTTAAATATTCTAGACCTGTTTCCACAAAAGATTTTTCCCAAAACGAGATGAGTAATTAAACCTATTTATTTATTATGTTACCTAAACAATTAATTCACGTAATTCAAGCATATATCAAAATTTAAATACCGTATGAGCTTATGTAGGTTGCAATGCAAGAAAATAAATTGTGTTACGTTCACCAGCAAATTTTTTTCACGTTAAGTATCTCAGGATATTTTCGTTTTATATGTGTTTAATGATAAAAATAAACGCAACGGAATAAAATTATGTATCCTTTTATGTGAGTCCAGATTTCAGTGGCGTACAAGCTGTAACGAAACGAACAACACGGATTCCAATTGGTACAGCATTAAGATTCCATCTTTCTTTAGATCTTGTTCTGTAGAATTCTCTATCTTTTCCTCACTGGTGCTGGAATGAGACGCGTACCTGCGCATCCTACACACCCACCTCTATAAAATAAATTGTCAACCGTCCTGCAGTTCTAGGAAGCAGGCTATGTCTGCTGCGATGTTAAGATAAACTCCATTAACTACAACCAGAGACAATACTATTTCACAGTGTCAGCGAGTTGCTTGGGACTCTCTTACTACTAACTAATACTTCTTATATCATACACTCCTCTGCCTTCCTTTATTCCGCTACAACTCTTAAGGCCTTATAATTACATCGAAAATAACCTTTTCTAGTAATTTATGTCGATGATATTTGAAATTAACTCAAAACTACAGCGCGAACAAGATTAAAACTTGTTTAATTACTTATAATTTATTTGAATTCTTTGCATATTTGTGGTTTTCGTCCCGTTTCGAAACGTATAATGGACAGAGAGAAATGTTTTTAATTGTGAGTTATTAAGTTCAGTTTTTTTGAATGTTAAAACACCAAAATTTATTTTTATACCGAAAGAAATTGCTGAACCCCTTTCTCATTAGCATTATTTAATAAATTATAAATAATTAAATGCCACACTAATCGAATACAAAACAGCAAAAAATTGATCTACATACAGGTGGTATCAATTTACCCTGCTCATTATTGGAATCATTCTTATAGTTAAAGATGCAAAGTTGGTTAAATCTGGTCTATTTCGACTATGTTTAATTTGACTTTTAATAACTCGATAACTTCGTTGAAATAATTACAAAGTACTATCCATAAATGTCTGTTTTCAGCTCCTAAAGGGTAATCCAAAATTGCCACAAAACAATAATCATTTCATAAAAAAAACTATAGTTGAAGATGGGTCAAACGAAACGTTGTAACAACAATTGCAATACAGGATGCCCCAGTAAGAAGCAAAAGAAAATTATGGTTACGAATTTTATCGCTAATGAGTGATTTAAAACTACTGGATCAAATTTAAGTTTATGGGCCTCTTAATTCGAGAAAATATACCCATTAATGTATATTAAATATAGTTAGAGTATTTTAGGTTTGTTTGATCAATGTAATACACGAAATAACACAATATACCACCTCGACAAAGACAGGTAACTCAAGAAGCGAGCGACAAAAAAATAAAATAATGAGGTATCGTGTGCGACTGGACATAAATTCTTGGGTGATATTTAAGAAAGCATGTTTATTGCATAATAACTGAAGGTCCCGGGACAGTCAGTTAAATTAATGTGGTTAGCTAGAAATGTTTGGCAAAACCTAAAAATTGTCCTTCCTCATAAAATGTCTCGGCGCTAGAATTATTGGTCCGAAACAATAAAATATATTTGTAGTCGCCTGTAACTGCCTGGCCGTGACATTGCCACTAAATCAAGAACATAATGTTTTCGGCCTTAATGTGTTTTCACATTCTACACGCTTTTGAAATATTTATAATACAAACAGTGTAGCGCATTTTATATCATCTATTTAACATTAATTATTAATTGTTTAAATATTCAAACTAGCCTCATTCCATCACCTGAATTTACAAGATAGTGTCGAGTTACCAAATAGCTAAATATAACAAAGGACATTTAATATTCTAACAATCACTGTCCTCTGTCTGCTTTTCGTGCAGTACACTACCATCTAATAAATAAAAAATGTTCTATAATACATCAATAATTTTAATAAATCTTAGAAGAATGTAAGTGATTCCTTTTTAATAAAATATTAATAAGTGTAGTTAAAAATTTGGTTGTCTAGAAAAACAATCTAGAACATTTTCGAGACTGCCTTCTCTTCTTCAACGAGAAGGAAAGCTCGAAACGAATCTAGTTTTTGTTCAAACAATTTTGAATAAATAATAAGATAAACGATTTTTAATTACATAGGTATACAGGGTGTCCCAGATTACATTTCCAGCATGGGGATCTCGCTTATTATAAGAGATACAGGTTTGTTTAAATTAGATGAACTATTCCTTACCAGGGATGGTCATGATACGTTGTCGCTAAAATTAGATTAAGGCTGTGTTTATTGCATCAAGAACATTAAAACTAAATGTTTTGCAGAATTATACGTGCCACTGGCCATTTTCTTCGAAAAAATAGAGGAAAAACTGAAAGGCTGTATAATAAAAGTAATTTTTGCGATCGCGTTGGCCATGAAATCGTCAGAGATAAAATCGAAATTCTTCTATTTACCAAAGAGCGCATCCTTCGCAAGTAAAATGGTGCAAAGTTTTTGGAAAAATCTTAAACGGTTCCGGAAAAAAACGCGAAAAAAGAGGCCTTTGTAAAAACGGTTTTCCCAATGTTAAACGCCTATGCAAGTCGCATAGATTTAGTTATAACGTTATAACAGACATACCACAACTTCTCAAATCATAACGCTTTTGCAGGGGTTTCGTTTTTGACGTTTTTCTCCAGGACCGTTTAATATTTTTTCAAAAATTATAAATTATATTTAAATGTAAAATAAATAAAGTTACTTTAAAATAATTTGGAGTCTCGCGTTGGCCAAGTTTATCTACACAAGAGATTGTTCATAAACAATAAAATAAGCAATTTTACCTCAAACATTGTTTAGTCCTTTATCAATTATTATAAACAATTTGTATGCCTAATAATAAGAAATAACTTTTAAATTGATACATAGATTCGTGTAGTATTTTTGATATTAAACTTTTAAATTACACATACGAACATCGGCACCAAAAGATAAATAAATAACAGTCTATTTTTACAAGTTTTTGAATTAAATTATGTTAAACAAGTCTAAATAATATGCAAATTGCACAAACCAGTAGATAATGTATGTTAACTAAACAAACTGTTTTATTGTAAATGTCCAATATTATATTTTTATTCATTTAAATTGATTTTATTTGAATATTTTTATTGTACAATAGAAAATTTACGATAATCATCAGGAAAACCAACAACTATTTTTGGACATTTTAGCAAGTATTCCTTCGAAAATTTTTGCATTAAGCATCTACTCCCAAATTAACGTACCTATTACGTAAGGCAGGAAGACAATTTTCACATCATGAATAATCTATTGGAAAAATCAAATAAGAGGGGTCTTATGCATTTTATGTTCCAAAACAAAAATCGAAATTTCAGCAAAGACTCAGTTAACAATTTTAATTTAAAATATATTTTACATTTCGCATTTGTTTTAGTTTATTCACAAAAATTCCAAGGTGTTTTGACGTATTTCTCGTCAATTTAATTTAAAACCCAGACAGACAACTGCATAATATAATGCACACAACTATATTCATGATTACGTATTCATTTATTCCACATGAGCAAATTACCCAGATTCTAAACTAATGTTTTGATTTTCTTATCAAATAAACAGCCGCGTTATCAGAAACTCATAATCCGTGTAATATAATCGGAACACTCGAAATTTGTCTTATCCCCGAATCCTCGATATTAAATAAACATTGCAAGAAAATTGAAATTTCCCACCAACTGAGTCGTCCCCTTGTAGGGTAAAACAAGTGAAGTGAACGAGGGACAAACACGCATCGTGGCCGCAGCTTGCTAGATAACGCGTTTTACTCATAATTAAGATGCTATCAACGCTCGCTATCACGGAACAGTGTGTATCCAAATGGCTAAATTCAACGGATTCTCAATATGGTGTCCGCATTAGAGTTTCGTGTTAACCAAATTGGAAATACCTGTTTCATAAGTTCCTAACTTAAAAGACGTCTTTTCGATTGTTCCTGTTTAATCGAATTATCGACGTGTTTCGCGCATTTAACGTTTCAATAATATGCCTTGCTTTATGAGCCGTTACTATAAATTATTCACGTTTAATAAATAAATGAAATAGAATATATCGTTAACTATAAATCAAATAAATTTCACCTTTTTTTCGACAATATCGTACATTTTTAACTACCTACATTTAACAAAACAAAAAAGAATTGACCGTATAACCATGAGTGGTTTTCCAATGATACAATTCACACAGTTAACCAGAATTATATAGAACATTGAAGAACTTTTAAGGAATAACAATTTTCTGAAATTAAATTGTTATTATATAATTTTTATAACACGGGATTAAATTTTTTTTTGAAAAAAACAGCAAACCTCTCATTTGTAACCACTCCAAATTTTGCACAAAATTTTGATGTATAATATATTAAAAATGACACTAATATGGTGGGTTAAAAGTCACAACAGCCTAACTGATGTTCTATATTTCTAGTAACATAAACTTTTTGATACTTTTGCAAGAAGAATTTTAAACAGAGTCAATACCTGTTTGCAGAAATGAGAGTTAGTAGCAGATTTTTTGACTTTGAAAATTAATACTTTACATAGCTTTAAAAACAATGAAAAATTGTTTCAAACCCTTATTTAGATAAACAACATAAAACTATGGCTTTACTAATACCTTTTCCTAAAAAATTGTCATTAAAAGTACTAAAATGTTTAAATTGAAATGACTAACAAGATAAGTAATTTACACAGCTGTGTATCAGGTACAAAAATTTTAAAACATATTTTAGAACGTCATAACAGGCGTAAGAAAAACAGTAAATAATGTGATGTTAAAAAATGACTTTAGAGAACAGAATAAGTATTAGTAGTATAACAGATTTATCTTGGGGAGTTTATTTTTGAGCATAAATAATTGGCGGTGTCAATTTAATCTTAAATTTCGTGTTATTTTGACACTTAATCGCATTTTGCTATTTGGAAAAAATTGTGGCGTGTTCATTTCTGAAAAATAACAAGACATATTCTATTGATATTAGAAGCAAAACGTTACTGAATTAAAGACATTATTAGATGTTATCTAAAAACTTAAAGAATCTACCTAGGTTTAATAAAAATGTCAGTAGATACTTTGACTGAACCTAAAATCAGGGCAAATTTAACGCAAACAGATTCACTAAATCCAGAGGTAATTTTATTTTAGAATCAAAATTGACTGAATATTAATTAATATGTCTGTTCCAAAAATGTTATATTTCGACACACAATCTACGGAAAATAATACATAATTTTTCTTTAGACAGAATAACTTCATGTTTAAGTTCTCAAACACAATTTTAGTGTAAAAGTTGACTCTATACTCTTAATTGTACAGATACATCAGAACATATTTAGTAATAACTTAGTAAAAATTTTGTTGCATCTATTTGATTTAAGAAAATATTTATGCTTGGAATTTAATTTTGCAGTTTTTACTTTAATCAACTATTATTTCATGAATTTTTCTGTAATATTAACCAACTGAAATTGACTTCCTAAATGTTATAATAATAAAGTAATCGATGTGCACTAAATTATTGTCACTCTGTAAATGAAGTCTTTGACGAAACAGACTGTAAAATACTAAAATTTATACTAAAATATTATCACTGTTATTAAAAACAAAGTAAACATGTTACTAAATTATTAAAGCACTTAATTTTTTCCATGCACTCAACTTACAAATTGTTCCAGTGATAAATTTAAGCATCTTCGTGTATCTGATTTAGAACAAACTTGGTTGATTTATAGTTCGGTGTCATTCATGAAACTTTATTCTATTTGTAAACTACTTTGGAGAGCTTAACTTTTACAAATGATCCAACTTCTTGTCGTCAATAGATTTAGATAAGAGTAAGAAGTAATAAAATATAACGTAAATAATATAATACTGTATACCGAGATTAGTAAGTGATTAAATTGCGAACGCATGAAAGTTTGGTCAATGAAAATGTTTCAGTTGTAAATGATTTAATGGATTCGAGATTATTTAAATAAATGCATGGATTTATTACGAATTCGAACTGGGTCTCACGATTTTGTTTGGCACGTCGTAAACAAAAAGAAAGTTTGACTATAAGGTAATTTTGCATCAGTTTATTATTACAACAGAAATATTTACTGCTCCAAATAAAACGATCTCTTGTAATTTCAGAACACAACCGAAACGCTACAACTTAAATTGTGTTAAGCAGCGGCATCTCAATTTAAAAGTCATTAATGCTAACCAAAAGTTTTTACCATTAATTTTTATCACTTACCCTCAACTAAAAACTTGTTTTCGTGATTCGGTTGAACAATACACATTTCAACATTGAATTTTAGTTGTGATGTTTTAATTGCAACTTTTTTTAAATTTAAGGAAGTAAAAATATTTAATTTATCATATAATTGTCTTATTTATGTCTTTACTTTTTCCACAACAATATTTTTTCAAATATAAGTGTACACAGTAGATGTAATCATTACTGAAACTAAATTACATTTAAGTTTTTTACAATTTGGTATTATAATTTCTGAAGAAGTCTACAAAAACTTGGTAGACGAAAAATGTGGGATGTCTTTATTTAGAAAAAATTAAGAATATTTTTTTTTAAATCTATAACTAATTCTTTTACCGGATAATAATAAACTAATAAGCAAAATTCACCTCAAAAATGCTAGTTTCTTACAAAAAGATTACAACAAAACAACATTTTCTTTTAAATCGACGATTACTATTTAAATAAGAAACTATTTTTCACATTACTTGACGAAGAAATCTCATAGCCTTGAATAAAGTTAGAAATATATTTGTTTTCTTTAGAGAATAATTTTAAATTAATCTAGCATAACATATTAAATGAAAGAATAACACAAATGTAGATTATAACATTAGATTTTGCTCAAAAATTTTAAAAATCAACACGTTTCCTTCGTATGGACATGTGAGTAAAAATACACAATAATAAACTATACAAAAAATTATGAAATAAAGAATATGGTAATGTAAAAATTATTTGTAAAAAAATGTGAAAATATTGTTTTGTCATAGCCTAAAAATTGATTTTCCATAGGGCGTAAAATAAAGGTATTACCAAAAATAAGTTGAAATTTGAAACAAAAGGAAAACAGCGTATAGATCACGCCAATAGTGGGAAAACTGGGACTTTTTTCACTAGACGTGATTATGTACAAGCCATTTGAGGTAAAGACAATATTTTTCTTCGTCAATACAACTTCTTTTTCACTTCTAATGGAATTTGTACAAAACAATGATCTTTACAATAAACTTTTATTCTAAATAAATCAATGTCACAGTCAAAAATAAAACACCAATCAAGTAATTTGTTACTATGAAAGAAAATACGTTATTTATAAAGTTGTTAACAACAACCAGTTTAGTTTCGATTGATTGTAAACATTTGTTAGTATCCAGAATAGCAGTTTTCTCATGAAAAGCGGCCATTGGACATCGAAAATACTGCGAGGACAAGGTTAAAAAAAAATTTTCTCAAATATTTTTGGAAAATCAAAATGTTTTCTTTACTTTGTACCCATGTTGCTACCCCACTGAGGAGGTTATTTTAATACCAACGAGAGAGATAAAAGTGATTCTTAAATTGAAAATTTTAAGATGTTGCAACGATATAGAAAAAAAAGCAATAATAATAAGTTGCAAAAATCAGTCAATATCTGAAATTAAACTCAATTCACTAAAGAATTCTTATAGATCTTTTTTTTGTTTACTTGAATCAATTTTGATTTCTGGAGATCTAAGACATGGGTCATATTTTTTTTGTTTATATTTGTGTCTGTAGTTCCTTGAAAACTTTTTTGACAACCCGTTACGTTATATTTTCAGTAAATACATACATACAAAGTTTAAAATATTCAAAAACACCACATACACGTTTGTCCCTTTGTCTCAAAAATTAATCTATAATAAAATATCATTATGAACTAATAAAAAAGATATTTTTGAGAACGCCAGCATAGAATGATTGTAATAATTTTAAAAAGTAATGATTTAGCAATCTACATTTTCCACACAAACATTGTACTTATTTTAAAAATTATATTTTACCCTCCTCAATCTTTTTTTCTAAACGAAATTTCCGCCAGTGAAAACCTGTCCTCGCCCTCTTTCAATTACCAATTAAAGCAACGTTTCTTTTACAGTAATTGCCTGCAATTAAATGTACAACACAATAACACGATGTTTTCTCCATACCCGATTGTAAAACAGAAGTAAACGATTGCATTCATTGCTTCCTTTCTTTAAAAGGGAAAACATGTGCCTCGAAATGAAGTCCCTCATTGAGTTATTTATGAGCGTGGAAGTGTTGGACAGATCAAAACCGTACAAACTGGATAAGTCGCATAATTGTGTGACAAGCAGTGGCAGACACAAGTAGAATATGTGCAGTTGAAACGTCGAGACAATGAAGACCGGAATTTGAATTACAGCTGAAGATAGTTTACCGTTCCCCAATGAAACATAAATTTAAAAACGTTAGAAATTTAACTGATTAATATACAGGGTGTGTAAAAATTGGCGGAAGGGCTACACGGGGCGATGTTCTTCGTAAAATTCTAAGTCGAAAATCTTAATACGAAAATGTTGTACCACGCTTGCTGTGTCTGCAAGAGGTCCTCAAAGCTTTGACATTTAGTCCTTTAATAGGCGTTATTATTTAATACTTGCAAATTTGCAATTTGGAATAAAAATAGATTTCGAATAGTATTTTTTCCTAGATATTGTGTTCTTCCTTTCAAAAATTGGTGTTGAAAATATGTAAATCACTGATTTGAATGAAAATAATACATATGGCAACATTGTCCTTAGCTGTCATCTGTTTTTCTCGTAATTATTTCTTGTTTGTGTTTTACGATACCCAAAAGTTTGCAGCTATGTTTACGAACTGAAGGCTTTCAGTTCGAACAAAAAATGTAAATACCTAAGTAAAAATTGCTGATAAAAAAATGTCCAAACGCAAATCAATGTATGCAATGTTGCCAATTTTTTTTTTCTTTAAATGGTTCCTGAGGCCATAGGAAGCATGGTACAACATTTTCGTATTAAGATTTTCGACTTAGAATTTTACGAAGAACATCGCTCCGTGTAGCCCTTCCGCCAATTTTTACACACCCTGTATAAGTAAATATTAGTTTAATAACATAATTATTCTTCCTATTTATTGGAAAAATTTCCTTTTGAAGAATATCTACATCAGTTTCACGTAGTTCCGTAGAATTGAGGGGAAAAACCTCGCATAATCGGAACAAAACCGAGAATAATTTAAACTACATAGCAATTAATAGGTACCTCCTGATTAATTTTGTCGCAATTCCACATAACGCTTTAATAGAAGTTAATTTTTGTACTCACCTCAGTTAGTGCTCAAACATTTTGCTTTAGTGGTAGACACTGGACAGCATCAATATCTGTAAATAAAAATTTAATGTAAGAACAAATAGTTTATCCATAACTACTGTTGTCATTTAATCATTAATAACCCTTACCTAAATGCTTGAATTCTTTTAATGATTCGTTCAATTGAAATAAAATCAAATACACTTGGTTGCTTTTGGGAAAGAGACAGGAGTCTCGCAATTTGTCTGGAATTTCCACAAGAGACCATCATAAAAAATGTGTGATTTTTAAACAAATTTAATTATATTAGAAGGCCTTATTTAAACTCAACTTTAAGTAATAAGAATGAATTCCATTTATGGCGATTTTAAATTAATAATGATTAATTATCTATACTTTGTAATTTTGATTTTTTCAGTGTATTTTTCAGGGGTTTTGTCTTGACTTAGCTGTTTCTTAGTGGAGGTGTTATATTTGGAAAAATCAACATATGATTTATTAAAATAATACTTATACATGACACAATTCTTTACAAAATTAATAATATAATGACTTTGAATGAGTTTGTGTATTATTTGATGGAAATAATTCTTATTTTAACATACCTAATCATACAGTCACGAATATTTTTATTCTATGAATTATATAATTCCAATATTTATCACTTAATCCTCATTGAAGATTATGGATAACAAATTTAACATATTAAATAGGTTCGGGAACATAATAGAGCTTATTTATTTTACACAAAAAGACGCTAGGAAAATGTGTGAATGTTCATTAATTCTAAGCATACAAATACGCTTTAAAAAAGCGCCAGAACTCGTGTAGGTGTCCCTTCATAAGGACAAAAACCCACCCAATATTGATTACCATAAATATCTTTGATGTAAATATCATGTATTTTTAGAACCGTGCATCAAAATAAATTTGTGATCTCGAAAAGTTAACACACATTAACATAAGATTGCCCTGATAAGATTATTGTAATGGAAAAAGTCCATCATATTTAAATATGCATTTTTAGTTCGAAAAACCGGATGGACTTATTTTAATACGCACGGCTCGGGTAATTCTAATCTACGTTCGTATTATTTTCTTAAAAAGTGACACTTGCTGTGGGGTGAACGGATATATCGGTTAGTTTCCAGCGCAACGTTTCCTTTGTTACTTTTAAATTGGTTTTGTTATTGGATTAATTAGTCGAGTAAAGGTTTTGGATCGGCCACGAGGTATTAACATCGCGATCCGCGGCCCGTACCTGGTAGATGTAGCGGGCGGGTCGCTGAGCGATTGGCCCTTCGCGGTCCAGCATCCATGCTGCGCTGGGAGGAGCCGGCTTCTTCATCTCAACACCAACACATATCACCATCTCACCTCTGCCTATATCTTTATCATTATGCTTATGTACATTGTACATACAATGGCTTGAAATCCTTTAAAAGGATTATTAACATTTCGCGAGGTGTTGAGAAAGAGGAGAAAAATATTGGAGACCCACCATTGACCACAAATCGAATTTAGGGTAAGTTGGAAGATGCTACATGAAGTGATGTGATAGAAATCAAAGTTTTAAAGCGTTATTCGACAGTTTTCTTAACGCAAATGGGTGCATTTTTTAATCAATATCGAATAGCAAACTTCTCAGTTTTTTGTGCACAAAGAAAATTTAATTCATTTCACATTTATTCTGAAAAGAATATTACAAGTTACAACATTATCAGAACGCCAAGAAAATCAACCGCAATGCCAATTATTTTCGTTCGCTTACCGACACTTCAAAATGTTGAAAAAAGTTTTAAGTGTTAACCCCTGCATTTCTTTACGGTGAAAATTTCTTGTATTTTCTTAAAATAGTAAAGACACCTTAAATAATGCACTTCCACCTTTAGTTTGCTCAAAAACGACCTAAAACTAATTAATTTTTACAGCTCTTCCAAATTTTGAAAAAGTTCCAAGTGAATTAAAAATCTTGCATTTTTGTTTGGTAAAAATTTAAAAAAATATGCTATGGTTTTCATATTTCCTATAAATATCAAAGACACCTTGAACAATGCATTTCCACCCTAAGTTTGTTTGAAAACAACGTAAAAGAACTTTATACAGTTCCTCAAAATTTGGTAAAAGTTCCAACTGTATAACTTTGGATTTTTGTTTGGCAAAAATTTAAAAAAATCTGCTATGGTCTTAATTTTTTCTAAATGAGTTATAGACACCTTATACAATACTTTTTCACCTTTAGTTAAACCAAAAACGACCTAAAGCAGTTTCTTACACTTCTTCAAAATTTTGAAATAGTTCCGAGTGTATAACCTTGCATTTGTGTTTGGCAAAAATTGGAAACTTTTGCAATGATCTTTATATTTTACAAAAATGTCAAAGACACCCTATGCAGTACATTTCCACCTTTAATTGGTCCAAAAACGGCCCCAATTTTTTTTTATAGCACTTTAAAATTATTAAAAGTTATCCAAGTGTATAAATAAGCCTTGCTATTTTTTCGTGACGGAGATTTGCAAGTTCTGCAATAGTCTCTATATTTTCTGAGAATCTTAAAGACATCCTAATCAATTCATTTCCACCTTAAGTTTGTTCAAAAAACGGCCGAGAAATTTTTTTACTGCTCTTCAACAATTTGAAGAAAGCTAGAACACCAGGCGTTTTTCAGAACATTAAAAACTCTCGATTTAAAATATAATCAACACTGAAAAAAATATTATTTTCACAAAACAAGTAGGTACTCGTTAGTACTAGACGTTTCCAAAAACTCAAATATAAAAGACACTTGTATAATATTCCATTATTATAAATATGAACAAATCTTAAGAAAACCCGTGCATTTTAAATGACAAAAAATCAGATTCACAAATCAAACACATTGTTATAGTATAAAGTACATTGATCTCACATTTTTTACGTGTGTGACCCTTTATCCACCGATTTCAGGACACCTGCTCTTTATTGTCTGAATTGTAAGCATGCACGATCAAGATGTTCTTATTAATCCAATATTCATTCCTTTTCATTCCGAAATAATTATCAATGATTGCCAACCATTGTTTTAAAAGTTACAAAATCAATTATTAAAGAAACGCTTTCGAGGCAGCTGTAAATGTTTAAATGAGACGGTCAAAGCATAATTTATCGAAACTTATCATTAAAAAAATAATATAAAGTTTTAATAATATTGTTCGGTTAATATTATTGTGATAGATCTGCGAAACGTTCAAAAATTAATACTAGTCGGCGACAAAAATGATTCTATAATTTTGTCTTGCTTTCATTATAGTATTAATGAAGTACATATTTTACCCTCAAGAAAATAACTGGATCAAAAAGATTTATTTTGTTACGAGACGTTTGGCTGCAATAAATGACTGACTGTTTAATATGAACATGGTGTAAGTTTTAATAATAAAATGAAATTGTCTATAAATAAAAAATTCACAGAAATTTATACCTATGTAAATATTTGTCTTCTCATATTTTTTTGTCTTAAAAACTGGCTTTTACCCCACTTCATAATAATTCATCCAAATTTTCAAAAGTACAATGTACAATATGTAATGGTTGACTACCAATTAACCAATTCGCCAGATTAAAAATTTAATTGAAAGATTCCAAAATGTCGTCATCTAGTTTCTTTATCATCGAAACATAATATGCGACAAATATTTAACGTATGTTGGACTTGCACTTAATAAATTTTGTCCGATACATGTAACGGTCTGGCGGGGCTGTGGTCTAATTACCACCGCCGATAGCGATCAAAGATGCGCGAGATAAGTGGGCCGGAAGGAAGCAGATGCCCTGGCACCTGCAAACTCCGATGAGCCTTTAATTGAGGACTACTTCTTTATTAGGCCTTCGAATCACTCGACGACGTTGACAGGTTATTTATAGAGTAACGTGCTAATAAAACATTAGAGCACCAAAATATTGCGACGTTTCGAAAAATTCATAAATTTCAGCGCAGAAACGGAAGCGGACGACGAGCAGAGTTGATGAACGTCGGGAATTCTTAATTTACTCTTTATTTGTCTACAAGAATAATGGTTATTACAAGGTATTTCTACATTAGCTTGATTAAGCCTGATAAAAAGGTTCATTGTTACCGCAAATGATATTTTTAATGTGGAAAATTTAAATATTTCCAAGTGAAATAATCAAATTTTGATGAAAAAAAATTAATTAATTCTAACCAAATTTACAATTGCAAGTTTCAAACAACGCAATTAGTTAATTTAAATATTTTCAAGGATCTAATAAATAAAATACACAGAAATAAATGGCCCAAAAATTTTATCTCACTTTAATTAAAATATGCAAGGATGAAATTGAACATTTAAATTTTTAAATACCGTCTGTGCATATACGTGTGTTATTCACGAATATTCTTGGTCAACTGACCGTCAAACCAAACCCAAAATATTTTTGTAAGTGGTTCAGATTAATGTGACTTTTTTCGCATTAATAAGTCTCCCACTTTTTTAATTGAAAGTTTCGTTGTCTAGATGCATATTTTTTTCAATGAAACTAAAGAATTTAGCACGCCTTTTAAGGTGTTAATTAAAATACCGACAATTGTTAGGCGGTCTGTTTTGTATGCGGTTTTTAAATTAAAGATTCTTTCACTTTTTTTTAACATTATTCTATCGCATTTTTACTTTTTTTTTTGTCTGTATGCACAATTTTTTAAACCCATACATAATTTTTCAAACCCATTTAGGAATCTTTGCAGACATTTTGTGTGCTAAATTACCGGAAATGCTACAATTTATAAATAGGATAATATTTAATTTGTGTTTGGCATTAACAAATAAATAAAAGTGCGATTTTTTAGGTTTTTTAATCCAAAACTAAAAATTATGGTTGCATTAAAATGAAATCAAATAAATCTCGTCAAATCGTTTAAAATACTATTATATTTAATACTAGGCGATTTACCCGGCGTTGCACGGGTGATTACAATTCTCTTTTATCAATCACAGACTACTCGCGCTCCGCGCTCGCGCTCGGCGGACGTTTCCGGCCGTTCCCGGGCATTTCCGGCCGTTCTTTATACGACGTTTGATCCGTTAGGTCCTAAATAGTAACTGTGCCAAATTTGGTTCCAATCGGTCAACGGACCTAGGATTCTATAGCGAACAAACAAACACACAAACAAACACACAAACAAACAAACAAGCTCTTTTATATATATATATATATAGATAACACATTTAAATAAAACCATGATTAAGCTCAATCAAGCAATCAAAAACCAAGGCTATAATAAAATCAAATGAATGAATTTTAAACCAAAATGCGGAACCGAAATCCTGCTTTAAAATTTAATATGATTTGTTATGGTGTATGCTAGGGATTGTAATACCGGTAAACCGGTTTACCGGTTTACCGGTAAATCGCAAAAAAGGCTCTTCAAATTTTACCGGTAATTTTCCAATTTTTTACCGGTAATTCCGGTAATTTTACAATATTTTTCCAATAATGATAAAAATCTAAATCAAATAATCAAAAAAGAATATTGACTTATTTTCAGGGAGAAAAAATAAGGGGAAAATAGATACAAATGAAATATGATTGTTTACTCACTTCTCTGTCAAATATCTCGCACGGTAATTTATAAATAAATATCTGACTATCGTCTTCTTATGGCAAACTAAGTCTACAAAACATTTTTCTTTTGGCGTTTTTGTGTTTGAGATAATTAAGTTTAAAAATTTTGATCGATTTCGGTTTTTCCGTTAAATCACGCAAGCCATGGAATTTTTAAACAAAACAAGATCTGGTTTAAAATACACTCCTAAATAGCTAACTTTTGTCCCATTTAACCAAGCTTGTATATTCATTATTTACGGAGATAGCAATAGTGTCCCATGGAAAAGAACACCCTGTGTACTCTTATTTTATATTGAATTATATTATTATTATTACATAAAAAAATTTACGTTGATGGCTCTTAACTGATATATTGTATGAAACTTATTGTGATAGTTTAGGCTTCAACTATCCCAATCAGTTACATACTAAATAAATATATATTTTTTTAATATGGTTTTCGGAGTTTATTCGCGTAATATTTAAATTGGCTCGACGTTTCGGCAAGCTATCCCTATAGGGATACGCGGATAAACTCCGAAAATTATATTAAAAATGTTAGTAACAGCGAAAATCTAAAAAAAAAAACAATTATATCTATATCCAATATATGTACATATAATATTATGATTTACCGGTAAATTACCGGTAAACCGGTTTTGGTTGAAAATTTTACCGAATTACCGGTAATTCAAAAAGTCGGTAAATTTACAATCCCTAGTGTATGCTGTTTTTATCAATATAGTACAGTTCAGAAACTTGGACACTAACACAAAAACAAAAAATACAGGCACAGGTAATGAGATTTCTGAGAATAGAGGGATGTAGACTGATTGATAAAGTCAGTAATGAAAAAATTCGAAATAACCTAGGAGTAACAGATATTAAGAAAAAGATGGAGACCAATCAATTAAGATGGCTTGGACATCTACTACGCATGCCAGAAAGTAGATACGCGAAAATAGGATGGAAAATGAAGATGGAGGGAAAAAGAAATAGAGGAAGACCAAGAATAAAATGGGAAAAAAAGTGAGGGCAGAGACTAGAAGAAGAAGGAGTCAGCTGGAGATGTGCCACAATTAGCTAACAATAGGCAGCAGTGGAGAAACAGAAAAGCATACCTCGACACCGAAAGGTACAAGAGGAACCAATTAAGAAGAAGAAGAAGTAAACAGATGTGTTTTTTTTTAAATTAAAAGATAAAAACAAAATTAGTTTTTGGCTTTAAACTATGACAAAAAAATACGTTTCCTTTTATATGTACGCCTCGCTACCGTTAGGTGTAAGACTGCACAGTTGAAAAGTACAGGCGATTGGTGGCAGCGGTGGGAAGATTGCTTTTGTTTTCGGTCGCACTTGTTATTTTGTTTTTGAAAATTTCCTGCTGCAAGCGAAACAGCACGAAAACACTAAAATACTGGATTACTTCCATCGACTGAAGCAAGTAGTTAGCATTTTATATATTCTTTTGTTTTACGGCTTTAACATTGTAAAGCACAAAGTTATATAACGTTTCGCAGATAAGGCGAATTTTTATATTTACTTTTGTAAACGATAGCAGTCGAGTTTATAGGAACACGGTTCAGATAATGGGAGTGAAACTTTCTTGATTTAGGTAATAAAAAATGACCGACGCTAAGCACCAAACGGTATGCCATGCATCTGGGCCCGTGCAGGCCAGCTAAGTGGGGGTGGGATCGTTCAGATCTGATACGAAACTCGCGGACAATTTATTACACTCGTTGCTGGATTTATTGCAGCATGCCGAATATGTGCCTTAAACTCGGACAAACTCTTACGTTTCTGCGTCGTGTCGTGCCGATCGAATTTCGAACGACGTACGACGGTTCGCGCACTGGAAACGACCAACTCGTGAATGTTGATATGAAATTTCGATAAGCTTCAGAATTTAAAATTTTCAATCGCGGTTTTAAACAAATTTTATACGTTTAGCAAATTTGTAATTCAAAATTTTATTGTTTCGATTATAATTTTATTGAATGGAGTCGGGCCCGAGGATGTTTCGGGACCGGAGCCATGTTTGATAAATGGCGTTGATGGTGTTCTGTTTGTGGGGTCGTTCAGTCGTGCTGAAGGTGTTTTCGAGAATAAATTGAGCAGCCAACACTGAGAATTTTGGACCAGCCTCACAAGTTTAGTTTCCAAAATTATTAAAGATATCTTAAGATTTTGTGTCAAATGGAATAAAATTTGAGATTGCAGCTCCCTCAATGTGCAATTAGTTTATCAATAAAGAAATACTTAAGGTTGAACTGACTGAACAAATCCTTTAATTTTGCTATCCACAACAAAAATCAACAAGTTATTATCGCAGAAGACCAGATTCTTCTCGCCGAAGACATAAAGGATCCTTTGTATACGCTGAGGAAACTAATTGAGAAATGTAAAAGCTGGGGTTTGAAAAAAAAAAAAAAAAAAAAAAAAAAAAACGCTATATCTGACAGTGGGACGTAAAGGAGAAGCTCCGACTCTGGATGGTGCAATTAACTACAAAAAATAACCAATACCTAGGCAACATTTTGACGATTGAAGAGGTAAAGAACAGAAGAAATTCTTCTATAAAATAGAAAAAGGGCATACTATAACTTCTAAAATCAATTCACTTCCTTGGAGAGAAGATATTATTAAAGAAACAAAAATACATAGGTCCAAATCCTTAATTAAAAGTGGCGTATCCGATGGGTTGGAAGTATGGACAATGAATAATTCGATTTAAAAAAAAGGGAAGAGCAGTAGAAAATAGCTTTTGGCGAAGATATTGGAGTTTAACAATACAAGATTATGTAAGTAACGAAACAATTAGACAAAGAATGGTAATAAAATAAAGATTAACAGATACTGTCGAAAAGAGACGCTTATCCTGATACAGGCACATGCTAGGAATGGAAAAAGAAGGAATACCGAAACAAATATACGAGTGAACTCCGGACGAGAAGAAAGAAAACGGAAAGACCAAGAACGCGCTGGGAAGATGAAATGCAGACGGCGATGGATAGAAAATTTTCAAAAACAAAACACGTCGTTCATCGGCTGTCGATTGTTTCATTATTTTCCTAAAAGCTTCTTAGTTATGTGCAGTGACCGTTGGTGTGAAGTAAGATATCAATTAGACAGCGACAACAATGGTATCTGGCGGTAGATCGCAACAGAGTTGCGGTCACTCACAGCAGAATTCATTTTGCAGGCAAAACCATTCGTCAAATAATAGCGCTACTTAACAAGATTCAAATACCTTGCATAGTTGGTAGACTCCGTTACTTAAGCTACTGGAAACCGTTCAGCAAAAAACTTAAACTTGAGTATACGAACTAAATGCTTTATGAAATTAACCCAAACAGCATAAGTCACTTTTTGCGAAAAATGAGTTAAAGCTGTTTACGATTACAAAAATGTATGGTATTTTTATTTTTGAACATTTTTTTTGCAAATTCTTTCAACATCATTACAATTTTCGTCAATAGAAATTTAATTGTTGAAGAAAAAAGCAAATACATTTATTTTGAAAATGACAAAATTATGGATTTGCTTTCCTATACCTACCGGGTGATTCGATTTGACTGTCAAACCTTATATTTTTGGAAACGGCGACAAATTCTCTATTAAATGATGTGCATTTGTTATCTCTACGATGACTGTTTTTTTTTTAAAATTACATAGTAAACATTTTGTTGTTGATTCGGATAGAGAGTTTAATTTTGAATCTGACCGTGTATTAAAAAGGTATGCTTACATTAAAAAATTTTTGATAAAATTCAGTTCAAAGTTTATTCAAATCATAGCAAACAGTCTATTTAACATTACAAAAAACGATCAAACCTTAAAAATTTATTAATTTATTTATTTAATTAATCTTATAGGCGGATAGCATTTTGTCTTCTGATTTCAATGATATACCTATGACACTTAATATCTAAAATGATATTTTACCACAAAAATATCCAGATAGGAAATAGGGTGAAAAAAAAGAAAGTCAATTTTTTCATTTTTTCTTGAATAACTTTTGAACTAAGACAGTTATGAAAATTTTCTTTGCAGATATTTGATGGGGATCTCATTCGCAACTTTGCCCTAATTTAACCGACCTCGTAGCTCATAAGATAAGCGAGATCCCCATGCATTTACTCGAATTTGGAACACCCTGTATAGGGAAGCAAATCAATTATTATGCTAATTTTAAGATAAACGTATTTGCACTTCGGTTTAACAATAAAATTGACGAAAATAGAAATTACAAGTAAATTGTTTAACGATAATAATATAATACATTTTTGTAATCGAAAACAGCTTTAACTTATTTTCCGCAAAAAATGGCATGCCACTTTCAAAACAGTAAACCAATCAGATTTTCTGCAGAGCAAATAATGTATTCTCTATTATTATTTACCATAATATTTAGCAACTTTATCAAAGTCAAAGGTAATTGGCAAGTTTCAAAGTTATCAAGCTTAAGAATAAAAAACATAACTTAATCCAAATACGTCATTAAATAAATAACCGACATCATAATTGTAATGGCATTAAAGTTAACGTTTTAATGCGACCAATAAAAACTGAAGCTTATACACAACGAAAACATTAGACCGAATACTATCAATTACCTCAACACATTATTAAAGATCAAATCCAAACATTCGTACGAAAATAACGCGCGCAAACAATGTTATTAAATGTGATAAATACATAACTACGCATTTAAGCGATCCGAGGGAAAAAAAGCCACGACATAAAAATTACATAAATTATATAAAAATCGTAATAATCGTGGCGTGTATTAGAAACATATTCGTGATCGTCGGGGCTGTAACGTTAAATGGGGAGGTATTATGGGGCACGCGAATTACCAATCGAGAGCGCAAACAAATGCTTGTTCACGCGAAACAAAAGCCGCCACTTACACAGCAACCGACGAACTTGACTCATAAAATCAAATTGGCTATGAAATTTGCCATAATTTTTGCCTTTGTTTCAACGAAACTCGCAACGGCTACGAAACAGAAATTAAAACAGTTGCAAATCATAAGCAGATGAAAATCGGGGCACTCTAGTTTGTTTCTTAATCGCACGGTGCGAATTTGTTTCTTAACGACGAAACGTTTTTTTTTTTTTTGTTGGCGCATATCTGGATGAAGATAAAGTGATAATGCGCTCATGTAGTAACAAAACACTTTATGAACTATTGTTGTGTTAATTTAGCCGCAGGAAGGAGTTTATATAAAAATGTTTTAATTGCATTTTTAGAATTATTTCTGCATCTCGTGCTTGCACGAAACTGCATAGCGTGAGGAGGTATTTTATACGACCTTACATGAGTTTACTTTTATAATAACAGAACAGAACAGAACTTTTGATGGTACGACAGTTCTTTTTAATAGATGCCATCAAACTCTTCCCATATGATGTGAAGAATTATTTTCTTCAAATTTATACTCAACTGTTACAAAAAATTTTGAACTGGTTGATTGAAAACGGTAGCATAAAATCCTTGTTAGTGGATTTAATTGCGTGTAATAACTACATTTCATGAGAATCTTATAATTATTCAACGAATAGCTAAAGGATAAAGCTACTGAAGTAGTTATCGATTACTAAGTATGAACATAAAAAACGGAAAACTTCATGAAACCACGTACTTTTATTAAGATTAAATATTAAATGCAATGTATGCATACTTAGTCGTTTTGAAATCGATGAAGTAACATGTAAATGCATTTTGTTACACACACTTAAAAACTGCCTTGGAGTAATGATAAAAAGCACAAATATAAGACAATAAGTATATCAAATAACATCATCTCAAAATCAGATTAATACCAAAAAGAATATATTTAATAACCATATGGACAAGATAAATCAGAACTGCATGGTTAAAGTTGCAAGAGACAAAAGCCCAAAAGGTAAGAGAAGAATAGGAAGAACAAGATAAAAATGGTGGAATGGTACTGGATTACAACACCCTTAGAGCATATAACGAAGAACGAAAAAGACAAAGAACCACAAAAATATTTAAGAGTTTCTACATACTGGTCAGGACCTTCCATTCCTTAAAAGGATTCAGAAAAGTATTTAACAACTATTTAACACCCAGTTTAAAATAAAAACTTGCGAAAAAGTGTGTGAACTTGCACAGAAACTTAATTTTGCCATCTATCAAATAACATAAATGTGTGAAATTTCGATTTAAAGTTGTAGGGGAGACCGGGATGAAAGTAACACGGGTAGGTTGTAACAGTGCCTATAGTTTATTTAATTTTTGTTATATGTACACCCTTGGGCAATGTTCATTTACATCCACCTCCCTACCTACCTACATTGCTAGTTTTTATCTGTCAGAGGTTTAAGTTTTTACCAGCCAGAGTCACTATTTTTCGCCTAAAAATTGATACGTTGTGTCACCGGACGAGTAACTTTTAGGCGATCTCTAAAAGAGGAACAAAAAAGTACCTAGATTATGTTGTTCTAAATTTTGTTGGCTATTGGTGGATGCAATACAATTTGACTTGGAGTTGGAATCGTGGTTAGTTGTAGATTCCGTCCAATTTGTTTTGTGTACACTTGGAGTCAAAAGTAACAGTGTTACATCCAACCCCAATCAATGTTTTCATTTGCAAATGTTCACTCTTACCACATATTCGTAGTTTTCTTCGTAAATGAGAACATACAAAAGTTGTCGGATTAATTTTCCAATTTGTTGTATATCTTTGTTTTACATTTTTGAATATTGGTAATGTTCACTTATCATTTTGTATTGTACCAAAGTTTTTACTTTTATTTTTTCATTTTGCTAATGTGTATTTTGGAGTCAAATATTAATTTTGTTGACGAATACTAATATATTTACCCACTACTTATGAGTTATAACTTACCCCGATCATTGTTACTTTTAGCCCCAACGTTGAGGTTGTAAGTAAAAGTTGTCTAACTACAGAAAAAAATCGCACATATGCTTTACGAAACATATGAAATAAATATCTTGGAAGGAAGACAAATGTCCAATCTATCAATAAATCAATTTAGATGTAAAAAACTTGTTATACCCTATAAGAAATTAAATAAAAACAAAAAAAATTTTAGTCATTCCCGGTCTCCCCTTCATTAAAAAAATAAAATTCAGGAAAATTAATTTTTTGAATCGTTTAGTGATTTGTTATAAAACCACGATTGTTCATAAAGATTCGAAGATATCAAGATTATTTTTGGACGTTAAGGAATTACCGAAACCTTTTTCCAAATCAGAGTTGGACCAGAAGAAACTTATGACGAAGGTTTGGTGGACAACATAAACTTTAACGGTAAAGTCATACTGTTATTTCGGAAATGTACTGCTCAGAAATGAAAATGAATAAAGATCCTGTGATAAAACAAAGTTAATTTCTATTAAATCACATTTGTTGTATTGAAAACCACTAATTACCATTTCCTGGATTCAATATTTTTCTTTTTTTCAGCGGAAGAGAATCTCTGTTTTTGTAATATGCTACTTCCAAAAACATAATTTGGACCTGAAAAGCTTATTTCAAATATAATCATGCTAATTGCAACGCTCGGAAAATATAGAAAACCTACATAAAACATTTAAAATTATAATTGTTAATGTAATGTGCTGATAGTTGATAGCGAATGCTAGTAAATTTCAGTTTTTAAAAAGCTTTTTATAGCTGCAATTAAAATAATGTTAAACACATTCAAAATGTTTATCATATTTAACTCATTATATGATAATGAGTCGCTTAATGTGAATTTCTTTATCTTCATAGTAAGAAATTAACGTTACTTAGTATAAAGGTTAAAAATAATTTTCACGGCGATGATCATCCAGTAAAACAGAACAATCGAAACAACAACGAAAAAGAAAAAAAAAACACGGTGTCGGAAAAACAAGTGAAGATAAATTTTTGATATTACGCATTCATTTGCGGCATCAAGTGCGCTTGATACAATAAATCTTTTTGCTATAAGTACAACTAAATGGGAACAAGTGGTATTTCGAGTTATGAAATCCGCTTCCCGCCATTGTGCACGTTCCTTTGTTTCGAATGCTCGCTCTATACTACATTTCGCCATGACACGTTTAAAACAAAAGAGATCGCGTGTTGGAACTAAATATGGCGCCGTAAATTAAGTTCGCGTGAGCGCGCTTTATGCCTCGACGGTGCGACATACGTCATACGCGGACACTTGCTGTTTTTATATTTCAGTGCCTACTAATATCGACTGACCGCTGCTACAGAAACGCCCGCAAAACTTATGCAGGGCAGGCACTCTGATTGCGTCACAATTTTGGCTAGTTCGATATTTTTGATGGTCGAGTCAAAAATAATCCTATAATTTTCCCGTCAATTGAAAGCAATTTTTTTGTTTCTCCCCAATTGTTTTCGCAGAAACAAAACTAAATCGTTTCGATTTTCCGCTTCTATTGGTGTTTTCTTAAACTTAAGAAGTTTTAAAAGTTAAGACAGAAAATACAGCAATCAAAATTTTGTTTCAATACGAGCAATTTTTTAATTGACATTTAATTGTTTTCGCTAAAACAAAACAAATCGTTAAATTTTCGGACTATGTTATTATGTTTTTTTTATCATCTTAATAAGTTTTAAAAGTTAGAGCAAAAAATTACTATAAAATTGTTGTTTCACTAAGAGCTTTTTTTTGTTCGTTCAACTGTTCTCCCTGAAACAAAACTGAATCGTTTAAGTTTTTCGCTGATGCTGCTTTTTTTACGTTTTAAACGTTCTACAGAAACAGAAAATATAAAACCACCAGAAAAAAATTGTTTCAATAAAAGCAATTTTTTACCGATGTTCAGTTGCCTTCGCTGAAACTAACTGAAACTAAATCGCTTAAGATCTAGAGGTCTTTTAAGATAAACTGAACCGCAAAATGCGCAAAGAGAGGGGATGGCGGTTGAAATGTAGACCTTTCTGAAAACGTTATATTATTATAGGTTATAACCCCGTTGTTGAAATAGTCGCATGTTTTTGGGTGGCGCAGTATTTAACGCTTTAGACAAGTTTTGGTTTCTGCGTCACGGTCCAGTACTTTGAAATACCTCTACCATGATACTTTTTCCAACCTTAAACGGTTGTAGGAGCCGTAAAACGAAAAATATTAAATCGTCATAAAACGTTTGGGACAGACAGATTATGATCAAATGTACATTTAAACTGAGTTAATGTCAATTAACTTGTTTCATAGGTTGTAAAATCATGCCGAGATAGCATCGTCAGAAGCTTACAGAGATTCTTATTTTAATGATCTCAAAAATTTGCATAATCTCGCTAATTTTGAACGTATTAATAAGCACGTCTTTGTTAAAATTCGCCTGCAACTGTTCTCGAGTAGCAGTTATCAAATGTATCGCATAACCTTCCGGCTCGGTTGATGTTCCGATAAAATTTTGCAACATTTTCATGGAATAGAAACGTACTCTAATAAGACATGTGGTGATTGTAATCAAAAAAACATGAACACATAACCTGAGGTTCAAATTTTTATACCACAATGTTTATTTTTGGCAAAAGATTGCAATCCTGAAGATAGTTCATTTTAAATTTGATGAAATATTATAAATGTTGAAAGATTAGAAAATTCAGTGATTTGTGATTACAAAGCGCATCATCCTACGCACAATTTGTTCAAACCCGTCAGTTAAGGATTTAGCCACTAAAAAATGCTTGATAACTAAGAAGGGGATCTTAAAAGAAACTAAGACGCGAGATTTAATGCATTGTTCGTATCATTCTTGTAGTGAAGAAACTTGGACACTAACGAGAGAGCAAAAACAAAGGATGCAGAAGCAGGAGGTGAGAATTTTGAGAAAAATAGAAGCATCTAGACTAATTGATAAAGCAACAATAAAACCACAAAAAGCCTAGGAGTGAAAGACATGAATTAAAAAGATAGAGACAAACCAATTAAGATGGATGGGTAGGGATTGCAATCCCGGGATTCGGGATCCCGGGATCCCGGTCGCTTTTTGGTCTCGAAAATCCCGGGATTTTAAAAGTAGAATCCCGGGATTTTCGGGATTTAAAATTTTTAACTATAAGTACATTCTTTTGTAAAAAACATTGCTCATAGTTGGTATCTACTGAACGCGAATATGTTAAGCGATGCAATTTTGCAAGTTTAAGCTTGTTTATGTCGCCGCTCGCCGTCTTATGTATAATAACAAAATTTTAAAAAAATCTTGTACTAAGATAATAATCATCCTAATTTCTTTAATTTTTGTTTCTAATACAACAGTATATTTTTTAAATTTTTAGTGAATTAAAGTTGTGCTTTGTTTGAGTTTTTAACAGTTTCAGCAAATTTATGTATATGTAATTATGTATTCTAATGTATAATAAATGTATTCAAATATATTTCATTTATTCAAATGTTATATCTAATAGTTTGATTATTTCTATAATAATAAAACATAATAGGGTAGGTATGTATATATGTATATATTTTTCAATTATTATTAACAGAAATTATAGAGGAAACAAATTAAATAAAAAGTTAATAAAAATAAATGAGAATTACTAAATTATTCTATATTTATGTAAATCATTTGCAATTCTAAAAAAAATTATATACACTGCATTAGCTTCAGTTTTTAAGCAAATACTTCACATTATATATAATCCCGGGATCCCGGGATCCCGGGATCCCGGGATTAAAACAACTTCAATCCCGAAATCCCGGGATCGTAAAATTTGATCGGGATTGCAATCCCTATGGATGGGACATCTACTACGCATGCCAGAAAGCAGGTACGCAAAAATGGGATGGAAAACGAAGTTTGAGGGAAAAGGAAGAGGAGGAAAACAGAAACATTTGATAAAACGAAGTGAGACATAGACTAGAAGAAAAAGGAGTCAGCTGGAGAGATTACCACAGCTAGCCAATAATAGAAAAAGCTGGAGAAACAAGAACTGGGAAAACACCTCGACACTAAAAAGAACAAGAAGACCCTATTAAGAGGAAGAAGAAAATTGTAATTCACATTTTATGATTATAATTTATTGAAAACTTTCGAAATACTTAAGTTGTTAATTCTTAAAAGAAAATTTTGGATTCAGATTGGTGAATTTTAACTTCTATTCAGATAATATTATTAAGAGACGACTTAACTTTAAATTGTTTTAAAGTTGTGTTTTATATTCAATCGTACAGAAAGTGAAAATTTGATTAATTCGGCCATTGTACATCTCCAAATTGTACATTTCGTTAACCGACGTGTTTCCAACATACATTTTGAAGAGGCGACATTATCTCCCTTCAGAATTGAACAGATTCAAATAACAGGCCGACATATGTATTCTGAATTTTTATTGTGAAATCTATTGTAGCAAAATTAAAACTCGCAAACAAAAGGTTGTTTCGATTGACAGTGAACATCAGGTAGGCCGTGCGTGCTTTATTTGCGATAGTCCAGTCAGTCATTGTGGTTGAAACAAAAGCGTCTCTACAAATTGCATTGCGAATCAACCAATCAGAAACACATTGTGTCGTTCGATGTTATGTTTTTGTGTGATTAAATTAATATATTTAAAAAAAAATTGCTCTGTATTGTTCGTTGCATGAGGTTTATCTGCGTCGTTAAACCAAGTTAAACATATACATTGTTTAATTCATTCCATGTAATGCATAATAAAATAAAAGATAAATACAGAAAAGTTTGCCTATTTATCTACATAATGCGTTAATTAGTTTGTTATAAGCAATGTGAACATAAAAATGTGTTAATCAGTTTGTTTTATGTTTTCAGTATACAAAGATAATACCTACATATAACCCAAATTTTAATATACCTACTTATACAAAATGTAAAAAGTTTATTTTTCACATTAAAATAATCATTTACTTTCACTTAAAAAAAGTTCCAACTCCTTGCAATTTGTTTCAGAAAAAAATCAACTATTCTGGGATGGTCTTTATATATTCTAAAAATATTAAAGACACCCCTAGCAATGCATTTCCACCTTAAGTTCGTTCAGAACCGGTCTAAAATATTTTTTACAGCTTCTCAAAGTTTTTAAAATAGTTCGAAGTCTATAACCTTGCAATTTGTTTAAAACAAAAATATCAACTGTTTTAGTATGGTCTTTATATTTTCTAAAAATATTAAAGACACGCTAAGCAACGCATTTCCACCTTTGATTCGTTCAGAAATGCCCTAAAATAATTTTTCACAACTTCTCAAAATTTTTAAAAAAGTTTCAAGTCTATAACCTAGCAATTTTTTTCAGAAAAAAGAAGCAACTGTTTTGGAATGGTCTTTATGATTTCTAAAAATATAAAAAACACTGTAAGCAAAGCATTTCCACCTTTGGTTCGTTCAGAAAAGCCCTAAAATAATTTTTACAGCCCCTCAAAGTTTTTAAAATAGTTTCCAAGTCTATAGCCTTGCAATTTTTTTCAGAAAAACATTTACTGTTTTGGGATGGTCCTTATATTTTCTAAAAACATTAAAGACACCCTAAGCAATAAATTTCCACCTTTGGTTCGTTCCGAAACGGCCTAAAATATTTTTTTTTCAACTTTTTAAAGTTTATAAAATACATAGTTCCAAGTCTTATAACCTTGCAATTTTTTTCAGACAAAATCTACTGTTTTGGGATGGTCCTTATATTTTCTAAAAACCTTTGGTTCGTTCAGAAACAGCCTGAAATATTTTTTTACAGCTTCTCAAAGTTTTTAAAATATTTCCAAGACTATAATAACCTTACAACTTTTTCAAAAAAAAATTCGATTGTCTTGGGATGGTCTTTATATTTTCTGAAAAAATTAAATATACCCCAAACAATGCTTTTTGACTTTAAATCACACTGGTGCCATTTGGAGATGGTCGAATGATGTACTTTAAAACTTCCAATTAAAATAACAATAATTTTAACTTTTTCCGCCATTTAATAAATATTTTTTGGTTTATTTTTTAAATTAAAGCACTGATCAAGGTGCTGATGATCCCTGGGACACCCCATGTACAAAGAAAATTATAATTGATCATATAATTCCCTGTGAAAAGTATTTAAATGTCAGAGCCAGCTTAAAGAACTGATCACGCTTTTTACTAATAGGAAATACCAGAAATAAACGATACACAATTTGAATAAAAAGTCTATCAGTTACACAAGAATAGTTAGAATTTATAAATTATGGTGAGATTTATGCAAAGCATCTTCGGTTTGTAATCCGCAGACAATACACTCACACACAGCGACGTACAGTTAGCATACGCGAGGTTCGTCGTCTGCTCCAACGTTGGAAGCTTTTTAAACAATCATCGTTCCAAGCGGAAGTGACTCAATTTTTTAAACGCAGTCCGTTATTTTTTTGAACAACATTTAAAGATTCACTTTATAGTACGCAGATTTTCGCATTAGAATTAATGTACCGTGCCTCGGAATATATTTTCCGTAACAAGGAGACCTCTTTTGTTTTTCACAACAGTAATTTTCGGATACGTACGAAATATTTTATTCCCTTCGAGAACTCATAAATATTCATGCGCTGTTTAAGAACTTTTTATATTACATATTCATGCAATATTTAAATATTCGGAATTATTCAGTTAGTAAAAAAAATTGTTGGTTACAGAATGTTAAATTTTTATGATTATAGAAAGGTTGGCGGCAGTTAATTACTCATCTATCTTCATATGCCCGTACGGTGGAAATCATTGCAGGACCATAGGAATATTATATTTCGGTAGCTTTTCACTTATCGCAGATCAAATTATAAAAATTGTGACTGCGGTAGAAGAATACACTTTTATAATACATTTGTAAAATGAAAATTACTAATTAAAATTGTATTATTTAGGAAGAACATTAAGTTGGGACAACAATCCGAAAGGCACATCTCCATATAAAATTTGCTGTACGAAAAATTATTCGTTATCTTGATGGAACTAATTTAATAAAAGAATAATGTATACTTATTAAATATGTACCTACTAATTTATTACATGTTAAAAGGAGGCAGATTAGTTTGGGGAATTGTAAAATTAATTTTTTTTATGTCTCCACTTATTTGTTCGTATTATGTATAATTTATTAGGTCATTAAATTTTTGCTACATAAAATTTTTAGTTGATGAAATAAAACTACCGAATACACCTGTAGGTAAATATTATTAGCAATATATTTTAAAATAATTATATCATTTTAAGTTTGACGCCTGAAAAGGCTAAAGGAGTTGAGAAAAAGTTTGACAAAAATTTAATATAAAAGAGTTAAATGAAAAATTTTATAAATTATTTGATTATTTACGTGATTCATATTTATTATAAATAAACGACTGTTATTTTTTGAAGTAATATTATTGTAAATAAATAAGACTGAAAATGATGAAGAGATGCGAGTCTTGACAATTCGTTTGTGGTACACTTAGGACAAAAAATACTATTAAAACTTCCAATATTTATCACATTTTTAAGAGTTTACTTCCAATAATTTAATAAACTTAAAATTACATGATTTGAAAAAGCGTCTTGTAAGTTAAAATAACCAACAAAAATTGCAGTTGCTAAATTTCAGGATCAAACTCTTATCTACATCAATCTGAACTAAAAATAATTTTTATATCATGCCTTTTTGATTTAGTAAACCTACTTTTGTACTTCGAATTTCTAGAGGTATTAAATACAACATAAAATTAAATTTAATTAGTTTTAAAAGGCTGTCAAAACATTTAAGCAGTATTTAAATTGTAAATTTTGAACTAAACCGATATACTTACATGCTCTCAAAATTTTTATTCCATGTGAAGTGTACATGAAAATTTACATAAAATATTATAATAGATGTATCGTAATAGTAAAAATGTTAAGATTATTACTGACCTACTCCAAGACAAAGCGCAATAAAATTTTAAATGAGTTTGCTTGTATTGAGAGCTCGTATGCATTTTTGATTTTTTGTTGTAATTTTCAGAAAGAACAATATACAGATCAATAGTTAAAATAGAATTTTTTTTTTTTGTTAAAGTAGTTATCTGATTCATATACAGTGTCCAAAAGGTATGGAATATCCTATATATCTCAGTAAATATCCACTTCAGTGAAAAATGTTTTGGATAGAAGTTGTTTGGTACTTAGTTTTCCACCAAAGACAAAATTTAAATGTATTTTTTAATAACAAAAGCGTAATGAAAAACAATTGATTTTTTTTTTATATGTCAAGATACCCCTATATTATACTCATTTGATAGAGGGTTTTTTCTTTCTTCAATGAAGGGGTCACCTTAAAAATTAAGTTTATGCTAAGAGGCCGGAGAATATCGAAAATTTAAAAGATCTTATTAGTGAAGATGAGAACTATTAAACCTGAAATGGTTGGGACTGTTATAAACGGGTTTAAAAACCGAGTTTATCATTGCCAAGCTGTAAATGGTTCACAGTTTGAACACTTATTGTAGATTTCGTCAAAAAATTTTAGTTATTATGATGGTTTTGTTAGAAATAAATACTAAACAATTAAAATAATTTCAGTATATTTTGGGTGTTTCTCAAAAAGTGGCTTAAGTAAGGGTACTTAAGTTTTCCATCATTGAAAAGAAAAAACAATTCTTTATCAAATGAGTATAACATAAGGGTATCTTGTAATTTAAAAAAAATCAATTGTTTCACATTGCGCTTTGTTATTCGAAAAAAAAAAAAATTCTTATGGTGGAAAACTAAGTACCAAAAAACTATTATTCAAAACATTTTTCCCTGAAGTGGATATTTACTGAGATATATAGCATATGCCATACCTTTTGGACACACTGTATAACTAATAAATACAAAATTGTTATTGAGCAAGTCGTAAATTGTATTTGATTTTGCGTCTCCGGAACAGTTAACCAAAAAATTTTAAAAGCAAGGTAAAAAAAAGTGTTTTCTTTAAATTAATGGGAAAAGAACTTTTGTATTTAAATCGAACAAATAGTACTGTCAGCCACATTTAATAATTCGTGCGAAAACAATTAATTTGGTAACGTTAATAATTTTTCTCGGACAAGTGTTTTATTTGCCGTAATTAACCACTCTGACCAACATATGTTGAAAAAAGTCTAACGGATACGAATATGCTAATGCGAGTATAAATTAATATGTTGCTTGCATGCATATGCATTTAACAGCGGACCAAAAAACTCGTCAAGACCCAACAATACCGGACGCGTTCAAAACTCAGCAGTCCGATCCCGTGTACATAATTTTTCTTTCTCTCGCGCGAGTTAGTCAAGTCTAAAGATTGTTAGATAACACCTGAAATTAACACCAACGCGAAGACGTGACCGCGTATAGCCGTCCTCGTCGTCGCCGTTCGATTGTTACGCGGCCGAAAGACGAAACGCGGGCGCCGATAATGCAACGCTATTTCGTGAAGTTTTTCAGTGCTCCGTGTATTTTTTATGTATTTACGGCGTCCCGGTTTGCTGGTTGCTATGGTTACCGACCTGTGAACGCAAATAACAGTGTTTTGTTTCGGGAATTAAATCTATCATTGTTTATTATTGACTTGGTTTTAGTCCGTGCCGCTAGGTGCCTTCATTTTATGTGATGTACTTGGCACTTTGTTGGTTACTTTCGGCTATTTAGACCGTGGCAAGTCGTACTTTTAAATGGAAATTGACTTTTAAAAGCCGACACGAAATGGCGTAGGTAAAAAATTGCTGAATTAACAGTAACGTCTGTTACCTGGAAAAGTTCCTGCAACGCACTAGTTGATGCAAAAAGTTAGTACAATCCAATGCTTTGTACCTACAATTAATTATGGACCATATAAGTTTTTGTTGGTAGATAAAATTTAGACTATTACAAAATTGCGTTTGTGATAATCGAATACCAAAATTATTGGATACGAGGACAAAATCCTAAAGCCGAATGCAGACCAAGCTCGCGAGCTGTTCTAGAACAGTTAGCGAACATGGTTCTGAGTTCGTCTTAAAAGACTGGATATTTTTGGTGATTTAACTGTTTCTCTATCCTAAATATTAAGCAAGATGCCCATGCAATCCCATCGAATTTGGTCCACCCTGTACGCTCTGCTTAGCTTGTTGATAAGTAATATTATTTAGACATACACAAATGTTGCATCTTATAACAAAATAAGGTGAATAGTTTATGTAAACTATTGTGTCTTTAGTGACTTTTCCAAGAAAAACCATAAACATCGTACAGATATTTTTATTCATGATAGTTTTTGTGTTTCTATATCTTACACTTTCAAACATGTTTCGTTTGGTTTAGTTTTAAAGTAACTTTAAATTAATTGTCTCGTATAAAGATATATTTGAAAGTAAATTTATCCAAAAATGGTATGGTATGAAGACAATATTAATTTAAGAAATACATTTTTTGCCAATAAGAAATGTGGCCAAATGTAATAGTGACCTGAATTTTGAAACAAATATTCCAGCACCAAAAAAAGACCATTGGATTTGTACTTATTAGAAACTTTGGTATTTAATTAGCCTACCGAATTAAAGGTCTGAAAGGAATGTGCTACAACGACTTAATATTTCCTATTTTAGAGTCAAAGTCTGCGTGTTAATTAGAAATAGTTTTATTTTTAAATAAGTTCGGTGTAACGGAACGGGATTTTAAAGTTTCGGTTAATTAATGAAATGAATACAAGAAAACGCGTGTTTCTAGTGCAATAATTAGGTGTATAACGATGTTTTCGAAATGATATTAAAATGAACAGTAACTTGACGCGTACAATGCGACGTGACAAACTGTGTAGCCTCCTAGATTTCCTGTAGATAGAATTCCTTCCTAGAAAAACTTTTAACATCTAGGTAAATATATTGTTTGTTAAATGGGTACTGCATACCCTTGAATTTTTTTTTCAAACATTTTGCAGTTGACTTTAATATTCGTAGAAATGTTTAGGAACATTTAAACAAGGGTTAACGATAACCAATTCGTTTAGAAACTGATTCAAAATATTTTAATTTTTTTTAAATATTTATTGAAATCCTTATGTCAATAACCGGGTACCCGGGTACCCACCTAAGCACCTTCGGTGTAATTTTTTAATGTTCGAGTGATTTTTTTTTTGAAAACCTCGCAGATCGTCGCGATTTTACTGTTTTAAAGCGAAATATGCTTTTATATATTTTTTCCGTCCTGAAAAATAAATATTTCACATCAAAGTTCACGTATTCAGTCTCAATAACCGGATACCAGGGTACCCACCTGTAGAAAAATGAGATTTATGAGCAATTATCGATTAAACACACTAATATATAATTGCAGGGATGATTAAATGAATAAAAACTAATGTCTGTATCAGGATAAAGAATAATATTTATTTATTTAGGCACATTCTTTACATTTAGTAATTGTTATGGCATGCTTATTCCAAAGAAGTTTTTTGCAAGCTACGCAAGATTTTTTAGTTTTTCTGCGCCTTTTTATTGCTGCTCTATAGCACAAAAGTGACATAAACCAATAATAATTATGACTTGTAGGTATAAGCCTGTAAGTTATTTTATAAATTACTGATTTGAAGGTTTGGTTACAACTGTGTAAAAATCTTCTACATCTAATTTTACAGAAAATTAGGAGAAAATTAGTGTAGGGGAAGGTGGTATATACTGGGACACATTTTTAAAATTTTGCGTAACTTTTGAACGGTTTAATTTGCATACCTCAAATTGATATGAGATATTCATATTGCTTTAGTTTATCATTGCATATACAAAAAAATATTTTTTTAAATAAAGGTACACAAATAGAGGGACTGTCCCACTATACACCACTTGTCCCCACATAAACCACCCCGTGGTACATTGTGGGACAGCAAAAAATATATATGAAATAAAGCATAAGTAATTAAAAAAAGGCTTAATTTTAATTGTTTATTTTAAAAACTTTCACTTTTCATGAGCATTTAGACATTGTACTTTGAAAAATCAAACTAAAATTGAAAATGTTTTTTTGTTTTTTCATTGCCCCCAAACGTAGTGCGCTTAACCTACACAGATTTTTTTTTTTTCAACACAGTCTTTATCTCTGTTTTTAGAGAAAGAAAATCTAAAGTCGGAAGTCTTTTTCAGAAAATTTACCTGATTATCATCATTGTCCCACAATGCACCATGTGATCAATTTTTAAAAGCAACGATTTAATGAAAAACATGTATGATTACTTTAAGTTTTAACATTGTACATACATTTAATATACTGTAAGGTACACCTACACCAAATTTTCTAATTGTTGTTAAATAAATAAAAAAGTTTTAGCACATAAACTGAATAACCACCAAAAAACAATGCGCAGTTATCAAACATGCCTCACATGTGCAAGTCACTATGACATTGTTTACGACACATACTGTAGACAGGAATAATGTGACTGCTTAACCGCTATTTTGATGTAAACAAACTTCAAGTACGGGGTAACAGATGGCCAAAATCTCTGTTGTCCCACTATATACCATGTCCCAGTATATACCACCTTCCCCTATTGCGATTGGTTAAAATCGAAAGTAATTTTTAACAACACACATGTTTTTAAAATGCAACGGGATGGGCAAATTTTTACAATAGTGTTGGGCTAGATAGACATTTTTAACTTATTTACATATGTATATCTGTTTGTTTATTACCTCATTCAATAGCAAATAAATTTTTTTGTATGTTTGTTACAGGTTTTAGAGTTTGAAAGGTTTGAAATATCGCAACTTAAAACGTTCGTCAAAATCTCAAAAATTTTACAATTTGCTTTATTGTTTGTAGAATTGTTAAACAACGTTTAAGTAATGCATAACGACTATCAATTCTTTCACAAACCGATTAATTATATTTTTTATAGCGCTTCCAATTTTGCATCGGTAAATAGAAGAATTTCGATTTCATCTCTGACGGTTTCATGGCCAACGCGATCGGAAAAATTACCTTTATTATTGAACGTTTCAATTTTTCCCTTATTTTGCGAAGAAAATGGCCAGTGGCACGTACAACTTTGCAGCACATTTAGTTTTGATGTCCATGATGCAATAAACACAGCCTTAATCGAATTCTAGCCACAACGTATCGTGACCCTCCCTTGTTAGGACAAATTTTTTTTTCGATATAATTTAACTTCTAAATGTAAATTAGTGGCTGTAGAATTAACTATAATTAAACAGGCCATTTTTATAAATTAATTAACACCATTTTCATCCAAATTATTTCCTGAACCAGACAAAAAATTTGTTCGTCGAGCAATTTAAATTATGCACCCTATTCAATTCGCAAATCAACATCTGCTAATATGGTTAGCAGGGGCCAATTATTAGCGAAATTGATTATATCATTTTGTTTTATAGAGTCTGGTAAGTGCCACAGTTCGCAAACTAAACTAAAAATCTAATCGATTTTATCGTGTCTTAAATATTAACGAAGTGACTCGGCATAAAAAGTTTAATTAGCAAGGAAATGCAAGGAATTTTTTGTAAATGACAAACTGGGCGAATTAAACTGAAATTTCGCTCGAAATTTGTAGGATCGAAAGAACAGTCTTCTTGAAATACTTACATAATTACTTGAACCGGTTAAACCATGCCCGCACATGTAAATAAATACTGAACGAAAAATGTCAAAGCAAATATTACATTTAAATTACATCGTAGGTCTTAATATAAAAAATACCCCAGTAATAGGGCCCAGTATTAAGGGGAGTCTACAGGGTGCCCATTTTTGTAACCTCTTGTTTGGGTAACTCCGTTAATATTGGAGATACAGAAACGTTTAAATTGGCAAATTTGTGCAGCATTTAAAGGGAAATCTGATGCCATTTTTAAATTTAACCTACGTCATCAACTTTTTGAAATATTTTGAAAAAACTGAAAAAGGTCGATTTTTTCAAACTTGAATAATTCCGTAACCATATGAGTTAGAACAAAAATAGAAATTGGCTTTTATAGATCTTTTTACGTAAATTTTAAATATGTATGTTAACGAAATTTTCATAGCACTCTGGATTTTCGAGTTATAGCACAAACTTGCATTTTTTTAAATGGAAGTCATAGTTGGCTGTGGTCTTATTAAAAAGGTTATTTTTTTCTCGTTTCGATGATATAAGGTTTGTTATGCTTTACTCTTGTAGTTTTTCTTTAAATAAGCAAAAATCATTTTACATGTTCACAGCCTACTAATAGATGGGAGTTATCCCGTGTTGATGTTCTTTTTTTTTTCGATGTGACATTTAAGAGTTGTCTCTTATCGTTAGTGTAGCAATTATTAGCCAGTTACAAATTTTAAAAACAAAACCTCAGAGTTTGTCAAATAAAATTTATTGTTTGTTATACGTAGGTATGTCTCTCTCTCGTGTTGATCAAAATTTTTGTTTATTATAAATTTCAAAAACAATGTTTTCTAATGAAGAAATATTATCAGGCTTTTTGGTATATCCGTATTTTTTTAAATTGGTTTCTAATAACGAAAATAATTTCTTTCTTGGTTAGCTCCTTTCCATAAATCTTTGCAAAACAGTTCACTTGAATTTCTACTATTTCTATTACAAGCGTAGTAATAGAAAAGCATGTGGTTTTTTCTTCATTAGAACACATTGTTTTTGAAATTTACAATAAACTCAATCAAAAATTTTGATCAACACGAGAGAGAGATTTATACGTAAAACAAACAATAAATTATATTTGACAAACTCTGAGGTTTTGTTTTTAAAATTTGTAACTGGCTAATAATTGCTACACTAACGATAAGAGACAACTCTTAAATGTCACATCGAAAAAAAAAAAAGAACATCAACACAGGATAACTCCCATCTATTAGTAGGCTGTGAACATGTAAAATGATTTTTGCTTATTTAAAGAAAAACTACAAGAGTAAAGCATAACAAACCTTATATCATTGAAACGAGAAAAAAATAACCTTTTTAATAAGACCACAGCCAACTATGACTTCCATTTAAAAAAATGCAAGTTTGTGCTATAACTCGGAAATCGAGAGTGCTATGAAAATTTCGTTAACATATTTAAAATCTACGTAAAAATATCTATAGCAGCCAATTTTTATTTTTGTTCTAACTCATATGGTTACGGAATTATTCAAGTTTGAAAAAATCGACCTTTTTCAGTTTTTTCAAAATATTTCAAAAAGTTGATGACGTAGGTCAAATTTGAAAATGGCACCAGATTTCCCTTTAAATTCTGCACAAATTTGCTAATTTAAACGTTTCTGTATCTCCAATATTAACGGAGTTACCCATACAACAGGTTAGAAAAATGGGCACCCTGTATAGTGTGATATTTCTACCGTTAATGTATCTTATTTTATAAGCAAGGTATCGCAGTACATATTATTTAAAGGTGTGCCTATGAATATAGATAGATTTTACGAACTCACGGGCAAATTTAATCCAAACCCCTCATTTTTATTGGAATTACAGCCCCGTTAAGTTTTAATTCGATAATAAAAATGTTACGACGCAAGCGTGTGCACGAAAAGAAATTGAAAATTAAATTTGTTTACCCCGAAGTGGGAGCTTACACTCTCAAGTCCCGTATAAATAATTCATTCCCTTCTTTCCGAGATGCTATTCGATTCTATAAATCAAAATCCAATTCCGTATCTTCACCGCCCCCCGATATATCTCGATACAGATACACAACACACACACACCCCGGTGTCGGGTCCCTTTTCCTCACCGAAAGCGTTTGTTCCAATCCCAATTTCTTCCACCACATAAAACCGAAATTAAACGATGGTCATCTGTACACTAGCAGCTCGCGCGAAATTGGAGACATTTTTTCACATCATTTGACGGCGTATTTTTATTGTCCGGTCGTTTAATTTTCTCCTTGCCCATACCGACTAGCCATCGTCCCTAACGAGCAATAACACGAGTATTTAACATCTTGACGTTTAATCTTTAGTTTAACTTTATCTCGTCCGAGATCAACGCTGATAATTAACAAGGAGCGTTTCGTACCTCCACGGGAGTCGCTGTATACATATTTATCAACACTTTATTAAATGGCTTTGTTGTTTGCAGGACTCGAATCGACGAATTTGAAAAGATTTTATTAGACGGATTTTGGGTTGTCTTAATGGAGCGAGTGTTGCAAATAACGAACGATGGAACAAGCAGAAAGCAAGAAACTACTCCAGTGAAGAAAAAACAATAAAACTAACAGTAGAGTGTCGATTATTGATGATAATTAGAAAAAGTCTAAGCTTGGATAATCAACAAACACGATTAATCAATCCAGTTTTATGTTGAAAAAATACGATTTACAAAACAAAAATATTTTGGCCTCCTGGTAAACATTTGCAAAATTGGCTGGGCAGTCAATGTGTTAAAACCAAAACTTGGACAATAAAATTTGGACACCTTTAACTTTTCAGAACGACTAAAAAATAACATACTAATAAGGAACATAAACTCATGTTGTTGTTATTGCACAACCAGTCATACATCAATAGATTTTGTAAATATTGGAGTGTAGGTCTGAGAATTCGTTTTCGGTAGTCGTATATTACTGACGTCACTTCGCGAAATGCAATGATCTAACCCAGTAATTATGTTCTAATAATTATTACGTTACTCATTACAAATAAATCAAGCTATATCACATATACTGGCAAAAGTTCCGGTTAAGTGACCTTTTACCGAAATTTATGCGATATCCTTTCACTATTCAGGAACGCAAGGAACCCTTTTTTAATTCGTTCTGCTCGTTAAATGTTTATTATTAGCGCGCTATTATTTATCCGAAAAAATGAACGGCTCAATCGATATGTTTGGGTTCGATAACTTGACACCGCGCATTAAAATAACCGTAAATTTTTATCGTGTATTTGTATATATTACAAGTTTATCAGATCACAATTGTAAAAGTGTTTCGTATTGGTCGGCTTTACGTGCCTCGCGTTACGAACTATGCAACTAAATCATCCATAAAATTATAAACGTATATTTCAACAGAGCAGAACAAAGTAGAAAACATTTAATATTTGTATATCGGAATCACGAATTCCCGATCACGACCGACCATAACTTGGGGCGCTTCATCCCAGGCTAGAGCCAGGTGCACGCGGCCCGTTAGGGTCACTCCGACGATATATTTATTGGCCGAGTATTTTAATTGGGGGGTTCGGCGCTAGATGTCAGGGCAGTAATTAAAAGCGTTCCTGGGAAGCTGCGTTTGACACCTCGCTACATTGTTAAACTGAACGGCTGTTCTGGTTGGTTATCTACCATCGCCTTGATTCGTGAGGCTTTCGAACCCGTAACGAGATGGACTGGCTCATTTGTTTATCTTCGACTTGCGTTACTTATTATACCTGAATAATGAACACGCACTCTTTTGTTTTACTCGTCGTGGCTTCTGTGCTTTCCGATGTTCAGATTTTTTCGTAATAATATTGCCCGTTTTATCAGCACAGATCCTTCGATTTTCAGATGTGCGTTACTGTTCTATCTTTCCTCTTTTTGTACGTTCCAAGCAATGGGGTGAATACACCGATGTGGTGTGCCCACATTCGCCAGGGACCCAAAAAAAAACACCGCTTACAAACTTTTTTGTTAGACATTTTTAATTTTTTACCCTTTTTTGTTTTTCTTACGAAAGTGGGGATGAATATGTTTACAAATTTGTTTCTCTAGTCTTTCCTGGTTTTCTTTGCTCAATTTGCATTGGGGCTCATTTTTGTTGAGTTACACAACTGTTTCCAAGCCATTTCGAATAGGTATGCAAACGATAAAAGGACGCATCATTAAAATAAAATAATTTAAAGCCAAGATGCGAGTATTTAATGCAGTTTACGTACCATTTCTTACTTAAGGTTGAGAAGATTGGCCACTAACAAGAATGCAAACACAAAGGGTATAGACGCTACAGATAAGATTTACGAGAATAGAAGGATGTAGACTAAATGATAAGATAAGCAACGATAAAATCTGAAAAGGCCTAGGAGTGAAGGACAAAAAAAAATAGACATACGAATCAAGATGGCTGGGACATCTACTACGCATGTCAGAAAGCAGGTACGCAAAAATGGGATGGAAAACGAATTTTGAGAGAAAAAGAAGTAGCGGAAGGCCAAGAACAGAATGGTAAAATGAAGTAAGACTAGAAAAAAAAGAGTCAGCTGAAGAGATGTGTCTCAGCAAGCCAATGATGGGGATGGAGAAACATAACCAAGAACTAAGAAAAATTATCTACACACCGAATGGACCCCATTAAGAAAAAGGAGAAATAAAAAGCAAACTCTTGGATATGCTAACAAAATAATGTCTTTACTAAAAAATAATTGTTCTTCATATAGTTTGAGAAATTTATGGTAATAAAGGAAAAATTGCTAAAGCAAATAAAAATGCCGAAAGGAATGGGTGTTTCCTCTACGGTGAATCATGGGCTATTAGGAAAATCAGAAGTACGTGATTAGAAATATAAGAAACCCAGAAAAATACATTTATTTAAAAAATTATATAATTATGGATTTGCTTTCCTATACAAGGTGGTACATTTTTCGATGCCCACCGTTGGCATCTTGGGAACGGTAAGAAATACAAGGTCGGTTAAATGAGAGAAACGTGGCACGTTTTTATGGCCATTGAGAATCTGAAAAGAAATCCTGGATATTTTGATTCGTTTGTGATTTACTTATTACAAAAAAACTGAAAAATGTGATTTTAGAAAAATATAATTTTCCTGGGTTCCTGGGTTTGATGAAGTAAACAGAAATTTTCTAAGCTTTCTAGATTTCAAGTTGCGAAAGTCAACTATTTTATTTCTTATCACCGCCATATTGGATTTTAGCACCATTAGACAGACAAAAAAAAATTGCTTTTCAGAGTGGTAACCCACATAACCTTTTTATTTTAAAAAACTTGTTGAAATTTGAAAATTTGTACAAATAATTTGCAAAATCGAGAATGCTCTGAAAAACAATTGAAACTATGATATAAATAAAAGTGACAGAACATTTCTGTATTTCAAAATGTACTGACGAATTTACTTATTATTTAGGTATTTTATGAATATTAACGACAAAGAAAAAATACTTAAATAAACTTATAATACAATACAATTTATACATTACTGGTATTATATAATTTACTCATCAATTTTCTTAAATTACTGTCCTATCAAACGTCATTTCAGTAAAACACGTTAAACAAATTCAACATTAGTCCGTAGTTTTTATAAATTATTAATTTTGAAAGCGGCTTAAGTCACTTTACAGTAATGAAAAATGGCGATTCGTTAACGTCTGCACGAAATTATGTAAGTATACTAAAAAGAATAAAGCGAGATAACAAATATAAGTGCTAAGTGTTTTATTTTTTACGAAAAAAATGCGCAAGCAGATGCATATAACCCTATATTCATTTGTCCCCTTAAAACAAAAGAATAAAAAATGCAAACACCGTCTGTTTTTTTTTTCAAATAAAACCAATTACTATTTCGTATAATTAGATGTTCAAACATGGCAAGGTGTTTCCTAGCAATAAATTATAGAGTCTTGTTCGGTTTGAAATACGTACATACGTACAACATATACATACGATTAGCAGTCTGTCAACTTCCACGTTATTTTAATTGATACAATGTACATAATCGTTTTCAATTTACAGACTGCTTTATATATGTGTTCTAAATTATTATAGCGTTTTTTTAAACCTTCGTTCATTAAATCGGTTATGGGGAATGAAAAATCCCTATTAGCTTTATCCGAAATAAATTAGATGGGCGTAGCCTCGAAAAAGTTCTCGTAGATGGTTAGGTTCGGTAAAAATTGTTTATTTTTGTTAAAGGCGGCTTTATTATAAACCCCTTTAATATTTGCTATGAGGGTAAGGACCTCATCCTTTTCTTACTTTTGTATTTTTGGCGCGGGATTGACTTTGGAATTAATAAATCCTTTGGAATAAAATGTTACTCGTAAAATTTTATATTGTTTTTCGATTAAAAATTTAGCGTTTTTTTTCACCTCACCGATATATTTTACGCCTATGATATAGATCAATGATGACAGTTACTTTTACAGACACTAAAAGCAAGCTTTTCCGCCAATATTTTCCTTTAATTATATTGGATTTAATTTTGGTTACTTTTTTCTTAATGTTTCAATGCAAAATAATGTTCGTTTGCTTATTTTAATTACACATTTTATTTAAAACCCGGTAGAGGATTATTTATCTTTTATGCTTATTTTTTTACACACGCAGCGACGTAAAAAGATGTTACACAAAACAGAAGCAGCATGAGGCTAATTTCGTATGAGATAGTTGTAGCGATTTGGCCTATCATAAAACGAGCCCTGTTACAAAATAAATTTTATGGCATAATTATCTGGACTTCCTAAGAAGCCGTGTTTATTTTAATAAGAGGCATTTACACTAAATTTCGAGCAATTTAACTGCGCGTTAATTATTTATCGTCAGATTTTGAAGATTACACACAGAATACGATTAAGACGTTAGTACATAATTACATTATTAAATATATTTAACATATATTATGAATGTTTACATAACCTGGCGCATTGATTAATAAAATGAACATTACTGCTTATAGCACAAGTTCATTTAATTTTGTTATTATGCTAAAGATTTTGAAAAAAGAAACAATTTTTTTTGGAAGTTCACTCATCAAGACGTAAGAAAATTAAGTAAGGAGTTTCTTGTTGCTATCTGTTTGAAAATGTTCAAGGGGCACATTTTTTTATTCAAACCATGTATAAAAAAGATATAAAGAAGTCTACAGGCATTTAAGTGCTGAAGGAAAAAGAAAAATTTCGAACGTTTTCATATCTTCAAGAAAGGCAGGGATGGGCATTTACTAAATGCTTAGTCGCTAAGAACATTGACAAACTTTTTAGTTTTACTAAATTAGTAGCAAAATTTTGATCACAATGTATTTAGTTATTAATTCAATCTAAAATTAAATTATTTTACTAACCAGGGAAGGTCACCATATGTTGTTGTTAGAATCTGATCAAGGCTGTGTTTATTGTATCAAGAACATCAAAACTAAATGTTTTGCAGGGTTATACGTGCCACTGGCCATTTCCTTCGGAAAAAAGGGGGATGAAGTGAACAGTCGACTAATAAAGGTAATTTTTGCGATCGCGTTGGCCACGAAACCGTCAGAGATAAAATCGAAATTCTTCTATTTACCAATTCGCGCATCCTTTGCAAGTAAAATGGTGCAAAGTTTTTGAAAAAATCTTGAACGGTTCCGGAGAAAAACTTCAAAAACGAAACCCCTGCAAAAGCGCTATGATTTGAGAAGTTGTATAACTAAATCTATGCGACTTGCATAGACGTTTAACATAGGGGAAACCGTTTTTACAAGGGCCCCGTTTTGCGCGTTTTTCTCCGGAACCGTTGATTTTTTCACAAAATGTGCACCATTTTACTTGCAAAGGATGCGCGAATTGGCAAATAGAAGATTTTCGATATTATCTCTGACCAACGCGATCGCAAAAATTTCCTTTATTATTCAAATTTTCAGTTTATCCCTACTTTTCCGAAGAAATGGCACGTATAACTCTGCAAAACATTTTTTAGTTTTGATGTTCTTGATGCAATAAACACAGCCTTGATCAGATTCTAGCGACAACATATCTTAACCCTCCCTTGTAAGAATTTGATTAAAAAAATCTACTAATTATTTGAACCTGATTGTTTTAATCTGGTATTAAAATCAATACTAAAAATTTAATACACATTAATAAGCAATTAATTAACTTTTAGGTAGTAAGGGTAGGGGTTATTAAAGGACATACAAAGATATGTCATTTATTTGATGTCAATAATCGACAAAACTTAAAAATGTTTCTAGGGCACCAAGATTTTTCATACAAGCGTGGTTTCAACAAAACAAAGCCCTTGTATTTGGCTAACTATTTGGAAATCTAATTTTACCCAAAAAAAAAGCTTAGTTTATGAAACTTTCAAGTAAAATTAAGTAAAAAAAGTTGTAAAAATTCATTAAACCAAATTAAAATAAAATTTAAGTTCTTAACCAGATTATTATGGGGCGAATTAAATTTTAAATAAAAATAGAAACACAAAATTTTTAATTTGATGCTTCGCATTAACTTGCCTATCAAATATTAAATAATTCAGTGAAACTTAACTACTTATACACATGTTTTTAAATAACTTCTTGAATTAAATGCTATTTTTGGTAGACTGCCAATTTTGCTGATCTCCAAAAAGAGGACAGAATTTAATGTAGATTTATAAGAATGATATTTCGCGAAACTTCGATAGTAGGTATATTCTTTACAGCTATGAAAAGATTACAAACCCATGTATAAATTATGCAAAAATAATTTTTTAATATAATTTTAATTCTGTTGTTTGTTCTGTAAAGTGGTATTAACATTGAACAAAAATAATAACTTAACAATATTTCCGATTTCTCGAAAATTCGCAAAAAATTAAATTAATTTTTAATTTTCCTTGAAAGAAAATTATAAACAAATTAAAACAATACTCAAAAAATATGAAGATCAATTAAAAATAGCAAGACAGTTAAAGAAACACGAATGAAAATAATCTAAAACGCATGGTTTGTTAGATTTTAATTTGCATGCGACGAATTCACATTTTACAACAACTTTTCGTGTATTTATTAATTATTGTAAATGCAAAACCAGCTTAAACTTCTTATAACAGACATAAAACATACACACACCTATTATTAAAGAGCCCACGGTACATTACTTATTCTGTTTCACACCTGGTTGAAGCCACTTTTTCGTTTTTGTTAAATTCATAAATAAATATATGCATTTTACGGCATTTTTTTAAATCTCCCATACGCTAACGACATTATAAATTATTCAAATTTAATTATTCAAATTTTTTTCATATGAATATTCCTCGGCATATTAGTTTTTAGCGTAACAATATTTCTCGACTTCCGAATCGAATAAAATTATTTGTGTATAACCCACTTCGTATAACAAAAGTTTTCCGTGAGCATTACTTTTAATTAATACAGTTTGGCGCTTTGCTTTTTACAGTTTCTGTAAACGATTACGTGTAAAATACGCATAATATTCGTCATAACGTATAATAATTCAAGCCTAGAATCGAGCAAAATGAAGCTTTTGAAATCGTTAAAACGAATATGGGTGAACCGGAGCTTGCGTGTCCAGAATTTCATATTTTAACTAAATAATATAACACTTGGAGTCAAACAAAAGGTTAAACTCCCGGTGGATTTTACAAGGTCAAAGTTCCATTGGTATTACAAAATTTAGTCCTTGGCCATATTATTAATGAGCACTCAAAAATATTCAATTGTTCAGTTGGATGTGATAAGTCGAAATTTGCATGCAGTAAGTTAAACAAAAACAATAATTTCCAAATTATTTATCGACACAATAACTAAGAAAAATAGAAGAAAGCGTGGCAAACAATTGAGTGTTCAAAAGAAGGTATATGGCGAAAGACTTGATACAAATGTGCGCTGCTGTTTTAACGAAGTGTTTGGGGGGCGGAGATGTTTAATAACATCACAGCCACCCTTGTTTAATTCCAGCGTAAGATCGCCAGGGCACAACCTGGTGCTAAATGCTTCATCATTGTATTAATTTACTTATGCTGTATATGTTGTTGGGTTCGAGTCACCCGCCGAGCGTCTGATGGTTTGATTAGCGCTATAATACACCATGTAACGCTGCTCAATCGATTCCGAAGTGAACATTGTAATTTCACGGCTGTCACGTGAGGCGACCGGCCTGATGGCTCCGCACAATGCACGTCCGTCACTCCATATTGTTATAAACTTATTAGCTATTCTATTAAATAGTTTTATATAAGCCTTTTATGGTGGCAACATTAAAGCGAGGCCGATAAGGAATTATATTGGCCGAAAAAATGAACGCATTAAAAATATTACGCGGGAAATAAAAGTTAAAGATAATCTCGGGGAAAAAAACGAATTAATTTGGACATTAAAATTAAGTACAAAAACTGCCCAGGCTTAAGCGACCGCCCAGGACATTAAAACGCTTCGATGTTTCTTTTTTTTTATAACAATTTCCCGACAGTTTCCTAAAATATATGACTCACCGTTTATTTATTTACTTTGCTACCTATAAAATATGTTTAATGACCACCACCGTAGCACTGACATTTATATTTTAGTTGTTAGAATATGGCCAGTAATAAAACCGTTATGAGAGCTGAATTATCGCCCAAATAATGGAAGAAAAAAACAAAAGTTATGGACCGCTCGTTTAAAAAAAAAGTTCTATTTCATTTAATAACGGGCATAAATCGTCGCAAAGTGGAGCGTCAGTTTTAAAATCAAAAGCGATTCATTTCTTCAACTAGATTACACTACTCAATAAAGCAAAAAATTTAATCGTTAAAAAAAACGGCGAGAATTCGACCATATAAAATGCGGGTTTCACAACAGCTTCCATTAAAATGGAAAAGTTTCAAGTTACCCAATAATAAATTATTTAAAATTAAAATGAGATCAGATACTTAAAAAAATCGGTGTCTTGATATATCATACAATAAAAAAACTTCAATGATAACTTATTTGACAATGATGCCGTTGTTATGATGGCTGATGTGTGGAAATAGATAAATAAATAAGATTGCCACTAATGAGGAAACAAGAGTCTTAATACTGGCATAACATCTTGACAGGAGGTCCTTAAAAAAAATAAAGGCCAAAACTACGTGTGAAACGATTTAGATCAGGCCTGTGCAATCTGGGCCTCTCTGACATGTTTATGCGGCCCAGTAGTTGTACCTATATTACAAGCATTGCTGTTTTTAAAGAGTAAGTATAGCATTAGTGTCATTACATGTCAAAAAGTGCTACAAAAATATGAGAAATTAACAGGTGATTTAGAAAAGAAAAGTAATGGAAATGAAAGAGTATTTAGCGGGACAACAATACTTATTCAAAAGTGCGTATAAACAACAAGACCCCACAACAATAGCAAGTTATGAAATTTTTAATATTTCAGCTAAGCATCTAAAAGCATTCTCTTATTGTAGTTTAATAAAATAATGTATTAAAATGGCTGTGAATTTTATTTGTCCTGAAAAAAAGGTTTTTTTCTAATTTTTATTTACTGTGGCAAAATAAATTGATGAAATGGCAGAAAACGTAATATTAACTGTTATATATAGTGCTAATAACTTTTTATCTTATTCTCTTTGTCTTGATGAATTAACGGATGTATCTAATACTGCTCATCTTGCTTTTTTTTTGTGGAGTAGATATAAAGTTAAATGTTACTAAAGAATTATTAGATTTGGTAAGTATGAAAGAAACTATATACAACAGCTGAGAATCTCTTTAGAAATAAAAAATGAGGAAATCGCTTCTAATTAACTAAGCTTCTAAGAAATTTAAAACCGATAATTTTAGGGAATTCTTTGTATGTCACTGCGTTGCTCATATTAAAAATTTATCCGCGAAAAAAAATTGTTTCAAAACTTCTCGGGACGCTTCACACCTAGAAGAATCTCCATATCCACTAGAAAGTGGTGCGGGCAGTTACAATTTCATAAAACTTACAATTGGCCCTCTGGCTTAAAAGATTGCACGGGCCTGATCTAGATAATGGTCGATTGGCATTTTCCAAAAATTACAGGACAGTTATGTGCCATCCTCACAACCAAAAAATAAATTTTGGAACGATGACACTAAAGTGTAGGTACTGGTTTTGCAATGTCAACGTATGTACACAGATTTCAAAAAACGTTAAGTAGGTACCTATTGTAAACGAATTAAGTTTAAAATCATCCATATCATTATCCGCACGGAGAATTTCTTTTGTAATCAAACTAGACCAAATTTCAAGGCTGTATGAAATTACGGCCAATATTTATAAGCAATGTTTTTGTTAGGTACCTACCTCAAGCATTACGTTTTCAGTAACAACAAATTCAGCTGCCCAAAGAACCTTCTGCCAAGATAACAGCAACACACATTTGCATTTGCTGGCGGTCGCCGCACCATTTCTACGGTCGGAAATATTTGTGTGTAATTGTTTAGGCCGATGGTTAAATACGTTTATTTTTTTCCGTGAAATATTAACGGCATAGGGACAGTGTGTCATATACTTAGGACAGGTGATCGGGTACATGCACTAATTAGACTCAGGTGTATAAGACGCGTGCCGGCAGCTGCTTGATTCACCTGCCGAAGATATGGCCACAAGTAAGTACATTAACACCGCTGTTTTTTGGCCCTGACATTGAATTTGACAAGAATTATACCGATACGTTATACGATACATGTTTAGTATTAGTGTGGCTACTAAAAGTAGGGAAAACGCTTCAGTCAATCACTTAAATAAACCAACAATTCAAACAGTTATCCAATAATTATTTACACCAGCAAATATTTTCAAATGGCAATTATCTGGTATTTTTTAGAAAAGTGTTGCGTCACTACTCCGCTAAAGTTCGATTACATAAAACTCTGATAAGTTAAAAGGACCGGAAAACATAGTTTTCATGGTAACATATCACATAGTAACCAAGAATCTTCGTGAAGATGTTATGAAAAGAACCAGAAATTAACAATCTCGGAGGAACGATAAAAAAAACAAGGAGAAATACATAGAACACATTAACAGAATGAAACAACAAAGATTACCAAAGATAATATGAGTGCATAAGCCAAGAGGTAGATGAGAGGTTGGAAAACCCATAAACAGGATGAGGAGAAGTTAGAAGACCCATGAAGAGTTGAAAGCAACAAAAATCCTGTATCGAGAAGACGGAACGGCAGTTTGCCTAAATTATGAAATGAAGAAGAAGAAGTAACCAAGAATTAAATTATGTTTCATTAAAAGCTGAATTGGAAAACATCAAAATGGAAAAAATGTAGACAAAACTAAAGCTTTAATCGTTACAACAGATAACAAAGGGCATAACATCACTTTAAATGGGCTTAGGTTGGAATAGGTAGAAAGCTTCAAATATTTAGGAGCGATCATAGAGAAAAATGGAGGAATGGACAAGGAAATAAGCGAAAGGGCAGGAAATGTGTTTAGCACTTTAGGAATATGTATTGAAAAATGACTCAAATTTATAGTTAAAAATTGCTATCGACATTAATTAATAGGAAACTAATTTTTGTCGAAATGTAATAAAGGTTTTTATTGTCCCAAGACACGGAAATAAAGTTTATATCAAACTGACTTACATAAGCAATTATTACATTAGTTAAAAAAACTACTAAAAGATCTAGCGAAAAAGGTGCGCTGGTTTTTCTCTAAATAAAACATGCAATTAAATTTTTATTACGAAATGACCACCGCGCGAACTCCGTGACATTTTCGCGTAATTCATATTTATGACTACTGATATTCGCTTTATAAAGCAACATTTTTTAGCGCCGTAAAGGTAATGGTCGTTTTTGTTGGTGCGCCGTTCATAATTCGGACGTCTGCTAAACCAAAAAGCGAGTTTTCGGCCCGGTGCAATGGGCAGGTGAAACAAATTAAGTCAGATGTCATTATTTATATCGTATAACTTAAAATACTAAATTAAGTTGGTACTGTTGTTAATGTTTTCTACCGCGGTTAATTATACTTTTATGTTTTTGGCGTACTTATTAAAACATTGACTCATATTCTAATTGGCATTTGAATTTAGTAACAGATATTTTACGATCTTTAAAGGGCATTTTTAACACCACAGGTGCTTGTAATCTGTAATAGTTGAATGCAAGAAAAATAATAACTCTATTAATCAATAGGTTTCATAATTTTTTCAATTTTAAAATGAGTGATTGAATCAAAACTGCTAAGAATACAACAAAATTGGAGGAAATAAACAACTAACTATTTACAGAAAAGAAATTTTGCAAGAACAATTATACTGTTGTATATTGATGGGAAAATCAATTGAAAATAAAAGAAAAACTACATTTTACAAGGTTATATAAGGAAAGTTGATCACTTCAAACAAATCCATACAATGAATTCCAAATTACCAAGTATTGTTAAATTTTGTTAAAAAACTACCAAGAAATTTCCCGAAAAATTACATCAAGTTACTACATGTTAAACACAGAAATTATAAAATGATTAACTCATCAAAATTATAGGAAATAGCTGAATATAATAAGTACTTAATGTATTAAATATGTATTGCCAAAACAAGAAAATTTTACCAAGTAATTTCTCAAAAATGGCAACAAATTTTAAAAGAGTTGACAAACAAACTTTACAAAACCGTTAGTTCTCAAAAATACGGAAAGTATTGTTGTAATAAATATAATAAATAATATAGATATGGCAAATTAAGTAAATAAAAACTACTAGAAATTTTCCAAATAGTTACAGCAAAATACTATACATTGGAAAACTAAAATTGCAAAATGATTTAACACTTTGAAAGTACACGAGTGATATACATACAATAAATTTTAATAAGTAATGCTAAAATGTAATAAACAATTGCCACTACATTTCCAAAAATTACAACAAATAATGAAACGTTGAAACCTTGAAATGGCAAAATGGCTAACTCTCCAAAAAAGAGTCCAAATTTAATACAATAAATAATTTATTTAGTAACGCCCAAATTTAATAAACAATAAGCAAGCAACTTTTCACAATTAAGTACAAATTATTAAACGTGGAAACATTAAAATGACAGCCAAATTCTGAAAACAACGCTTAATAGTTTCAGATAATAAATAATCTATTAAATAATGCCCAAATGTACCTACTACGATGAAATTTCCCAAAATTTACAACAAATCATAAAATGTAAAAAAATAAAATTTTAAAATGTCTACTTCGTCAAACTAACTGCTAATAGCTTAATACAATAATAAATATTTTCAAAATAGGCCAAAATTTAATAAACGATTTTCAAAATATTTCCCACAAATGACTACAAATTAATAGACGTTAAAAAACGTTAAAAAACTAAAATTATAAAATGACTACCTCCTCAAAATTACTGTTAATAATTTAATACAATAATAAACACATTAGAAATTCGCCTAAAATTAATAATCAATTAACTTAAAATTTCCCAAAACTAACAAGAAACTATTAAATTTTGAAACACTAAAATTACAAAATGGCCAACCCTGCAAATAAACGCGAACTTATTCAATTTACTAAATAGTTAATGTACCAAATAACGTCAAAATTAAATTATCAATTAGCAAGGAAACACCAAAATGGTACAACAAACTGCCATATGTGAAATACTAAACTGCAAAGTATCTTCTCCTACATAAGTAAGATAATTGAAATTATCCAAAATTATTAAAGCACTAAAGACGCAAACATTTACAACAGTTCAAACTTCGAAACACATGACACGAATTAAAATTTGCAACTGAATAATGCACCAATAACGCGATCAAAAAACCTAGAATATCGTATCAGTTACGAAACTTAGCGCCAACCCGGTTAAAAATCAAAAGTACACCAACCTTTCCTCCACATTCCCGAAGCCTTCCTCTTGCGATCCTTCAAAAAGCTCCTCCACCAGTACACCACTTTCAGGAACCACCAAACGAAGTCAAAACCTCAAGTCATTCACCGACCGGCACGACTAAACCTTCAAAACACGATATAAAAATTAATCCCGTGCATCTAATCCAAAATTTCGAGGCCGATTTGCCGAATAGCCGCCCAAAACCAACTTTGAAAAAAGTTTAAACCCAAAATCGGACATATCACAACAACACGGTCCCCAACAAAGCCGAAAGTCAAAGCCAAGGTGACATTTAAGACAAATTTACCGATGCCGGTAAGTTCAATACCGCAATTACCAATTTGTCAACAAGCGTCATACGTCAGAAATTAACATTTTTAATCAAAGATTTTTGATATGAACGTAACGCGATGACGTTTGCAAATACGATAAATCGCGAGTCTAGGGCCCTAACAATCTTTTACACAACCCAAAGTTAGTCGATCGACGAAAAAAAACACTTTTTTGAACGAAAAATCGGCACCCAAAAATCACGCGTCTTTTCACCGATATCACCACACGACTAATGCCTATGGTCCACGACTGCCTCCGAGTAATCAGCCGAAAGATTTTTACCCAAATTTGAATGATTTTCATGACGTAATCATGGTTAAGTATCAATTTACACAAGAAATTGAACGGTAATACACGTTAAGCAATGCTAAACTTGGGAAAAACACCAACAACTTAAAAAATGGATGTTTATTTTACTGATAACACCATTTATATTATTTTTTCAAAGCTAATACGAACGTTTACAACAACGAACAAGCTCAAGAATGCGTTTAACAACAAAAATAAACAAAATTATTAGCAATTTTTGAATTTATTGTCAGGAAAACTACTAAATAAATAACAATATTGACCAAACTTTTCAAAAACTTCGAAATATACCTAATTTTATAAAAAAGAGACACAAAATTTAAAATCAAAGTGGAAAATAGTGAAAAACTCTATTTTTTAAATTTTACTTTATCTCTAAACGTCTTTGTTCAAAATTTTTTACAACTACAATCTTTGTAAGTATTTTGGCTGCCATTAAAATAACTCCCCGATTATGAAGTCAAAATTCTACTTATAAAAATGTTGTTGTCTAAAACCGTTGTACATAATAAACTATTTTAACAATATTTATGCAGAAATGTATTAAGATACATTTTGTTAGACAACCGACAATTTTAGTCAAGTTTCCCACAAGCTAGACCTAAATAACAAAATTATACATTCAAGCAGCTTAAAAAACACAAGTTAATATTTATTTAGCAATTATGTTTATAGATATATAACATGACGGTGGATTAAAATTATTCCACGCTAATTAATGTTAAGTTATAATCACTACCACATCCTTGAATAATTAATTAACGTACAGGACATACGTTTAAACACCCCTATAATGAGAAATTTGTCCTGAAAAAATCGTTACGTGTCTAATAAATAATTGCTGAATTTTTTATATGCTATTAACATTAGGGCTTGAATTTGACTGTAATATGTCGTTAAAGTGCTTGTATTAATAATTGAAGAAGCTTAAAAAAAAAGTTTTTCCATACTTTCACATTAGTCTGTTAATATTATTTCATTATTATAAATCGGTTTAATAACAAATTACCTATTTTTTATGAAAAATCTCTTGTGGGAGCTTTGAGACTCTGTTTCTTTGTAAGTACAGAAACGAGAATTTCCAAACTGATCTAGCATTCCACAAACGCTTCTTCATAGAAAAATATAAGTGATTTTTAAATAAATTAATTTCTGTTGCATAAATGAATCACTCAAATAATTCAATCAGTGTTTTATTATAATTTTCAGCGCATTAATTTTAATTTTTCTTGTACCAAACTGACTAATATTAACTCTTAGTGCAATGACATTAAAGGTTACTAAAGTTTGTAAATAACAATGTCATTCTAAACATGGTATATTATAACGGTTTGCACATTATCTGATTCAAAATTATAATTTAATTAAACATCTAATAATCTTATACAAAAACAAACATATGTAAAATACCTCGTACTTTATATTCCGTTTCTTGTCATGCAAGTTTTGAAACAAGGTTTATGCAACAAGTGCACCTACGGATTTGAATGTTTATGTTTAATAATTCAATAAATCAAAATATGAAATCTGTCACATCTAGAAAAATTCTTGTGCAATAAGCAGTTTGTTTACAATAGAAGAAACGATATACTTATGCGAACAACTTAATATAAAAAGAGAACAGACCAAGTTAGATACCATTGAAACACGAAAGTAGTTCCAAATTAAATTGTTACAGATAGTTTATCGATTACAATAAGAGATAAACAATCGGTTTAATAAGATTCGTTGGTTTAATATGTTGTGTTACAAATTAAATTATTATTCAGTTTACAGTTATTTATCAGCTTCTTAAAGCAACTAGGTATCAATTTAAATCAAAATTCTAAATTTTAGACTTGATTGTTTGCGTGTTTTGTTTTGGAAAAATGTTTTTTTTGTAGATTACATTTGCTAGGATTGTTTATCACTTCAAAGCATACTTTATTTAGGGGAAAAATCGCACGTTAGGAGGTTTAACAAAATAGTTTAAATAAAAATGTCTAGAGAACATTGAAAAACATTTTTTAATTTAAAATTTTCTTATTTACTGATGCATTTAGAGTTGAATTTAAGCATGTCAAAGTAGTACTTTTTTCTACAAGTAACTAAGCAATTTAAAAAGTTACTTTTAACTTGTTGATTAGCTTGACCCAGTCAAAGTCACCCATGAACAATCAGAATAACTGCAAATTCATTAACAAAACTGATCCTAAATTTCTAATTGGAATTGTGGTCTGTAATAATTAAGTTATTATAATTATGTTGTCATTTAAAGGTAGCAATTTTTATTCTGCTTGTAATGTGAAAGTTTAAATGTATTTTCTTGTATTAATATCACATAAACTATAAAAGGGGGAAGTGAATACTGTAAAATATAATGTATAAAAGATATTTGGCAACAAGAAAAAAGATGACGCACAAAAATAATGATAACATCATTGTAGTAATAAGTAAGCCTAAAACTTCTAGCGGGTGGGCTGTGGGGTTAGTCCCCACATACATAAATCAGTACCTAATAATTGAGTAACAAAAAAAGACATTTAGCTCACCTCACCGTATTTTACAACAATGGCGTTTTTTTTAAATTCTACCATTAGAATTTGCTTAAGTCTCGAACTTATCTATTTAAATTTTGAGTCAAAGCTTCTAAATCAAGAAATGAAACAATTTTGGAAACAAAAGATCGTTTTGTTGGAGTGTTTGATGCATTTGTAAAAAATTAGCAGTGATAATTCTGCTGTCGAATATTAAAAATGTTTTTTTTTTTGCCTGATGTACGAGCCAGCGATCATATTAGTGTATCCGGATATGTTTAGAATCCAGAGTGAATTGAGCAATGACCCAGTTTATCAAGTTACACCACAACACATAAAAAAGATAATAGATTAGTGTAGAGACTGTCACTAGCAGTTAATACTGGTCGAGTATCCAAAGTATCGTGATGTCATTTTTCACCTGCATACTTTCGAATTTGTCACAAGTTTAATTGTACATGATACTCCCTCTAGCATTCGTTTGTAAAGCAGAAATGATTGCACTACAATTAAAAAGAGCAGTCTTCGATTATACAATTTTGAATTAACGTAACAAAATTAACGCTGTAACAACTCCGAGGAAATTGACAAAATAACTTTTGATTTTTGGTAAAAAAAATCTTGATATCTTAAACCTAAACCAGATTTAACCATCCTTTAAAAAACGAGCGAAAGTTGTTTAGCCAAAGTTTCTTAACCTGAGGGTAGTTCTTTACACTCATGGGCGCTCATGATTTTTTTAAATGATATAATAAAGGAACTATCCAATTTTTCTATGCATTATTGTTTTGGCAAAAATTGGAAAGTTTTGCAATGGTCTTTATATACTCTGGAAATGTTATAGGCCCCCTAAATAATGCATTTCCACGTTATGTTCGTTCAAAAACTGCCTAAAACTATTTTTTTACAGCCCTTCAAAGTCTTTGAAAATATTTCAAGAATATACTCTTGCATTATGTTTTGGCAAAAATAGGGACGTTCTGCAATGGTCTTTATGTTTTCTAAAAATGTTAAAGACACCCTAAGTATTGCATTACCACATTTAGTTTGTTCAAAATTGCCTAAAACTATTTTATACAGCCCTTCAAAGTCTTTGAAACTATTTCAAGGGTACCTATAGCTTGGCATTTTATTATGGCAAAAATTGGAAAGTTTTGCAGTTTGTTATATTTCTGAATTTTGTAAAGATTACCTTGTTTAAGCTTATTCTATTATTTGCAGAATAATGTTGAAATATTCAAGGACGATTCAACATCACTAGTTGCTAGTAAAAAAATGTAGTAATAAAATAAACCAAAACAATTATTTCGCTGTTTGTTTGTCATTTTAAATCGCTTGCATTAAAACAAACGCACGCCACTGACAGTTAAGTAGCCGAGTGCAGAAAATCAAACAATTGTTCCACTTAAAAACGTGAAATAGTTATTAACTATGCAGTCTAGACGTTATGATAAGCCTAATTATACACTTTCACAGTAGGGCATGGTTATCATTTAGCAGCGGTTTTTTGTGACATGTAATTAAAACTTTTTTAGAACGGCCTTAAAGCCTAAGTTGTTTTTCTAAAACGCGTTCAATTAAGATTGTTTCAAAACATTTGAATCGTCGTTCAATTAAATCTATAACCCAGATGGTCGAGAAAACCAGCAGAGATATCAGATTCGTAGCAATGTTGTAAAATACGATAAATTTTTATCGAGTCGTGCTACAAGTGTCGACATAATCTTTTGTAATCATTTGGATCAAGCTAGCTAGGATATTCTTACAAAGTAAAGTATTATCCCAATCAGTAATCGTTCACGTATTGGTAAGGTACACAAAAAAGCAAATAAAAATATTTTACTTACCAATCAAACATTTAATTTCGATGTATATTATTGCACTTGTTGGTGTTTTATGACCACAGCTGTCTTGATTGGTCACAGATAAACTAACACTAGCACTTCATAAACCTAGAAACGTTAAAATGTGCGAGAACTGACCTTCGCAATAGTCTATTATAGAGTTCAAACAAAAAACAAGGAATTTAATCATTATTTGTTCGAACGATGGAGTGTACAATGCTGCCATTATACCGACAGATATGAATATTTACTATCAAAGGACAAATTACGCGTGTCTATAAATGTTTCTTTACTTAAGTAGTATATTAAATTATATCTAAGGCTTGATGACTAAAAAAAAAACGTCACGTCACATATGCAATATCACTTCGGTGTATCTTCGGCCGTTTAATGTTTTTTTTTTCAAATCAATTAATTCATTCTTATTAGTTTACTTTTAAATAATGACTTGTTTATGAATGAAGAGTAATTAATATATTCATGTACAAACACTGATAAATGTAAATGTATTTAAACGAGGGCATATCATAACAGCTATTTGGAAAACTAAATGATCCGATCTGCGTGTAGAATTTTCATACAATGCATATTGTTGTCTAACTGTAACAAGAAAAATGAACTACCGTTATGAGATAAATTAATATTAAATCGTAACAAGTGGACAAACGATCTTGTTTAAAACCTGTTATTTATACGCTTAATGTACGTTATTAAAGTCAAAATTTATTGTACGGTTACATAGCTTATATTAACTTGTCAAGTCAGGGATATAGAAGACGAAATTATTTTTTTTAAATATTGTTCATAAAACCATAGAGAAAAATGGAGGAATGGACAAGGAAGCGAAAGGACAGGAAAAGTGGGAAGAATATTTAACAGTTTAAGAACAACATTTTTGGAAATAGAGAAGTCCCAAACCGAACAAAAGTGGAAGTGGTCAAAAAGGTAGTAACTCCAACACTTTTATACGGAAGTGAAACATGGACACTCACAAACAAAAGTAGTATGAAATGAGGTTTCTAAGAAAAACCCAAGGAAAAACCAAAAAAGATAGAATCAGAAATGAAACATATAGAGAACAATTAAAGATAAAATCAGTTGAAACAAAAATACAAGAACGACAGCTGGGATGGTTGGGACACATTTATAGGATGAAAGAAGAAAGGTTAACCAGAAAAGCCTATGAAGCAAGATCACAGGGAAAAAAACAAAAGTGGTAGACCGAGAAAAACCTGGCAAGACGAAGTTAAAAAAGCAGTAACGGATAGAAACATCAAATGAAAAGACATAAAAATCTAGTACTAGACAGAAAAACATGGGAAAAAAGTCAGCACAACACAACTCAACAGTCCTATACCTTACAGTAGCAGGACTCATGACTAAATAATAATTGTTCATAATAGTATATTATATACCAAGGTAGAGAAGTCAACTATTATAGCCTGAGGGCTCAGATTAGATCACGAGGCGCGAAGCGCCGAGGGATCTAAGGGCCCGAAGGCTATAAGACTTCTCTACCGTGGTGTATATACTATTTTTTTCACTACTAGTAAGACAAACCCATTTATGTTATGTACGCACTTTCTAACCTAAAATATAAAAAGTTAAGTACCTATCTATTCTATAGAAATATTGAATCTGCGTGTTACTGATCTTGCTAAATCACTATTGTTATTAAAAAACATTGTTTTTAAGCGATGGTTTCATCTAAAATACTGACATTAAAACTTTTCTCTTTTTTACGTTGTGTCAATCGACGGTGTGGATATTGACAACCGTCATTTATTACGGCGCGAAAGTCGTGTTATTTAAATACACCAAAGTTTTTAAAATTAAATTAATTTATTTAAACAACGTTTTAAATGCTAAAATACCAATAAAGAGAATTTCTCCATCATACTAAATCGTCCTATAATTTTTTTTTCTTTAAAACTACAACAGCATTATCAAAAAATATAAATTTGTTCATTATTCACCAGTGGTTAATAATGAAAAATTGTTTACCTGTAACCATGCATAGGTAGAGAAATTGAATTTCACGGCATTCTAATATACGTCATAATGCTACGCTATATTACTAGTAGTGAAAAAACAATTTTAATTGAAAAACAATTCTTTGTATCGCATAAGTGATCTGTATCTACAAAAATATTATAATCACTCACTTTAACAATCTAGATTCAATACGATTATTTTTTGATTTAAACACACTTTTAAAAACCTACTTATTTCTTTCAACAAAACTTAAAAAAAGCATACATAAAGCTTAAAAGTGCCTAAGACACTGCACATTGTCTTGAAATTTGCCCAGGCATGAAAGTTTGCCCTCTTGGATCGGTGATTAGTCCTAAAGCATATACAATCCTAACCAAACTAAGAACTAAAAATGTTTAATTGAATTTCACTCACTGGAAATGTTTTGTTAGCACACAATAATCATTGTCATTAGTAATAAATACTATCCGTTACAAGATTAATCAATAAAAATTGTAAATTAATGACGCGTAGGTTGTTGTTTTATTGTAATCTGTGTTACAAAATATTTAAAATATAACTGCGAGCTCATGAATTATACATTAGTAATATTAATTGCAATTTATTGCTTATTGATCAAGTGCATAATAACAACTTACTAATTAATTTAAATTTGACGTCCCAGTAAATCAAACAAATACATAATTGACAAAGTTATACAATAATAATTGCAACAAGGACAAAAAATTAAAAAAAGAAAGAGAGTTTTGTCAAGACGTAAGGCAAATATTTGTACTTATTTGGGATGTTTTGTTCCTAAAAGGTGTCGCCATTGTTTTTTGCGAGGTTGTTTCGTTTATTTATAATTCATTAGTTTTATAGTGAAGTAGATATTTAATAAGTCAGTTGTTACATAAGTTAATTTTACTGTAATTAAGTTGCGTCAAAACAAATGCACATCAAACGCTGTTTATTAAATTAATAAACACAAAAGCGGAGGGTGAAAATAAATTAGGCACCAACAACCGTTTGTTTAAGACAAGGGCAGTCAGTCAACTGTTTAAAAGGGTACTTACCTATTTATTTTCGCTACATTGGCTGCAGTGGACATGGGCTCTCGCACCTCGCTCAATCTTGCAATGACCAGGATTTGGAAAAAGATTGATTTCCCGGATTTTAGGATTTAATAAAGCCCCCGGACGCGCGCTACTAAAGTATCTATTACATTTCGAACAGGACGATTTTTCATGTACGAACAAAACACGAACGACGTCCGCTATCGGTCGAATAAAACAAAAGCAGGCTATGATTTGAATATTTTATATATCACACAAAAGGAATATACATACATCGAGTTTTATTTACAATTTAACAAAAATTTTTATAGTTACGCTATGTTTAAATTACTTACATTTTTCACAAATCATCTCGAACGATTGTTTTATTGCAGTGTGGCTTTTATTCAATTGTTTTCATGCAACATAAGCACCTGGTGGCTGCGTTCGTAATTACAATAGATTTTTCCTGGACGTTTTTAGTTTTAAATTACTATTATTTGAGATCGTTGATTGTAAAAACTTATTAATAATTCTAAAATAGTTGATTTCAACTAAATTAATTAGCTGGCAGCAAAAATCTAGTAGAATTCCGAACGCCAGTTAATTTCTCGTTCTTATTTTCATCCTTTCAAATGCAACACAACTATATAGACAGCGACAATAATTTAAAATGATAAAATTACAATAGAAATTGGTCGAATCCTTTCATACAAGTGATGTATAATTAATTATATACAAGAATCTTTGCAGTCTATAGGCTGGTCCGTAACAACCCGTTTACTGCAGGTAAAATTACTTAATAAATTAGAATTAGTTATAGTACGCAAGCATAAAGAACACAAACTTTTTAGTTCCGGGCCAGTTACTTACGGACCAGAGTATACCCACACTCATACATAAATAGCCATAATTTATATTAGGTGTAGATTGCACATATTGTACTTTTCGCTATATACACGTTCACTCGTATTAAAAATGCCTTAAAACAACCTAACATCTATTTACAATACATTACAAACGTTTCTTTTAACTTTGTACTTAAATTTACAATTACATACAACGCGGCCGCGAATTCGCTGGACAACCATTATTTACACTAAAACACAAAACTGCACAGCGAATTCGCGTCCGGTTGCGTTTTAAATTTTCTATGATCACGTTTTATAAAGAAATTTAAAAATATATCTACAAATGCCTTTTTGTATATTTTTTTTTAACCCAGCGAAGACTTCAGGTCCATACTTAAACGAACTTATCACGTGTATTCTGACCTCCAACCCGTCTGAAAATTAAAGTACAACAAATTAATAATATGCACCAATAAACCTGATAAAAATGTTAAGCAAGTCGTTAAAAAAATCGTACGGCGGCCGTAAATCGTCGATAATAAAATGTTTTTTCTAGGCTACGCCAATGTGGAAATATTTAAATAAAACAGCAGGCCACGATGGTAGTAAAAACGAAATAACTTAATTTTAACGGAGCTGAAATTGATTCCTCAAAAAATCTCCCATTTAATAACTGATACGTGTTACTTCACACACATTTTTAAACAGTAATCATTCGATTTTTAGTACGAATACATGAATAAAAGCTTTTTTGGACTTAACAATCCATTTGAAGTTAAAAATTTGTAATTAACGCAACAAGACCGGAAACTGGTACTTTACTGGACGAGTAGACAGTTTTTGGACGAGCCGTGGGTAAGTCCTGAAAGGATACGAGTCCAGTAAAGACACTTTACGGGTATGTTACGTACAATATTTTTTCTGCGTCGCCCATTGACACCAAAATCACTATCGTCTTCATCCATAATTAACCAATAACTTAACAAATTACAGGTGAAAACTCGCTTGATTGTATAACGGCGCTTGTTTGACAGAGCAAATCAAGAAAACAACTTATCACCATGGCAACCAGCTACTTTCCGGCCTAGGCCGGTGAAGACAACTCATTACTATGGCAACCAGTTACTTTCTGGCCTAGGACAGCAAAAAAATTGATCGGAAACAACTGATTTTCTGGACGGACGCAGAAAAAGGTAAATCACTGCAGTCCAATTAAAGAAGTCGATTATACAGGATGTCCCAAAGTAATCATTAACAACTATATTTTTAAAATAACCCGTACAAACCTTATGTATGATTAAATGGTGAAAAATGCTATATACTATGGCATAATTATAGTTTCGAAATGTTTAAGAATTATAAAAAGAACTTTATTTTCCAAATGGCACCATCATGTTTTACAGTGAAAATCAATTTAAATTTTTTGACTGTTATAAACATTTTAATACTTTTGATAATAATTTTTTCCCATACAATGTTAAAAACATAAGATATTGGTAGGCCAAAGAAAATACCCTTGTGTATAAATCTGAGTCAAAAGCTATTTTTTCTTTGACCTCATAGAGTTGTTCACTACAGTTTCAAGCCCAAAAACTGTCGTACCCAAAAAGCAATATTAAAATGTTTACACGACTAGTACCAATAACAAATTTTCTACTAAATTTTGGCTGAAAAAAGTTGGAGTATACAGGGTGCTTTACATAGAAGGTCCACTATTGGGATCTCGTTAATGAGATAATAGCTACAAAGAAATTTAAATTAGACAAATTGTTCCCCTTTCTGAGACCTATTCAGCGATGCTTTAATGTTTTAATAAAGTTCCATAGCACGCTAGATAATATGTTTGGACCACCATGTACACCATAAATTATTTAAAAATGCCTTTATAAAAAACAAAAAACTCGAATTTATTTTAAAGCCTTGTATGTAAATTTTCCGCCATTTAGTAACATGAAAGTTTGCTCGATTTAATTCTAAAAATAAACAGATAATGAACTAATAACAACTCAGGGATATACCATGTGTATATTTGAAAAAAACATTTATTTAAAAACATACTTTTTCAATTAAGTTTTTCCTTAAAACTTTTTGGTAGGTATCACGTAATTTTAATTTTGCTTTTATAATAGTCCAATATATACAGATTGGCTCTTAATAGTGTTGAGTTAGCGTTGGCTATAGATTCAGAAATGAAAATTTAACAGTAGGCTTTAAAAAGATTCGCAACATTTTGTAATTGGTAATTGTATTTTTTTACTAAATAGGTTTTCATGAAGTCAACTGGAGTAATAATATTTGACAAACACCTGCAGTAAGTATGATAGTTGTAAGAGCAATTTAATTCATTTTAATACAAATTCATTAACTTTAAACTGTGCGGATTCATTAGAGTTAAAACTTTTGTCCAGACATAATTGAATCTCATGCCAAAGGCACAATCGTATTGCCAACGTAAAAATTTTAGTTTACAGACAGACTTAGGTCAAAAATGAATAAGATATATGAATTTTTATAAGCCTACTCAACGAAAAATATAGCTGTAATGCAGTGCAATCAGCAATTGCCAAATGCTGTTAATAATAATTGTAAAGAAACGTCAAAGCCCCAGGCTTTCCAAGACTTAATTTTCTTTTAAATTCTTTTTTCTGGATCTGTATAAAATTTACGGAATACTTTTGACCGACAACCTGTATATTAATGACATAGTTTTGAATTTTCCGTAACGTTTTGGTAGATATATACTTCATGTTCGCAAACGTTAAAAGCGATTTTTTTAGATAAAAGATGCCTTGAAAAGCCAAAGAAAAATGTTGTTTGGACTGTTTTACATACACTTTCGGAGCAACATGCGTAAAGATTCAATGTAAACTCCTTCAAAATTGCCCAATGACGTTATCAATAATTTTATTCAAATTTTCCTTCGCAACCGTTGTAAAACACTCCGATTCCCTTACGCCACCCACGTGTCTAATGGTATTTACATGTGATAAAACGTTACCTCGTGGCCACCTCATGTCTGTCACGAATTTATCTGAAACGGTCGAGCCTCAAACACAATATTCAGCCGCCGGCCATTCGCACGTTCTTAATCTGTTAATATTAACACGTAGTTCATCAACTTACCATTCCATTAGACGCGGCTAATCCTAAACCCGCAGCACTAAGCGAACTCATATGATGGTGGTAAGAAGCGGTAGGCGGCGGTGCAGGTGGCGGAGGACCTGATACGAATCCTTGATGATGTCCTCCGTGCTGATACCAGTGGCTCATGGCGTGGTGCGGGTGTAGGGCTGGGTTCAGGTGAGGATGGCCTCCACCCATGCTACCCCCGAAACCTCCGCTACTAAAGGCACCTTTACTACTATCTAGAGGCTTCATCATATCACTCATCACACCTCCCAGTGACAGGCATGACCCTCCCCCTTTCTTCTTTTTACTTTTTGAAGATAGTTTTCTATTTCTCGTCTGGATTCCTTCTTTTTTCATAGTTAATGGTCTGTTTACCTGAAACAACAAGAATGAAACAATTAGAATAATGGCTTCAAAATATTTGAGTACTCAACCTCATCAAAATGTTTAAGACGTTTTGTAAAAATCCTTTCATTTAACTAAATTAATGCAGTTTTGGACAACGTCGTTGTCATTAATAATTATTATTATGATAGCTGCATATGAGGTAATGAATAAACAAGAAAGATATTGACCAAGAAACGAGAGTCTCAAAATTTTCTACAAAAGATCCCTGACAAGGAAGATAAAATATTTTTAATAATAATAATTAATCAATCAAACAACTCAAGCATTTATGCTTTATACATTGTATCTAATGAACTTTAATTTAACTCTGTATGCAAAATTTAATTCTCTTGCGGATTGTTTCGTGTTTTTCTCATTATTATCCGACAAAAATTGATGATTTGCTAAGTGACTGGAGCTTTTGCAAAACGCTTAAATTAATATGTGAGAGACGTCGACTCCGCGGGCACTTAATTGGTAAAATGCAATTAAAATCGTGTAATAGGGCAAACATAGCCAATAAAATAGTTAATGGTTAAAACAATAGTTTCGAGTGTATGATGTGAATTTTAATGCACAATAAAAACCTAAATGTCTTCTGAATGTCTGTACGAAACCGGGCGTTGTGTAACGTTAACTATAATTATGATAACAAACACGGCAACACGATTATTTGATTGCAAATGTTTGCTTGATTTAAGCTATCCATGTTGGTGTATAAGTCTGTGTTTAATTAAAGAATCACTGAGCTAATTTATTGTGTTTTCCTTCAATTTCAATACCATTTCACATCTCCGGCAAAATCGTAATACGAAGGATAATAATCATCTAGGTGCTGACTTAAAAGTGTGATAAATAAGTCAGGAAATCACAAAAAATATACTTTGGTTTTGTATAAGATTTAATAAAAAACGATACACTTTAAGGCAGTGGTTTCCAACCTGTGGGGCGCGCCCCCCTAGGAGGGAGCTAGACTATTGCAAGGCGGCGCGCAGCTGTTACCAAAATATCATAATATGGTATATTGTTTTGTATCAATCACAACATAAAAATTAACAGATAAAAAATCTCTCAAATAAAAATATGAGGGTGGTGGTTCTTTATCATTTTCTGAAACTTTAATAAGTCACCCCCAAGTTTGTTCTACCTACAGAAACCCATGCCTGTAAAAATTCAGGTCATTTGAGCAAGTTTAAAGTTAGCTAAAACAGTTTTAAATTTAGTATTGTTGTAGTGTTGTTGTCAACACATGTTATATTCAAGTCAGGAATACGCTGATATTAATTTTTTGTATAGATTTTGTAATGATAGTGTATTGGCAGCGAGAATGGAATACTAATCCTCAAAGAAGAGTTCCAAAGTTTTTAAAAATCTACATACCCTAACTTATTTATATGCAATTTCACAATTTATTTTTACGTTTGCTAGTTAGATACTTAAAAAAATGATTAGGGGTAGTTTTGTAGAGCAATTCAAACTTCATAAAAAGCCTTAAAACTGATGACGATATACATAATATTATGAATAATACCGATGCTACAGTAATTTTAAGTGCAAAACATTATTTCTCGGATTTTTTTTTACACTCTGTTCCTTACTTTCAGCTTTTTCAGGAAATCGGTTTGATTTTCCGAAACTTTCACTGGACCAAAAATGTAGTCAAAAAAATTTGCTATCCGGATTGGGCCATCCGTTTTTTTGTACAACCTTTCGTTTTAAAGATACAGCGGTTGCAAAGTCTAAGAAACAATTAAAGTTTTTAAATTTTCAACATTTTATTTGTAAAAACTGCTTTATAACTTTTAAACCATTACCTAAAGACAAAAAATAATTAAATGCAATTTTGTAGAAAATTGTATGTTCTATTAAAAAGCTTGAAGGTATTTTACGATTAAATTGATATTTTCGGCGACAGAGCCTTTTAAATGCAGAAGTGTAAAAAAATCAAGTAATGTTAATATCTGCTTAGCATTTGATTTTAGGAAAAAGTTTCACTTGAAGTTTTTTCTTAGAAAAAGGTCCTCTATCACCACTTAAAATATTTGCGCCGATAACGGGGACACCCTGTATTAGGATGGGCAAAATTGGTCCGGGTGTAAGGGCTCGCCCCTCTGGATCGGCGTTTAGCCTCATAGTACAGATAGACCGATTTAAAATTAACAATTAGATTACAGCAACACGATCTTTTAAAATTAAACAAATCCTGTCGCGTTACAAAGGCGTTCAACTCGTGATCAGCCAAGATTTTTCTAATCCCAGCCGTTAATTGTATGAATAACTTATGCGTCAAGAAATGAGAGTATTCATCTCCGTAGCGGTTAGTTTAAATGATATTATAAAGTTTCATATGGTAGCAGGTTCGTGACCACATACCGCTGTCAGCTGTCAGACATTAAACATGTACATAGCGCATGGTTGGTTACCTCGTTAACAAAATTACCATCGACCGCATTTATGCTAATGCAACTAACAAGTAATTCACGAAACGGGTGATTCAGTTTCTCTTTCGCATCAACATCGGAACCAGAGATCAGCCCTGGACGTTTTCCAATTGCTGCGATTAAGCGGGGAATATCTTGATCTAAGACTGGGGTGTAATGCTGACGATGCTCCTAGCCGGAAGGCACTAGTGTTTGTCTCTGCCCGGACTATTTCCGGACTTACTTAGCGAAACTTTAGTTCCGGGTCATTGCGTTTAAGAGATTGAGCTTATCTGGCCGAATGTACGATTTATAAAGATTGTCCTAGCAACACAATTTTCAAGCCGACTACGACCAACGTTGTGGGCTTTTATATAAACTGGACACGTTCTATTGTGTTACATTCTGATATTTTATCGACAACGTGTAAGGGTCTTTAACAATACTCTAAGTGTAATTTAAACGAACATCATCGATATTTAATTTCATCCTTAGTCCTACGATATTAAAAACTATTTATTGGCTGTTATATTCATAAAGCTTTTATTTAAATTTTAAACATGACTAAGTAATCTAAGAAAAACGTCATTGATTTATTATTATGTTTGAATTTAAATTTAAAAAATCCTTTTTTGCGGTCGAAGAAGCACTTATGCTACAATAAAGCCATGAAGTTTAAATAAAAATGACTAGAGGTTAAAAAGTTTCACACTTCATTATACAATATTCATTACAGGGTTACTAATTCATTAAAGTTTTTATGAATAAAAAAATCGTTACAGCTACATGATACACAAAAAAGTTTGTAAAGGAACTTACTTTAAACAAATTTAAAATAAAACCTTAAAAAATATTAAGAGTATTTTTTATTCCCAATTATTTTAATTTGGTTCTTGCGTAAACAAAAAATGTCTTTATAATACAATTTAAAATCTTTGGGAAGATTTTGATCCTCACACCAAAATTTCGCAGTCACCGTTCAATGCATATAATTAACTTTTGTTTAGTGCATTGATGATACCTAATCGCTTTGGGGCCAACCTAGAAACCCAAATTTTTCGAGTGTTTTAGCGTAACTCAACTTTAAAAGAACATATTTTAAAAACGTGACATCCAAATGCACTTTGGTAAGTAAACTTGAACAATAACACATTCGATTACATTTTTAAGTGTTATTGATTATATAATTCAGTTTTTTTTAGAGAATTTTTATCAAAATAAAACGGCACGAGTAGTTCACGAGATGCAGACGTGTGTTTGTAAAAACAATCACTCAATGTTGAAAAGGAACACGGAACCCTTTTAAATTGTCATTTACTCGTCTAGTGTTGGGTTATCTTATCAAAAGCGATAAAAATCAATTTGTATACTATTACTACTTAAAAATGTTAGTACTTAAGCGAATTGCTCTTAACCGCATGCTTTCACAAATGTAATCCAAGCAAAATTAATTCCAAATTAAAAATGTACTGTAATTTTTGTGTAAATTCAGAACATGATATAGATTTAACAGCTATAAAAATATTATGTACTGCACTTTTAATTATCAAGACCGGATTATACCGCCCAGTATTGTATACAAAATTTGTTTGAAACAATCTGTTATTTATGGCTTTTTTACACCTCTATAATTAGCTATAAATAATACTCTCCGCCTATTTGGTAGCATATTGTTTATAGCCTTGAAACTTTCACATAAAACCGTAACTAATTAAATTTAAATAGTATAGGCCTGAAATTAATCAAAAGTTGTAATTTAACAACCAAAAACTATGAAACAAATCTATTGCAATTGTTTTATTGCAGTTTCTAGTTGAAGATGAAAAACAGAATAAATTAAAACTAGTAAGCATTACTTCAACAGGTTACAGAACATGAGTAGAGCATATCAAGGTAACTTGTTCCTTTTGGGTTCTTTTAAATTTTGACTTTAAGGACAAACTAATAGAAGCTAATAAAATATTACAAACAAATTAAATCCAAAACAGCTAAGTTAGCTGAATTAAGAGTTTAAATAAAGGATCAAAGATACAAATAACGTAAGTAGCAAACGT
>OX393579.1:1712738-1850542 GCA_947652605.1 Elmis aenea | reverse complement strand
TAAAAAAATCGTAACTCGTTTCCCAAGGGGTTACATTGAAATTCGATCACGGCCCTTGTATTTGATCGACATGGGACACTTACCCTGAAAATTTGGTCGCGAGCCGAATCCGCATAAGGGCGCTACGACCATCCACAAGTACGAGGGTGATAAAATTAAAAAAATCGTAACTCGTTTCCCAAGGGGTTACATTGAAATTCGACTACGGTCCCTGTATTTGATCGACATGGTACACTTACCCTGAAAATTTGGTCGCGAGCCGAATCCGCATAAGGGCGCAACTACCATCCACAAGTACGAGGGTGATAAAATAAAAAAAATCATAACTCGTTTCCCAAGGGGTTACATTGAAATTCGACTACGGTCCCTGTATTTGATCGACATGGTACACTTACCCTAAAAATTTGGTCGGGAGCCGAATCCGCATAAGGGCGCTACGACCATCCACAAGTACGAGGGTGATAAAATTAAAAAAATCGTAACTCGTTTCCCAAGGGGTTACATTGAAATTAGACTACGGTCCCTGTATTTGATCGACTTGGTACACTTACCCTAAAAATTTGGTCGCGAGCCAAATCCGCATAAGGGCGCTACGACCATCCACAAGTACGAGGGTGATAAAATAAAAAAAATCATAACTCGTTTCCCAAGGGGTTACATTGAAATTCGACTACGGTCCCTGTATTTGATCGACATGGTACACTTACCCTGAAAATTTGGTCGCAAGCCAAATCCGCATAAGGGCGCTACGACCATCCACAAGTACGAGGGTGATAAAATTAAAAAAATCGTAACTCGTTTCCCAAGGGGTTACATTGAAATTCGATCACGGCCCTTGTATTTGATCGACATGGGACACTTACCCTGAAAATTTGGTCGCGAGCCGAATCCGCATAAGGGCGCTACGACCATCCACAAGTACGAGGGTGATAAAATTAAAAAAATCGTAACTCGTTTCCCAAGGGGTTACATTGAAATTCGACTACGGTCCCTGTATTTGATCGACATGGTACACTTACCCTGAAAATTTGGTCGCGAGCCGAATCCGCATAAGGGCGCAACTACCATCCACAAGTACGAGGGTGATAAAATAAAAAAAATCATAACTCGTTTCCCAAGGGGTTACATTGAAATTCGACTACGGTCCCTGTATTTGATCGACATGGTACACTTACCCTAAAAATTTGGTCGGGAGCCGAATCCGCATAAGGGCGCTACGACCATCCACAAGTACGAGGGTGATAAAATTAAAAAAATCGTAACTCGTTTCCCAAGGGGTTACATTGAAATTAGACTACGGTCCCTGTATTTGATCGACATGGTACACTTACCCTAAAAATTTGGTCGGGAGCCGAATCCGCATAAGGGCGCTACGACCATCCACAAGTACGAGGGTGATAAAATTAAAAAAATCGTAACTCGTTTCCCAAGGGGTTACATTGAAATTAGACTACGGTCCCTGTATTTGATCGACATGGTACACTTACCCTAAAAATTTGGTCGCGAGCCGAATCCGCATAAGGGCGCTACGACCATGCACAAGTACGAGGGTGATAAAATAAAAAAAATCATAACTCGTTTCCCAAGGGGTTACATTGAAATTCGACTACGGTCCCTGTATTTGATCGACATGGTACACTTACCCTGAAAATTTGGTCGCGAGCCGAATCCGCATAAGGGCGCAACTACCATCCACAAGTACGAGGGTGATAAAATTAAAAAAATCATCTCGTTTCCCAAGGGGTTACATTGAAATTCGACTACGGTCCCTGTATTTGATCGACATGGGACACTTACCCTAAAAATTTGGTCGCGAGCCGAATCCGCATAAGGGCGCTACGACCATCCACAAGTACGAGGGTGATAAAATAAAAAAAATCATAACTCGTTTCCCAAGGGGTTACATTGAAAATCGACTACGGTCCCTGTATTTGATCGACATCAGACACTTACCCTAAAAATTTAGTCCCGAGCCGAATCCGCATAAGGGCGCTATGACCAGCTTTGTATTTGAGGGTGATAACTGTTAAACTAAAATAATTCGTATCTCGTTTTCTACGGAAAAACTTAATATTTGACTATTAGAATGACATCGAACACCTATCTAGATTTAGGTCGAGTTATTTTTGTAAATGTATGAACGGGGTAGTTTGTTACATTTATGTTATTATGCGTAACTCGTTGACCTAGCGCCACTCCAATGGTCCGCTGTAATTAGTAGTTCGATAGCCTCGTTGCCAGCTACGCGCGTTGCTGGCTTCACGCCGACCTCAAACGCCAAATGTAAACAACCCGCAGCGACCAATCAAAACGCGTTTAAATGGTAATGTACAAGGTTGCCATGTTTACAGCTTGTCTTAGCTAAGATGAGTAAAATCTAGAACCGTGCAACAGATTTCCATCTTATTTTTAAGTTGATATTAGTTTAGATCTATCTTAAGTTCGACTCGTACAACCGGGCGTAAGATTAAGATACGATTTATTAAGTATTGTAGTATGATATGAGATTTAGAGACAATGGGAATTGTCGACAGATACTGGGCGGTAATATAGGTTAGGTCACTTACGCGCGTGGTGTTCTCTGTTCTGTGCCCAAACATGCCCAAACGTGCAGATAGGCGTAGAAGCAAGACGAAGCACAATCCAACAGAAGAAGAGAAGCCTAGAACATCGACATCAATGCAACCTACAGTTAGTATTTAGATATGTTTGAAATGTTCTGTGGTTTGAAAATTGAAGCGAAGCCCATGTATAAAACGTATTAAAATGTGGTCTTAGCGTTATAAGGCGCTTCACTTCGCATGTTAAAAAGGGGCCACTTCCGTACTGCCCCCCAGGGCTTAATCACGTTTTGAGTGAGGTAAAGTTACTGTTATGTTAAAGTTAGTGCTATGTACATCAAAATTGAACAGGTAGGCTTGTATTTTATAAAAATTAGGCTGGTTTTAGAAGGTGTTAATTTTCGTTAGGTTATGTTGGGTTACTCGTATTCCTACGCTTACGCGGCTGTTGTTAGCCTGGTTTTGAACCGGTTACTCACATTCCTACGCTTACGCAGCCGTAGGTAGCCTGGCTTTGAACCGCGTTTAGTTTTGTGACGTTTAAAAGTAAGCGCAGGCAATAGGGTGCTTTTGGCTAATGCGTTTTTCAAAAAGTAAGCGCAGGCAATAGGGTGCTTTTGATTGGGTAATGCGTATTTTTAATAACCGAACCGAAACCGATTGTACACGTAACCGAACATGTTCATTGGTTTTCGCGTTGTTTTGAACCTTGTTTAGTTTTGTGTTGACGTTTCGAACATTTGGTGGTCTTTTTCAAAAACGCGCGCGCGTTTTTGAAAAAGACCACCAAATGTTCGAAACGTCAACACAAAACTAAACAAGGTTCAAAACCAGGCTAACTACGGCTGCGTAAGCGTAGGAATACGAGTTACCGAGCATAACCTAACAAAAAGTAACACCTTCTAAAACCAGCTAAATATTTACAAAATACAAGCCTACCTGTTCAGTTGTGATGTACATAGCACTTACTTTAATATAACAGTAAGTTTACCTCACTCACTACGTGATTTACTACTGGGGGGCAGTACGGAAGTATACCCGTTAAAAAAGTTAACCTAAAGGTTAGCAGCGAGAAATCAGTGCTACACCCCCAGAGGTTAACTTTGACAGGCGACATGAAGCCTTTGACAAAGACAGGTCATTGTACACTCATTTGTTATTTATGCATAATACAATAATAAACCATAGGGATTTCGAATAGAAATTTCATTGATTTAACACACTGATTTGATATTTAAGGTATGTTTGTGTTTTTGCTTGCAATGTTACTCAACTATGTCGCCTACTACTTACAGATTCGTGTATTTATTTTACTTTATTATAACAATGAAAAACCTGATTTCTTCTTAACTGATTTAAACAGAGTGCCTATTAATGTGCGGTAGAGATTACTAAAAGTTGATCTAAGAGGAAGGCGCGGTTTGATTTTGTTTTACGCATTTTATTACTTAAGCGCTATTATTTTAAATAGTATTTAAATTTATTATGTTGCGTTTTTGTTTACTGTTTAGACATAAGCTCAGTAGTTAAGGAAAAGTTTTAATGTTGTATGTTAGTAGTATGTGTATCTAATATAATTGTAAAATAATTAGCTAAGCGCTAAATAATTATCAACATTATTATTATTATTATAGAAAGTTAGATTATATTTTAAAATCATTAGAAAAAAATTGTGTAGCACATTATTATAGACCGAAGATTTAATGATTTTAATTTTTTTGATTTATTTAATTTTAATGTATTAATTCGACTGCAAATATTAAAAAGTTTTGCCATTTAAAGGCTGTCAAATTTTTAAAATGTCAGTATATTACGGGTACTTTTTAATCTTTATGTACCGTTGTCCCTCTTTTCACAAAAAATGTGTCACATTTTCCCCAAATTTGGTAGCTTTCTAATTGTGAAAATATTTTATTACTCGTAAGCGCAAGATATTTGATAACTGCTAAAAATATATTCGTATCATCATTTATACAAATATATGTATGTACAGGGTGCACCACTTGATTCAGGCGACCATGAGAATCTCGTTTAATGTAAGTGATAACGATTCGTATAAATTAGCCAAAAGTTACATAATTTAGACGCAATGATTCTTAACCGGTGGCCTGATGTTTTAATGGAAGGTGAATCCCCTTCTTAATAATACTTTCTTTCTTCCTCTTTAGCTTTTGCCATCATCGCTCCTCAGTAAATATAAAGTTCTGGTTAAATTTTATTTATTTATGTATCAGATTTGGGTCTGTAAACGGATTATTTCAATTAAGTTCATTGCTACGAAAAAAATTGATTCCATACTTGTCCGATTCAGCATTCGTCCGTCTATTAGAAACGGTTTAATGACGAATATAGAAATTCCACTGTATATCATATTATCCACATAGGTAATATAATTCTTATTGTAAATATGTATTATGTATATCCGAAAATGGATAGCGGTGCAATAAATCGGGAAAAAAGGGTGAACCTATGGTTTTTTAGTTTTTTTTTTTTAAATTGAAACTTTAAATGTTAATATAACGACAATAAATAATTTAAAGTAAAGACTATTCGATTTTATGATACGAACTCTTCTTTTGCGAGTTGTCCGATTCCGCGGCGGTACCATGCTTTTTTTTTTTGAGGTAAAAGACTCGCGGCACTTTGTGGCGTCGAGTTTTCGGATCTTTTTCTTCATCTGCCTGGCAGTACGCGGAAGAGCCTTATCCTGCAGCAACATACGCTTTCTGTTGACCATAACCGAGTGGAATTTTCAGCTTAACTCTGCAACATTTGAGTTGTGCAAAATACAGGTTGGCGTCAATGACTCGGTTGTTTGGAACAGCTTAAAGTGGATTATGCCTTCAAAATTTCACCAGACCCACGACATTGCCTCTCTCGAGTACCTGTTTAGTTTCAATTTTTTTTTAACATTTAAAATATTTAAAAAGGCAGTAGAATTTTGTTTGAAAATTAGAATAACAATGGAATAATTAACAATTTGCGCTAGCTACTTTTTAAACTTGTGGAAGTTTAAACATCGATAACTCAATTTTCTTAAATAAAACGCGCTATTTGTTTTTACATAGTCTTGTAGAAAATTTGATTGTCTTTCAAAAACATTCACCATGTTTTATACCTAAAACTAATATTTTTAGAGATATCGCGATTTTATTGTAAATTATTAAGGCAACGTAATATTTTCGAGAAGGCTATGAAGGTAGGCAGCGAGAATTTTGAAACAATTTAAAGATAAAAACAAGAAAGTTGTGATATTTTCTTTTCTTTTCGAATGTTCGTAATCTGTTATAATGTAGTAGTAATTTTACCAATCTTACGTTTATATCGAGGTTTCTTATCAGGGCCACAATATTTTTCATATAATTGATTATGATCGTTTGCAATGTCTTAAAAACCGATTGATAATGTATTGAGTACATACACGAAAACAACGCTGATTAAACAAGAGTCTTATCTTTAAATATAAAAAAAAGGTTAGGGTTGAAACCGTTTTCGGTTGAACCGAAAATCATACTGTAGAAACACGAAAAATTAGTTTATAGAATTTAATAATTGTCCCATCACACTGGTCCAATGAATAAATGCATAATTTTAAGAAACCTCGATATAAACGTAACAATTGAAAAATTACATACTTATACATTATAAAAAATGTTGAAAATAAGTGAGGAAAAGATAATATAATAACGTTTTTGTTTTTATCTTTCGATTGTTCCAAAATTACCGCCGTCTACCTTCATAGCCTACTTGAAAATATTACGTTGCCCTAATAATTTACAATAAAATCGCCATATCTCGAAAAATATCTGTTTTCGGTATAAAACATGGTGAATGTTCTTAAAAGACGATCAAATTGTCTATAAGACCATGTAAAAACAAATAGCGTGTTGTATTTAAGAAAACTGATTGTGAGTTAACGATGTTTGAAGTTTCACAAGTTTGACTAAGTGTAAAAAACACCCTGTATAATTTTTGGTTCACCCTGTATAATGTTTTTAAAATGTAACTAGCGTAAAGTGTTAATTTATCTATTGTCAATCTATTTTCAAACGAAATTTGACTCTTTTAAAATAACTTAAATGTTAAAAAAAATTGAAGTGTTGTATCTGTATCGCTCAAAATTTTCATAAAAATGTAAATTTTACGAAAACGGTTGACTTAAGACTCATGTAAATTCATAAATTTTTTAAAGTAAACTTTAAGAGGAATCCAAATATGTAAAAATATACAGGGTGTTCCATTTAAAATTTCAAAGTTTGAGTCCGTTTCCGGTTGAACAGGTATTCGCATTGCAACCTTAACATTTTCATCGAATCCGAAAAGTAACATAACGCTCAGATACAAAATGTTGTTGTTATATCTGCAATAGTATTCTAGATAATGTCTGTTTCCATACTTTTGTGCAACCCTGTATTGAGGTACCCTATAAACAGCTGTATCACCCAGGGCTTCGAACCGTAATTTTTTCGTTTCGGTTCAATTAAAAAAATATATATCGGTTCGGTTCCGGAAAAAATAACGTTTTTTTCCGGTTTTCGGTTCAGTTCCGGTTCGAAGCCCTGGTATCACCAAACTTTGCATGCCTAGAGTTCTATAGGCTTGGTGACCCGTTTTCATTTGACTGCCCATAGTAGTATCAAAGCAATACCTGAAAAAATGTATGGTTCACCCCCATAGTAGTAGGTGGTAAATAAAAATGTTTTTTGAAATATTTAAGAACTTACTTAAATTAAATATGCCTAAACTCTTTGAATGAAGCCATTTTTGCTAACCCTGGTTTATTTTATCTCTAAGAAACTGATCAATAATTTTATTTCAGGAATATTCAACGGGTGTAGATGTAGGTCGTAGGATGGAACAAACTATTTCTGGAAGTCGTAATGCTAATAGTGAAAGAAAAGTTGTTGATGATGTGCATGCAACATTGATGCAACCTACAGTTAGTATTTAAATATTTAAAAAAATTAAAGTACCTATGTAAATAAAACGTACTAACATCTTATCTTGTATTGCGCTGCACATCGTATATTAAAGTTAGTGATTTTACACCCTGACTCGATATTTAAGTACATTTGTGCAAGTATTTGCTAGAAGATAAAAAGTTATGATTGTGACGCGTTCATTATTTGTATTGTATATTATTACAGATATTAATTAATTTGACGCAAAATATTAAGGTTTTGCAATTTTATAGTTGTTACATTTTCAACATGTAAATATGTTGGAGACATCTTTTAAACTCAGTTTGTTTCCCCAAAAAAAATGTCATGACGCTGCTCAATTTTCGTAGCAGTCTTGTTGTGAAAACAATTTAATTGTTTGCAAGCGTAAAATATTTAATTAACTTCAAAAAGGATATTCCTATTATCATTTATACAAATATGCACTAGTGCACCACTTAATAAATGACCAGTGCTATCCCCGTCAATAATGAAAATTGAAAAATTGAAAATACAAGATTGGTTAATTGGTTATGAAATTATTACCACATTACATTAAGACACGCGTTTAATGGCCAAAACAGTATATTTTTAAAAACTATATTAGTTTCCAAATTATTAAACAAAACCTGAACATGGTAAAGTTTTTGCTGACAATATATTTTTAGTTTTAAACTTGCGCCATTTCGTAAACTAACATTCTAAAAAAATTTCAGAGATATTCGAGAGAATCAGGAACCAGTGATTTAGGTCGCGAATATGAAAACAAGTTGCCAGCTTTCATAGGGCTACGGCAATCTGATAGATTATCAATCGTAATAGATTATCAAATGGCGGTAAATGTGGCAAACTATAAACCATTTGATGATCTAGTGGTGAAGACCAAATATCGTAGTGGAGAATGGACAACTTACATGGTTCAAGTAAAACACTCAAAAACAGATAATAAACGCATTGCATACTCTGCATTTTTTGCAGAAAAGGGGGATTTTGGTTTAATGAAATATTTCGAGGGTTATAAAACAATTTTAAGTAATTATAGTAAGGAAGATAAATTAAAACACATGGTAGCAAATATCGATAATATTCACTTAATTATCTTTACAAATAAAACGATCGATAGAACATTTACATTTTTAACAAAAAATGAAAATCCTGAATTATTAGCTGCTCTAAGTACAACTACTTCTGACATCTATAATATAGATTCTAAACTGTTTATTAAAGACTTTAATGTCATGTATAATCTTGTTTTGTCAATAGAAACAATTGAGAAATTTGATAACGAATTACATTCAAAAGCAAATCAGTTACAAAAGTATCATCGACAATATTTAGAAAGTGTACGAACAATTCATGGTGAAAATTTTCAAAACATATTAACACATATAAGACAAATATCTGAAAATTTTAATGATCAAAACTTTTGCCCATTTTTAGACAAATTAGTCTTATTTTGTGGCCAATCTAATCAACGTGCACTGAATCAACTTGTGAGCGACGAAATAAAAAAATATTGTGAGACTGATCACTTAAAAACAATTACAACAAATTATTTTGATTTTATAAAAAGTTGCGTTTTGGCTCCTAATCCTTACATAATCACAAGATCCTTAGTATTAAATAAATTGACTGAATTGTTATTAGATCCATTTATAAACAAATATTATTCAATACAGTTTAAGTATTCTAAAATTGTTGAAACAGGATCATGGCCTGACATTGTAAAAACTCAGAAAATCACTCTAGTTGAAACCGATAAAAATAATGTAATCGATGATTTTATTGTTACGTATGTGCTTGATAAAATTAATAAGAGATGTAATATAGACGTAAGCAAAATTGATTATGTTAAAAATTGGACTACAAACTTTAAGTCTGATGATAAGAAGAAAATTATGGGTAATTTGAAGGGATCAGGAATAGATATCGCAATTCGACAGTTATTTGGTGTTACACAAAATATTACAATGTTGGATATTTTTAAAGGTATGTGGGTAGCGGGAGAAATACCTCTTGTATTAAAGGCTGATAACGCCGAAGAGTATCGCGCGATATTAAATGTGTTACGAGAAACCGAATATAAGTTGGGAGTTTTAATTTTAATGAATGAGATTGTCGTTGATATGCAACTAGATGAAAATGTATTTTATAATTTATGGGGTTTAAATGACGATTTGAAAATTAATATTCTAGAGAAAAATATTACCTTGCAGGGAAAATCAATACTATTGAAAAATATGCCTAATTTTGAACAGTTGACAGATAAACTTTTAGTAAAAGATTTAATTTATATTTTGATGGATACATTTTGTATAGGAAATGAGTTTAATGTGTCGCTTCCTTATTACGTACCTCAAACTTTATCTAAAATAATAATTCATCCTAAGGCACTGAGTGAATGTAAAAATGATATATTTGTAGTTATCGTTAAGGATGAAAATATTTTTAACGAATGTTTGAAAAAATATAATATTGATAAAAGTAAATTAAACTTTTTTAACTATTCAAGGTATAGTAACATTAAAGATATGTGCAATTATAATATTATTTTATCACAAAGTGATTGTTTTCAATCAATTGTTGAAGGAAATCCGAAAGAGCGCATTCATGCGTTGTATTTAAATGAAAATGAAAGCATTTTTGAATTAATTAAGACCGAACGTGGTATCAACAATATTAAAAAGTATAGAACAAAGTCTAAAGTTAGTATTTCTTCAATTAATTTAGTTGATAATCTTCAAAACAAACTTTGTATTATTAGCGCAGGTCCAGGGATGGGAAAATCCACTCTCATGGATTATCTAGCTCACAAAATACCATCACATATTTGGGTATTGAACGTAGATTTAAAACATTACTTAGATTATTACTACAGTGACGAATTTAAAACAAATCATGCAAATCCGTCTCAACATTTAATACATTTTAATAAAGCCATCATGGCCGAGAATTCGTGCGGTACAGAAATTAATGAATTAATATTCAATTGTTTGTTGGATCAAAATCGTGTTTTCATTATTTTCGATGGGTTTGACGAAATTGCGACCACGTATGAAAGGGAGGTGACTGTTATGATCAGATCTTTGTACGATAACAATTATAAGATGATTCTCACTACTAGACCAGTAATGCAGGCGCATGTCGAGGATAAGTTTGACACTTTTAGTATCGCATTGAATCCGTTTAGTAAAGAGGATCAAATCACGTTTTTGAATAAATATTTCACACAAGAAATTGATAATTTGCAAGACGATTATCGTGAGCGAGTAAATGAGTTTGTTGATAAATTGTTGGATTTGACTAAACAAAATTTAAGCGATTGGGATAACGAATTTACTGGCGTCCCATTACAGTGTAGACTATTAGCGGAGGTTTTCGGTGATGATTGTAAAAAATATGTCCGAACAGGAGAACTTGAATTGCGAGAAACATTCGATTTGCTATATTTGTACGAAAGATTTGTTTGCGAAAAATTGAAAATATTGAAATCCAAATTTGGTCATTACTATAAAGAAAACGAGGATTTAATCAACGAGTATCAAAGTTTAAACGGGCTAAAAATCATTTTTCCCCCTGACTCAATAAACGAACTGGACGTCAAAACCAAATTATCAAAGTTTGATGCCGTTATTAAAAATTTGACTAAACTCGTACAGAAGGACGGAATCGCAGTTGTTAGCAGCGACTTTAACATAAATTTCGTGCACCGGACGTTTGCGGAGTATTTCGTGGCCAAGTGGCTTAGTACGAATTATCAGGATGATCGTCCGAATCGAAATGTCGCCCTCAAGTTGATTGAAGAAATATTAAAACCGAACTACAATGTCGTCCATAACGTCTTTGACAGAATTTTGGCAAAAGATCATAAATTACACCTCGCCATAGTCAATAGACAAAAAAATGTGGTTGAATCAATGATCGAAACAAGCCCTGACATTGTTAATGACGTCGATGAGGGCGCGAGGTCGCCTTTGCATTTGGCAGCTTCGTGGGATCTTAGACATCCCATGCCAGAACGGGGGGAAAGATTAGATTTGTTTAAACATGCATTAGATCGTAAACCTAACTTAGTCATGGAAGAAATTGTTGATCTTTTGTTATCCAAAGGCGCAAATCATGTTCGAGACAATTTGTTAATGTGGTATCCTTTAGATTACGCAATAAAAACAAATTCGTTTGATATTGCCGACCAAATTACAGCTAAATTTAACGATAAAACAATAAATATTGACATTAACGATTTAGATAGATGTTTATATTATTATTGTGATGATAGATGTAAATACAATAATTTCGCGACATTTATATTAAATAATTTAGTTAATCATAAAAACTCTGAATCATTCAAACGAATTATAAATAAACGATTTGGGTATAAGGTTCAGACTGCATTACATCATGCGAGTCATAATGGACATCTAGATCTAGCGATTTCGTTGGTGAATTGCGGAGCGGACATTAATGTTAGAGATGGTTATAATAATGATACACCTTTACATTGGGCCGCTTTTAAGGGTCATTTGTCCATTGTTAAGCTTTTAGTAGATCACGGGGCTGATATTTATATCAAGGATGAAGACGGTCAAACAGCGTTAGATTGGGCTAAACGAAAGAATCGTCGAGATGTTTGTGATTATCTAAATCAGTTATATCAAAAGTAAATTCAAAAGATTTAAAGAACTTTTCAGAACGTCTTGAGACGTTTCTAATAATTTGTCTCATCAAAACATGAACTTCCGGTGATCCCGCGTCATCAATGTCATCAAAACTAACATAAATTAATTACTTACAGCCACTCGCGACTTTTACAATGAACAAACAATAAAACATTAACAAATTAATCAAATTAAATGAAAAAATTCCTTAAATCCATTTCGTTTTCCTCAAATATTTAAAGCATTTAGTCAATTCATTTGATTTTGTTCATTAATATTTCACTCCCATTTGTGATTATTAACATTAATTAACTTCAATCGCTTCTTTCTTCGCAGTTTCACTTTAATTCCATCGACTTTTGTGTTTCATTGATTTGCATATTTAAAATGTTTATTTTCTTTCTTTATTTATCGACGCTTTTCTGTCGGTTCAATATTTAACATCACTGCAACTTCTTTTATACCTAAAAATGTACCAATTTAAATGTTTCTACTACAAAACTATTTTAATTATTTCATTAAAATTTCGTATTATTGCTCACTGTCCGTACGCAGCTATGAGGTCGCTCCGCCATTGCGTTTTCCTGGTAACAACTGCCGCACTCGTTCGCCGGGCCGACTACAGTGGGGGAGACGGGACTAATTCCCGGGTCCCAGTGTTGCACAGGGGCATTGGCGTAGTTATGGGGGGACCAGGGGGGGGTAGCCCCCCCCACTCTCTGAGCTCTCATTAACCTCCCCTGGCCTAAAAAACACAAAAAGTTTAAACAAAACACCAGCATTAAAAGTGAAACCACAAAAAAAAATTAATCCCGAAGAAATTCTTTTGTTTGCAGGGGAAACAAACATTAATTTCGACCAATAAATTACCACCAATCTATGATTTTGTTTGTTATGCTTATGTAAGTACCCAGCTTAGTAAGCATTATTTTTTAAATTATGTCTCAATATTAAACAGAATTGGGATTTTGTGAGTAGCGCGACCCGGATTTAACAAAAGTTCAAAAGTGAGGACCTTTTTTTTAGCTCACAGCCTCAGTCACCTGGGGCTGCAGCCCGCCCTGGACCTCGGGGCTAACTACGCAAATGCAAAGGGAGCCCGGATTCGAGCTGCTAATACAGAATGTTTTGTTTACAAATACAGTTAAAACTTACGATAACAGCGACTAAATAAATGTAATTTTTTGAAGCGTTACCTTTTAATATCTGCAAATCGCGTGGTGATACGTCCCTTTCCATTCCTTTCCTCCTAGTTCACACTCGAGTCGCAGCGTCGTGAGAGCGCTGCAGCTGGTGTTCGTCTGTGATGTTATGTCGCCATATTTTGTATTTCACGCGCCCACCAAAAACTCTGTCGTTCGTGAAGGGTTATACGAACCGGAACTTGACGACTTTTTTTTTAAAAATAGTTTATACCCATCTACGTTTCTGTTGTCTGTGCTGCGTATATACCAGGTGAAAAAGAAAAATCATTATTAATTTAATACGTTCAGTGGCGTCGCTACTCGCTAGCAATTAAGGCAACTCGGGCACCGCCTGAGGGCAGCACTTCGTAAGTGCTGTAAAATTATTAATTACAAATGAAAATAAACATTGAGGCAAGCGATAGTTAAAAATAAATTAAATTAAAAAAAGTATTTAAAAATGTTTTGTTCGATGGTAAATTTTGATGACAACACCGGAAAGGGGCGACATTGAAAAATGTAACTGAGGCGGCACATACCCTCGCGACGGCCCTGATTACATTATTTATTATCTTAATCACTGTTTATGTACAATAGAATATTATTGTTTTCTATAATAACACGTTATTTAATTTATATAAAATTAATATGAAATATTATCATCATAAATCTGTATCTCACAAGAAAGAAAGATAAAAGATGTAGCCATCAGCCGAAGAACTAAAAACTTGGGTTATTATATCATGTTAACCATTTTGCTTTGAATTTTTTTCGTATTTTTAATTCAGAATTAACATTGTCTATATCAAAACGCGACTCTTAAATGTATACCTTTCTTATTGAAAAGTGGGACCGTTGCTTCCCCGGGGTTCGAACTTTCTGTGGACGATCCTGCTCGTTCGTGAACCAATTTCACTTCTCACCACCGACCTCCGTGACAGTTCCTCTTGTAAAATTCAAACCATGCTCCGAAGTAATAAAATCCTTCGCCATTTAACACCACCGTGATAAAATAATCAGCCTCATTTTTCTTTATTTCGTTTAAATTCCACCACTGATATTTCGTCCAATGTTAACAGCCGTCAATAAACTTGATTCTTGTCCACCACGTTGCAACGTGGAATAAACCTACACAACACATTTTCGGTTTATTTATGTAATTCATTCATGATGATAAATAAACTTAATTAAAAATCACTTATCGTTGTCTGTAAAAGATAAACAAATAAGAGTGTAAGTCGAGAGCCTTGAATCTGATATTATATTGCGACAAAAAATCTTAAAAAATAAAAAAAAATATTTTTAAGCTTATTTATACCAAAACCTTCATAATATTTAAACAATTTTAATAAGAACCTCATCTAAGAACATATTGTTTGACACAATGTATTGTATGTTCTGTGAATGTATTTTGGTTCACTGCAACTACACGGTCTCACAAACTTATATATATAAAATCTATATTAACAAACTGATAATAAATTAAACTGCATTACTCACGCAAAATTTAGTTCGAAATAAACGTTTCCGTTAAATAAAATTCAGTAATTCGTTACTTGAATTATGCTTAAAAACTTTTTTGACACTGTTGTTTATTTCTTGTGATATGATTTTGTTTTATAATACACTAACCAAGATCAGTGTGCCCATATGTCGAAATATTTAATACAGATATCATTCATCTGTGTAAATGTTCATACTTACATTTCAAAATTGTATTAAACTATCACTTTTAGAAAATAATGTTTTCGCAATAATTGTTAGAGATTATTAAAAATTCATATATGTAAAATTTTGTTACGTTTTAATATATAAAATATTAGTACAGTAATCATCGAAGCGTAGGTGGGAAGTTGGTTAAGCGATCAGCTTTGAAAAAGCGAAACGGCGTTCGAATTTCGCTAGTACCGACAAAGTTTTTTTTACTATCATAACTACTACAAAATACACACACACTAGGGGGTTTAATAATTTTTAACTCATTACATCGGAATATCTTAACGAAACACTTAAAATTTATCTTTGAATGTCAATTACTTTAATATTTACTACCGGGTGATCAACAATGACTGATGCCCGCTAACTTCAGAACGAAAATAAAATAACCAAGTTTTAGTTGGTATCTCAGTGTAAAACTAGGATATCAGTGGCGTAGTATTATTGACGCTTAATTGTTTTTATGGAGCTAATTCTTTTAAACAAAAAGCTTTGCAAACCTTTTTGTCAGTAAAAACTGTAGCTGTCGTATTTAAATGAAGAACATTATTACCCGTTCTATCATTACAAACTTTTTTTCCTACGCTACTAGTTTTCCCCTATGGGTTACCATCCGTTCGAACAAAGTTTCTAACACCCTTGGCATTAATCATTTTCGATCACCCGATATCATTATATTGTAGTGTTTGTTATTAAGAATTACTAACTTATACGTTTTGTCAAGCACATATTTTTTTTTTTAAATAGTAAATTCAATTTTTTTCTTGCTACTGTTTTATTTTCTATATTTATTAATCATATTTTATAGTAAGTTATAGCAGTAAGTGAAAAATCCAATTATTGTGAAATGTAAAAAATATCTTAAATTAGTTAAGTTTTAAATTTGTTGTGTATAATTAAGTTCAGCTAGCTTAATATGTAATGTTTTTTTAATGACCACTTAGATTAAACTAACTTAATAAATACAATAATGTTGTTATATCTTGCTTATTTTAAAAATAAACCTTACAACCCATGCATCTATGAGACAAGAAAAAAATTATTTTTAATGAACCCATAACCAATTATGGTTGCTATTAAATAAAATCAAGTTTGACTTATATATCAAAAACCATCTTTGCCGTGGTTTTTTAGATATTTTTTTCTAATCCTTCGTAAAACTAGCTACAGGAATAAATTCACATTTTGATTTAACATAGCTGACTATGGAATTATTTTCCATAGAAAGAATCGTCTGTTTTAAGTTTTTGCAAAATATTTAAAAAATATGGTGTAAGTCAAATGCCAATTGGTATTAAATTCGTCTTGAAATTTTGCTCTACTTTGAGGATTTAATCGACGATGGAACTCTCATAATAACAAAGTTACCCATACAACACACATAGAGTATTGTCACCCTGTATAAATAGTTTTTGCAACAAAGAGAAGAAAAAGCTCTTACAAATGGTGTTATTATTATACATATTTTGGAGTTGTTAATGTAAAGAAGAAAACTGTTGTGGTTGAAAACTAAAGATTATAAAGAAGGAAAGCAGTTTTTTTATATTATAAACAGTAAAATAAGCAGATTCTTTAAATTTGTATTAATTTTTGCTGTTATTTCAAAACTGTGTTGTTTATTGAGTGTTGGTTTCTATTTTAAATGCGACAGCTTACAAGTATTAAACATATAAATTTTATATTGTAACGGGTGCGCCATCTGTTGCGATAGCATTTGAAACTTGAATAGTTCCGCCATTTTTTGACGTATTGACATCTACAGTGCCTTGTTCGACGCGTCATTTCTGTCTATTTTGTGCCATGAATCATCTAACACCGATACAACGAGCAGAAATCGTCAAATTGCATTTTGAAAATGGGTCCTCCATTGTCAAAACGCAACGTGCCTACAAACGCTTACATCCGCGTGAAACACGGCTTTCACACACCACAATTCGCAATTTGGTGCAAAAATTTATGGCCACCGGCAGTTGTGCGACCAAGTGGCAACCCAGAAGACCGAGACCAAGGCGCTCAAACGAAAATATCGCTGCCGTAGAAGCCGATGTTCGTGAAAACCCAAACACATCGCATCGACGCCGTGCATTGCAGTTGGGCTTGTCTGCAACGACATTGCGGCGCATTTTGAAGGGCGACTTGCATCTTTTCCCTTACAAAGTGCAAATTACACAACGTTTGTTGCCGCAAGACAAGCCGCGACGTGCTGCGTACGCTCATTTCGTCGAAAACATGCTCCATGGTGATGGTGACTTTTGGTTCAAAATCATCATGAGCGATGAAGCTCATTTCACATTGAATGGCGCGGTTAATAAGCAAAACTGCCGCTTTTGGGCCGACGAAAATCCTTGTGAGAGATTCGAGGAGCCTCTCCATGATCAAAAAGTGACCGTTTGGTGCGGCGTATCGGCCAAAAAGATCATCGGTCCGTATTTTTTCGAGAACGAGGCTGGCAACGCCGTTACGATCAATGGCGCGCGCTACAGAGCGATGCTGCGTGACTTTGTGTTTCCGGAAATGACTGGAAATGACATGGCCCACTTCTGGTTCCAACAGGACGGGGCCACAGCACACACTAGCCGCGATTCAATGACGCTACTCCGCACGATGTTCGACCGACGAATCATATCGAAAAACGGCGATTTCGACTGGCCGCCGCGCTCACCCGATTTGACGCCGCCGGACTTCTTTTTGTGGGGGTATTTGAAGAGCAAAGTTTACATCGACAAGCCGCAGACCATAGCTCAGCTCAAAGCCAATATTCGCCTGGAAATATCGCTTATTACCACCGAGACGCTGGAAAATGTGATGCAAAATGCACGAAAAAGGGCATCTTTTTGCATCAAAAATTATGGTGGTCATTTGTTGGACATTACATTCAAAACATGATGTAAATAAAATAAAAAGGAACAAATAAAGTTTGTGTAAAAAAAATAATAAAAAAAGTTGTCCACATCAAAAGTTATTCAAGTTTCAAATGCTATCGCAACAAATGGCGCACCCTTTATCTGTAGATAGCTAATCTTTACATTTTTTTAGCTTTTAGGTAATAAATATTGAAATTTTATTACTATGTAATATTTGATTTATATTATGTATATTCTTTATAATATTGTAGTTGTTCAGTATTGTGTTTTCTAAATAAAATTATAGTGAAAAGTGTTCTTTATTTACAAAAACATTCTGAAGCAAACGTAAACGCATTTTGCATGACAAGAACAAAAACGATTTTTCTCCATTGTCATTTTGTAAATGTTGAAAGATATTACATTACTTAACACGTTTGTATTTTATAAATATTACTGATTATAAAAAAAATACTCGAAGATACTTATAATGAAATACATTGTAGAAATTACTTATATTATATAATTTACTCATCAATTTTCTTAACTTACTGTCTTATCAAACATCACTTCAGTGAAACACATCGAACATAATCTAGATAAGTGTGTTGGTTTTATAAACTATTCATATTAAAAGTGGCTTAAGTCATGATAAGTAATGAAAATTTTCGATTAACGTCAGTGCGAAATTATGTAAGTATATTGAGAAAAATATAAGTAACCGAGATAACAAATATAAGTAAAGTTTCTCTATAGTTAGCATCAATATTTAATATCTCAAAATAACATAAATGCCACTTTAAAAATCATATGTTGAACCAAATAACGTCAAAATCCCAAAAGCAATTCGCCGAACATTTAAATTATTATTTGGAAATTAGTTCCAACATTTGAATCTTATGTCCTGTGGTGTTTCATTGATAGTTTTGGTTTTTTTTGAAAAATATATAATTTAACCCGTATAATACCGGATTAATTATTAATAACAATAAAAAATCAAACTATTCTACGTTTATGTTACGTTTGCAGACCGAACAAGTAATTGTCTGGTGATTATTACAAAGAAAGCGACCTTAAGAAATCTCTCCAATGTCGTGTGTTGTTGATAGTTACAGTTTTTTCCTTTTTTGGACAATAAGGCACTAATATAGCGTCGCGACGTCGCGTTGATATCCAAATTTAGTTGAATACTGGTCTCTCTTATTCGAATCGACTAGTTCCTTATGGAGCTCTGGTTTGTTCTTCTGTACTGTACCAAGCAATGTTAGATTCTTTTCTTTCAAATCTCTTGCAAGTTCGAGATTCGTAAAAAAATTATCAGTTGTCACATTCCTCCCTGATTTCTCTAACCCCTCTATCATTTCTAAAACGACTCGTTTGCCTTGATTGCGTTCATGCTGGTCACCTGTTTTACCACTGTATATCTGGCAATTATATACGTATGCGGTTTGACTATCACAGGATGCCCAAATCTTTATGCCTATTTTCCAGGCTTTGATGGTATATACTGTTTGAAGGGGCACCTACCTCTGAAAGTTAACAGCTGTTCGTCAACCGTTATGTTTTCATAGGGAATGTACGCATCTTGTAGAGTAGTTAGCGATAATTCAAAAAGTGTTCGAATTGGTGCCAGTTTATCTGGGTCTCGATTTTTTCTTCCTGCTTCAGCATTATCAAAACGCAGGCATTGAGAAATTGCAGTGAATCTGTTTCTGTTCATAGTTTTGTTGAATATAGGACGTCCATCTTCAACATTCCATAAATATGTAATCCCTTCGTTATGAGATTTATAAACTAATATCAGCAGACCAATAAAGCATAGAGACTCCTTGGCATTCACAAGCATGCAATGAGATAAAATTATAACTTACATACATAGCTAAACAACGTTCTAAAATTAATGCACCATACATAGTATTAGGGGTCACCGGTGACCCCAGTGGTATTACGTGTAACTTAATTAAATTTTTGAAAAACGATACATGCTGCAAAAATCGTACTGTACCAAAACATAATATATATGTACTGTTTTGTGTAAAGTCAAATTTTTTTGGATTTTTAGGAACAGCATTTGCAAAATATACAGCTTCAAAGAGCGTGTGGGGTCTCCAGTGACCCCATGGTAGTATAAGGGTTAAATTGAAATGAATTTGTTAATATTTTGCTTTGTTTAAGAACAGCGTTATAAATACAATACGCGTTTTGCGTTTACTTATCGTATCCCAAGGGATTCTTTATTTGAAATTTTGCTTTTTCATGAATTCTAATTGTAAATTAGAATAATTTAAGTATTCATTGCTAGCTACACGACCATTTGGTTTATGTTTAATCCACTTACAAGCAAACTGCACTGCGGCATACAAGAATGATTAAATTGAAAACCCAAAAATTTAATTAAATTAGAATGTATAAATTAAGTAATAAAATAATAATAAATTTTATTCTATTATTTGTTTAGAAATACCACACCAGACACCACATATCCATTAAAAATTAACAAATTGTTTGTAATAACTAACTTTAAGTAAGCAAATTAGAACATGTAACGTTGGTATTTTTAAAAAGTGTGGGAAAAAAGGAATTTTAAATAAATACCATGATTAAGCGATTTTGCGTCATTTGTGTATGTAGTGCCAAAATTATATTTAACGCATATTCAGGACAAAATTAGAACAAAAGTTTATTTGTTGTAGACAGCTTAAGACGCTTTTGATTTAAAATGGTAAATAAGTCATGTTTTCGAAATTTTATTATTTCCGAAATAAAATAATGTTATTCGCTAAGACAATAATTATGGGTTGTGAGAGTAATTTATTCTTTTCCTTGCACAGGTATTTTGTTTTACTTCAATAGCTGACGATTAGTAAGTGTATATGCTTGCTCATAATTAATAAGGAATGCAGTTTTGGAATGAATATTTGGGATAATTGGTTTTGAATTTTTATTGATAATGGATATAAATGGTAATGTGTACATGATAATACTTAATTATAGGAAATTAGAAGATAATATAATTTGTGTATTTTGGATAAATGTCTTAATATTTATTTATTTTTTTATTTTTATTTTATTTTATTTTTTTATGTGGGCGAGAGTTCTTCTGTAATAAGATGTTAGGATGCCTTTTTGAATACTTAATAACTGGGGCGTTAAGTACTTTAGTTAACATGGTTTGCATTATTTTACTTACAAGTTTAGTGTTATTTATTAGGGTACTATCGGGTTCCCGAGGCAGGCAGAGGCTGAAGCCAAGCGATTGGTGCAAAGGTGTATGCAGCGTACATAAAACAAAGAAGCTTGTGCCACTGATAACATTTAATAATTAGTAACAATTATGTACTCACCGGGGGGAACCCACCCCCGCGTGTGATGCTGGATTGCCAGTGTTAATAAAAGCCCATCACCATATTATACATGAACATTGAACACACAAATCTCCAATAAAGCCAAGCATAAAGCAACAAGGTGGTCTCACTCGCACACAAAGCTGAAAGGCAAAAGCATGGCGTCCCACGCATTATATAAATTAGCATGTGTATCAACATACACCCTGGATCTCATCCAGTCAACCCCTGGACAACACTCCAGATCAGCAACCTGGACAACAGCTATCAGACTCTCTGGTCACGTTGGGTACCGTTGGCATGCTTTGATGGCACCTGGGTGGACCCTCCGGTGTACATCCGGATCCCCACGCTTAAAGCGCCTCCTCACCCAGGTGTACCCACACAGGGGCACCTACGGCCGGGAGGTGGACCCGCAAGCCCACTACCCCCCCAGCACTCTGTATGGAGAAATGGAGAGAAATTAGCAGCATGATTAGTACATTACCAAATGATTGCAATCCAAAACACAATAACACAAATAGCGCAATAACACAATAACATAATAATCACCAATAACTGCAGCAGTACTTTACTAAAGGCCATCTAATACAATCGCATACTACATGCACTACACAATAGCTAGCCAACCCTTTATCTTATAACCTCACAGCATCACATACGTATAACATGTATCATTCTAACAACTTATCCTAAGACTGTCGAATGTGAACTGTATATCTCAAGTGCCCCCCACAAGGGGTTGCGTCTGGCCGATACATATATAAACAGTTTTGGGTCACTTTACCTGCCTCCAACGAAACAAAGAACTAAAACGCAACATACTATCTTTGTTTAAATGTAACATATGCTTCAGTGTATAATGAACGTAATTATTATTTCCATGTAAGTTCCCAACTGACTGAGTTCACTATACTTTATAAATTCATATTTGAGACTAAAATACAGCTTCGTTTAATTTTCATTGGATTTTTACTTATAAATGTCACTCGACAGCCACCGATCCAAAAACAATTTTTTAATAACTCATTCTCTATAACTAAAATTATTATTTCCATGTAAGTTCCCAACTGACTGAGTCCACTATACTTTATAAATTCATATTTGAGACAAAAATACAGCTTGGTTTAATTTTCATTGGATTTTTACTTGTAAATGTCACTCGACAGCCACCGATCCAAAAGCAATTTTTTAATAACTCATTCTCTATAACAAAAATTATTATTTCCATGTAAGTTCCCAACTGACTGAGTCCACTATACTTTATAAATTCATATTTGAGACTAAAATACAGCTTGGTTTAATTTTCATTGGATTTTTACTTATAAATGTCACTCGACAGCCACCGATCCAAAAGCAATTTTTTAATAACTCATTCTCTATAACAAAACTTATTATTTCCATGCAAGTTTTCAACTGACTGAGTCCACTATACTTTATAAATTCATATTTGAGACAAAAATACAGCTTGGTTTAATTTTCATTGGATTTTTACTTATAAATGTCACTCGACAGCCACCGATCCAAAAACAATTTTTTAATAACTCATTCTCTATAACTAAAATTATTATTTCCATGTAAGTTCCCAACTGACTGAGTCCACTATACTTTATAAATTCATATTTGAGACTAAAATACAGCTTGGTTTAATTTTCATTGGATTTTTACTTATAAATGTCACTCGACAGCCACCGATCCAAAAGCAATTTTTTAATAACTCATTCTCTATAACAAAAATTATTATTTCCATGTAAGTTCCCAACTGACCGAGTTCACTATACTTTATAAATTCATATTTGAGACAAAAATACAGCTTGGTTTAATTTTCATTGGATTTTTACTTATAAATGTCACTCGACAGCCACCGATCCAAAAGCAATTTTTTAATAACTCATTCTCTATAACAAAAATTATTATTTCCAAGCAAGTTCCCGACTGACTGAGTCCACTATACTTTATAAATTCATATTTGAGACAAAAATACAGCTTGGTTTAATTTTCATTGGATTTTTACTCTTAAATGTCACTCGACAGCCACCGATTCAAAAGCAATTTTTTAATAACTCATTCTCTATAACAAAAATTATTATTTCCATGTAAGTTCCCAACTGACTGAGTTCACTATACTTTATAAATTCATATTTGAGACAAAAATACAGCTTGGTTTAATTTTCATTGGATTTTTACTTATAAATGTCACTCGACAGCCACCGATCCAAAAGCAAATTTTTAATAACTCATTCTCTATAACTAAAATTATTATTTCCATGCAAGTTCTTATTTAAACGAGTCCACTATACTTTATAAATTCATATTTGGAACCTAAAGATAGCTTCGTTTAATTTGTATTGGATTTTTACTTATAAATGTCACTCGACAGCCACCAATCCAAAAGCAATTTTTTAATAACTCATTCTCTATAACAAAAATTATTATTTCCATGCAAGTTTCCAACAGACTGAGTCCACTATACTTTATAAATTCATATTTGAGACAAAAATACAGCTTGGTTTAATTTTCATTGGATTTTTACTTATAAATGTCACTCGACAGCCACCGATCCAAAAGCAATTTTTTAATAACTCATTCTCTATAACAAAAATTATTATTTCCATGCAAGTTTCCAACTGACTGAGTCCACTATACTTTATACATTCATATTTGAGACAAAAATACAGCTTGGTTTAATTTTCATTGGATTTTTACTTGTAAATGTCACTCGACAGGCACCGATCCAAAAGCAATTTTTTAATAACTCATTCTCTATAACTAAAATTATTATTTCCATGTAAGTTCCCAACTGACTGAATCCACTATACTTTATAAATACATATTTGAGACTAAAATACAGCTTGGTTTAATTTTCATTGGATTTTTACTTATAAATGTCACTCGACAGCCACCGATTCAAAAGCAATTTTTTAATAACTCATTCTCTATAACAAAACTTATTATTTCCATGCAAGTTCCCAACTGACTGACTCCACTATACTTTATAAATTCATATTTGAGACAAAAATACAGCTTGGTTTAATTTTCATAGGATTTTTACTTATAAATGTCACTCGACAGCCACCGATCCAAAAGCAATTTTTTAATAACTCATTCTCTATAACAAAAATTATTATATCCATGCAAGTTCCCAACTGACTGAGTCCACTATACTTTATAAATTCATATTTGAGACAAAAATACAGCTTGGTTTAATTTTCATTGGATTTTTACTTATAAATGTCACTCGACAGCCACCGATCCAAAAGCAATTTTTTAATAACTCATTCTCTATAACTAAAATTATTATTTCCATGTAAGTTCCCAACTGACTGAATCCACTATACTTTATAAATTCATATTTGAGACTAAAATACAGCTTGGTTTAATTTTCATCGGATTTTTACTTATAAATGTCACTCGACAGCCACCGATTCAAAAGCAATTTTTTAATAACTCATTCTCTATAACAAAACTTATTATTTCCATGCAAGTTCCCAACTGACTGAGTCCACTATACTTTATAAATTCATATTTGAGACAAAAATACAGCTTGGTTTAATTTTCATTGGATTTTTACTTATAAATGTCACTCGACAGCCACCGATCCAAAAGCAATTTTTTAATAACTCATTCTCTATAACAAAAATTATTATTTCCATGCAAGTTCCCAACTGACTGAGTCCACTAAACTTTATAAATTCATATTGAAGATATAAATACAGCTTCGTTTAAATTTCATTGGATTTTTACTTATAAATGTCACTTGACAGCCACCAATCCAAAAGCAATTTTTATTCAAGATTTATACCGGCCTTGTCCAGTTTGCTTTATAAATTTATATACACTATGCATTAGCAAATACACTCATGGTTAATAAATAGGTATGCTGCTTATTACGCTTATGTTATAAATTTGGACTCTTTCTTTCACATAATCCAGCTGTTTTTGTATAATAACAATTGGAACTGCCATCGTAAATCCTGAAATTCATTTTTATTTAATGCTTAAATCTTTATATTACTTGTTTAATAATTACTTGTACATTTTTAGGCATCTGTGTCTTCTACCCAGTCTTAAAAATCGTCATGCTAATTTGTAAAACAATTAAGATGACGCTTAAAATCTGAGAAGCGAGAAATCCACACTTAAGAAATAAAAAGTTATATATTTGTGGTCTGACTTACTCAACAATTTTACATTTGGTGTTAGAACACAATTTATTGTTCAGCATATTGATTTTCTGTTTAAGCGAAAAATATTAATTGTTTTGCTGTTGTTCAAAGGATTTTTAAGTACGTTTTTGTGTTATCTATGCTTGTTGAGCCCTTCCTAAAATATAATTTTATTTACAAGTTGTTAGTATACCAACTATATAGTTTATTACCCGCAAACGCCTTACGATCTTCAACCGTTAATAAATTTAAGTTTATTATGCTTGTAGGAATTATAGCTTGAATGTCTCTTGAACAGGTTAAAAAGTGATCCTCATTACATGGGGTGAAAAACTACTCCAAGTTTGTGATATATCGTTTTCAATATCTGAATTTCTTCATGTATATCTTGAACCGTCTGTTGATGTTTTGGATTCCTTTAAACGTAAAGAACATACTGCTGCAACTAAAATAAAAACATTCACAGATTGTTATGACACTGACTGTTACTGCCGAATTTAAAGCTATATAGTCTGTCTCTAATAATACGCTACATCGTAATATCGTAATGATTGTTCTTTGAATAAGAATCGCCCCTCACTGTTTCATTAACAGCTTTGATTAACAGAGGTTATGCACACCTGGATTGCAGCAGTTAAATTGCACCTGACTGCACCTCTGCCTTCGAAATTGAAACATATCATTTGCACATAATAAGTTTAATAATTGTCTCGGGATTTCTTGGCGAGACCATGTATGTCACTTTTAATTCACAAATACGTCACCGAATTTCTCGGTGATACCTCGTATGCTATGTTTTAATCACCTTGAATGACCTTCAAACCTTTTAGTTTAGAGAATTGTTTACAAGTTTGGCCAAGTTTGACCGCAATTCGACCTTGAATTAGTTGCTGATTTTACCACCAGTCGTTTTTGAAAGTGAACCCGATTGGTAGCGCCACGTTTGCAAAAATCACGGCAATATACTTAACTAAAAATTACAAATATTTTGATGCTTATCAGCTAGTTATTTCACAAAACCAACAAGTCAAAATGTTGAGTATTTTTTTAACAAACATCCTTGTCAGCCAACTATTGGTGATATAACTTATTGGCCATTTAAGCCAAATGTTATATTTTACAGAGATGATAAAATAAGCAGACGATGATTATCATATTGTTTAGAAAAAGAATCTCTATTTTGTTCCGTGTGCTTGGCATACAGTGATAAGAACGAATGTTCGTTTGTAAATGATGGAATGAAAGACTGGAAGCATACTCTGCAACGTGTTAAAGAACATGAAAATAATAAGATCCATGAAAATTGTGTTTATAGGCATTTGCATATGCTTAAACTTAAAAGTAAAGATATTTATGGTTTTTTATATTTTCAAATGAAGGTAGCTTTTAGCTTACGTCAAAAAAAATGCTCTTGAACGCAAGCAAGTAGGATTTGAATACTGTTTGTACTATACGTATATACCAACACTAAATTATTTTTCGTTTCGTTGCGCACTAGTTCTTTGAAGCATTTAATTAATTTTAAGACAAAAAAGTTGAAATACCTATTGGAAAGAATTATAGATGTAAAACTAATTGGAAAACGGGGTTTGGCTTTTCGGGCTCACAGGAATCTGCTAATTCACTTTCATTAGAGCATAATGAGACTGAACATGGAATTTTTTTAGAAATAATTTTATTATCTAAATATGGCAACATTTTAAAATGAAATTTTTTTGGATCATTCTTTTTTTGGGGGCCGGTCTAGCAGGTTTTTCCCGGGCCGGTTGAATTTCCCAGTCCGCTACTGTTAAAAGGTAATTAAGCTTTTGCATTCCACTAATAATGAAAATTGCACCCAGTATGTGCTGTCCTCAGTAGCATAATTTAGAAACAGATCAATTTTTACTTATTTTTTAAATCTATAGAGGACGCTAGTTACCCATTATATCTTGTTTTCGAAAATCCACAATTTTGGACTTAACCACTTCGGAAATTGGGGGCTTAAATATCGATATAACTTAAATTTGATGTGTTTATTATTTAAATTTTAGGCAAAATATAAGGAATTAAAGGCCAAACTTAACAAAAGCTTTTTAAACGCAATAAAAAACAAAAAATATTTCATACAAAATATTTTTTGAGCATAAAAGGCTCTTTTATAGGTAATATACATTACTAGCTGCATAATTGCTTTGTGGAACTTTTTAAAAGGGCTTTACCAATCTAGCTTAATAATATTTTTTTGACAATTTTCACTTTTTACAGTCCAAAATATAGTTATTAAATACAAAAATACACTATTTTGTAATTAAAGTTTGAGTTAGAATACAAGTCACATCGTATCATATGAGCAAAGTTTCTACATGCAAAATTGTAGTTAATTTATTTCTGATAATATATTCAGGTGTGTCAGCAACTTTTATATTAAATCATTTTAACGACGAGATTTATCTATCTATTCATATTTAATCCTATGAAAGTTAAATTAAACATTGCTTAACTGGATTTAAAAACGACACGGTATCATATCCTCTTACTGAATTAAAACAAAGTGTTGAATTGCTCAGTATTTTGTCAGAATCTTCCAAGTGAAAATCCTTTACAAGTCGAGACAATGAAAGATATTCGCCAAGGAAATGTTTGAGGATGTCCATTGCGTAAGAGTTATGCATCTTTGTAATAAGTTTGGTAATTAAATGATAATTAGTTTATACTTGATCCCACGAGTCGTATTTTTGCGATTTAAAAGTTATATAAAGATGAAGATTCAATAAACAAATGTTTTAGTTGCTTGAATGTATGTACTGATTATAGTTTTGCAATACAACCTACTTTTGTACGTGATAGACTAAGGAAATTTTACTTTCATGCTCATCTGTATTTTTTTTTTTAAATGTGAGGCAAGATATACTGTTAAGAAATTTGTATTATTTGATACAAAAATTGTTGTAGCAACACTTGTTAATAATGTGGTTATCGATCATTATAGTTTTGGCAGAAAATTAGTTCATACAATGTCAAGTAAAGTGTAGTCTTAATTAAACAACACCAGTGTCGTCACCAGGAACTGGCCAAAAGGGATAAAATTATCTATTTAGCTGGAATAAGTCAAAAGTTGTCTTTTGAGTAGGACAAATTTCGTAAAATACTTTGCAAATCAATGTTGTTTCAAATAAAAATATTTTCTTACAGCATTGTTATCCACAGGAAGAATTTTATACTACAACCAAGAAGATGTTGGGGATTGTAAACAACACTTCAAAAGGTATTAAAAACACTTTTGTGACGATATTGTTTTACATATTAAACTTAAAAAACTCAAAACTTTCCCCAAACGTTGAATAAGGTTAAGAAAGATTTAAAAAAAAAAGTATAATGTAAAGCAAAATATATTATAGGCAATTAAAATTCTTATTAGGCCATAAATACCCAAAAAATGATGCACAGATTATATAAAATCATATTAAAAAAAGGTACTTTAAGAAACATTCAAAAGTATATGCACATTTTTTTTTGGGCTAGCCACAAACGAACAGGTCATCTTGATGGTTATTAATATTTGACTGTACCTGCCACATTAATTATGCTAAATAATAATTTATAAATGATTTATGGTCATCAATATACGAGCTTCATACTTTTAACTAGGAAAAGAAAAGAGATTTTGGGTAATCACTCACAATTAATCACGTGTAAACACCGATTACGATACGTACAAAACCTTTTGTGGTAATTATTTTAAGTTAAGCGTTTACATTAAACATGTAATTAGGAAAATAGTGTTATAAAACCAAATTGATTTATTAATCTTGCTGCAGAATAAAAAGTATACATTTATAGGCAAAATTCCAGGTATTAATTCATAGTTGTTGATGATTTTGTAATAGTTTTTGGATGATATTAAACCTATAGTCATAGAAACACTTTTTAGTTAGTTTGTACGTAAATATGTATTAAGTAAAGTTTAGAAGCTAAAAATCTTATGCTAAGATTGTTGCAAAATTTGTACAACGAGAAAAATAAAACAAATGCTTTGAAAGTAAATGTCCTGAGATTATGTTACTAAGTTTTATAATTTAGTTGCTTAATCATTGATGTGTCTATAAATTTAGTCGATGGTTTAACATGCTACCTGTTATACACGAAGTTAGAAAAAAAACAGAAGCTTCATTTAATAATTATATACGTTTAAATTGCAATAAACAATATTATGTGAAAGTTATAGCTTCGAAACGTTTATAAAGTTGGTAAATTTATAATTCTACCGGTTTATAAGCAGCATAAAATGTTATTAGGTCTTGGCAGATGAATTTTGTTAAAATTCTTTGAATTGTCCGGAAAAATAAAATAAATTTTGTTTTAACAAGAAAATATTAATGGGTAATTGTTATTTTAATACATGCTTAGTCGAAATTATGATACTAAAACTTTACTCGCACGTTATCAACACCCGAAGTAACATCTAAGTACTCTCAGGTTGTTCAAAATGCGATTTAGAAAGGTTTTCGGGAATAGGAATTTTAGCTAACCTTCGTATATTAAGTTCCTAGCCGACAATTTTGAAAAGTATCCCCACCAGGCTTAAGATAGGGACACACTGGCCGTATGGTGGTGCCAATCGGCCAAAATGTGAAACACGTTTATTAATTTTGAAGCTATACGAGGTACGGTTGTAAAGCATTAAATCTTTCCACATTTTCAAGGATCAAAAATAACTTAAATTGAAGCAACTGGTTTAAAACTTTGCAGATGCGTTATATACGTCCTCAACAACAAATATTTAAATTTAGTTCCTTTAAATAACGATTTCAAAATTTCTATAATAAAAAATATTTCTCGAAGTTGTAACAATTAATCTAAAACATCAGACACATATTATTTAATGCTGGTATTTAAAAAAAAATCATTTAAGAATACATAATTTTTTTTTGCTATGGTAACATTTTAGTTGTGATTTCCTTTTGCTGTAAAATACTTTAAGCTGTGTATTTTCGCATTCTTTCCTCTCTATAATATTGTTCTATCACCACATTCTGCGTAAACTATTACAGAGTTATTCAAAAAGAAATTGTTAACATGTAAATTTCGCAAAACTTTCATGATGGGACTTATTTTTATTAAAGATTTATTATGAGGTTTACATGATTATAAATTTTATGTACATAAAAGGTGTGGAACAGGTATTACCTGTAAAAGAAACTTATGTAAACAATTATGTAGTTGTTGTTTAATCGAAGCTTATTTAAAAATATGTTTATACACGAAATTATTTATTTTTAGAGCTTTTAAGAAGGTATCCATGTACATTATATTAACTTATTGAATCTAAAAACATATCTTTTCGATGAAGAACCTTTTGTAGATATTTGATATTTAATTTATAAGATTGTTACTGAAGCAGAGACAAGAGCTTCGAATCTTGTCGACCATTTCTACAAGAGATCCTTGATAAAAAAAGATGGAAGAGTTTAAACTATTTAAACTAAACTAATTTGTATTACATTAATAAATCACTTGCTAATTAAAGTTCGTTTTCAATGAATTATGTTTATATACAACCGATTTAAATCATGTTACACTGTAAGAAATAACTAAAATTAAAATAGTTTTATTAAAACGATGCCTTTATTAAAATGTTTAATAATCAAACAACTCTAAACAATTTTATAGTTAAAATTTTTTGACAAGGTGCTCATTTTTTCAATTTGGAATATTAAATACAATTTACACAAAGAGAATTGTACAAACTAAAAAATAAATAAGATGGGAGTCTTGAAACTGGTCAAGCAAGTTCACAAAAGATTTTCAATTACAAAAAAAAATAATTATTTAGTAAATTTATTTGTAAATATATTCATTTTGAAGGTTAAAAAATCACAAATTGATGAACAACATTATATTAAAATACAAATAATAATTTAAAATATTTATTATGTTTATTAAATAAATAGATAAGACTTTTAAAACCGGCCAACAATTTGTATAGGAGATTCCTTCATAAAAACAGTTTGTTTTTTTTAAATTGTAGTTTACTTACTTCATATGTATTGATTTTTCAAGCATTAAAATAAACAAATGTATCAAGAATGTTACAATTTTGTTAAATTGTAACTATTTATATGAAGAGATTAGAATGCTGTAACTAAATCTTAAGAACATTATAAATACATTCCTTTAATGTAAATATTTACTATTTACAATAAAACATACTAAAATTATATCATTATGTATCTACAAATCATTTCTGGGATCTCCAAAAAATCTATTTTATTTAAAGCTGAAATAAGTTACATAAATTAAAAGCGTTTTACAGTATTATGATATATTACAGTTTAATAACACCTAATTTAACGTTATGTTGCGATGCTTACTAATTATATAATTTCCTGTTCAATCAATATTGTGCAGTAACAGCAATCAATATTATGAAATTAACAATCTATACGACTTCAAAGATCGCAGGAATGTACTCAACTCATCATACTAAAATAATATTTACAAGGAAGTTTGATTTAATGCGTAAAATTTCTGAGCAAGCACACGGTCGTGGCCAGACTATTTAGCGTCCCTGTGCAAGAAAGTTAAAAATGAATTATTTTTTAATAAAAAAATTAACATTCAGTAATTTAAGTTTAAGTTAGACTTGGTGTATAGACTCTAAATGTTATTAGACTGAACGTTATCAAAACAAAATTTTCTACTAGTTTCATATAGAGACTGCTGTTCACTGGAACACATATCTTCGTGACAGTTTGTAAAATCAGAACATATGTTTATTGTTTTCATTTTTAAAACAAATTAAATAGAAAACTTACCGAAAAAAAGTAATTTAAAGATTTTAATTTTAACACTTAATAACAACAATACAACAAAATTAAAAATAAATATACAACATTGCTGATATTGAAGTTTGGCGCCCCCCTGGGCGGCGTCTCTCTGCCTTGCTTAATATGTTTATTGCCTAGGCCTAGATATAAATTTCAGAAAAAATATCTGTCCGTGACCTTTCATAAGCATGAGCAGATATTTATATATTGTATCTTTACTAATTTAAAAAATCATTACCTCCCTACGAGCTGAATCAAATTAAAAATAAATATACAATATAGAGTACCGACCATTACAGAACTCTGGTTCGGCGCCCCCCTGGTGCGGCGCCCCTATGCCTTGCTTAATGCCTAACGACGGCTCTGAGCAAGCATCTGTTGCAAATTATCTCGTTAGTAAATAATTGGAACAAATCTTTGATAAAGTCGATGTGTTAAATAATTGAGCGATTTGAACATAAGGATGAATTAAAGTAAAATAACTTAATTGAAGTCTGCGATGAAAGTTAATTTTTTGTGAAAATGAGTTTGTAGAAACTTATGGCTTATTAAAGGTGTTTTAACGAAACGTTGAGAAAATGCGATAATTAGAAACACAGAAGTTGTTTCCGGTTATTTAAGAAGCATTTCTTTATTTTCGAAATTACCAAATTTTACGTACTAATCATGGATCTGCAACATTTTACCAAGTTTTAAAAAAAATTGTGGGTGAATAACGTAATTTTTTTGCAAATAAAATTGTGTAGAGACCAAGTAGCAAAATTGGCTTATAAAATATGAAATATAAAGCAGGCATTGTGAGTTTGGGCATGTACATTAAAGAGAACCGGCCGTGAAAAAAATGAGAATCAAGAAGTTTCTTCGGGTGTCAGGGTTCTTCCCTCGCGTCCTTGGTTAGCCAAATAGAGGAACAAAACCGCTTCAAAATAAACAATTGAAAATATTTTACAAACCGTCTCACCTATTTTAATTGTACATACAAATATTTGCTGTACAACAAATCTAGAACAATAAGAATTAAACGTTTCACAACTTAGTGACATTTGTAGCTGCCGACATAAATCGAAAGAAAAAATGTTCCTGTCAAAACTGCCCTTCCTTCACGATTAAAAAATGCAAATACCGAAGTATAATCATGAATCACGCGGTATGCGTTCTTGAAACTCTGAACACGTGGGCTATACCTTTAAGATATTTGCAATCGAAGGAGCGCATTATATTGGTTCTTGCCTCCATATTAGTTCTTGTGTACGTATCTATAGATAGATTATACAGCCACAGCTCATAGTTCACAACATTCGTGAATCTTCACTTTCTCTGTCGACCTTTTCACCTGACGGGAAAGTTCTCATCTGAGCCGCTAATAACGTCTAAGCTCGCGACTTCCCGAATTCCTAATCTACAATTAGTTGCATTTTATTATTAGAACTGACGGAATAATGCCGTAATCTTGTTTGTTTAGGCTTCCGTTGAAACAGTTAAACTAGTGTATAAAAGCGGAGAATGTTTGCAAAAAATTTAATTATATGCCTGATGATGCTTTAAGTAGGGGAGACCGGGGATAAAAGTAACATTTTTTTTTTAAATTTAATTTCTCATAGATTATTACAAATTTTTTACATCCAAATTGCTTTAATGATAGATTGGACATTTGTCTTGCTTCCAAGATATTTATTTCGTGTGTTTCGTAAAGCAACTGTTAGAAAAAAAAAATTTTCTTTAGTAAGACAGCTGTTACTTTCAACCTCAACGTTGGGGCTAAAAGTAACAATGATTGGGGTAAGTTGTAACGGCAAAATAATTTACACAGCTCATAAGTAGTGGGTAAATATATTAGTATTCATTAACAAAAATCATATTTTATTCAAAAATACACATTAGCAAAATGAAAAAATAAAAAAATAAATCTTTGGTACAATACAAAATGATAAGTGAACAGTATAGCATACCAGGTAAGGGCGGTCCCAAATTATTAAATTTATACTGGATCATAATAACTGTTTGTTTTATTTAAAAAAAATCTAACCGCTCTTTAAACTGACCGTTATTCATTAAATCAGTAAAAGAGGGTCAGGTTAAGTTGGGTTGGTTAAAGCTTTGTTTATATTAAGTTATAAATATTAAGGTAATAGAATAAAAACAATGGCGGCTGGTAGGAAAACCAAAAGTACCAGATCTTACCAATTTACATAGGTTTTATAATTTAAAATGCTTTTAAGAAATGATTTAGCTTTACATACATTTCCATCATTAAACCGATATTATATACTGAGTTTTATAATTTAATAATTTGGGACTGCAGTTACCAGGTTTGCCAAGATTATAAGTACATATTTAAAAATGTGAATCAAAAAGATACAACAAACTGGAAAATTATTCCTACAACTCTTGTATATTCTCATCTACGAAAAAGCCACCAAGAGTGAACATTTGCAAGTGAAAAGATTAATTGGGGTTGGTTGTAACACTTTGTTACTTTTGACCCCAAGTGTACACAAAAAAAATTCAGGGAATCCACAATTAACCACGATTCTAACTTCAAATTGTATTGCATCCACCAATAGCCAACTAAATTTAGAACAAAATAATATAGGTACTTTTTTGTTCCTATTTTAGAAATCGCCTAAAAGTTACTCGACGGATGAGACAACGCAGTAACTTTTAGGCGGAAAATAGTGACTCTGGCTGGCAAAAAGTTAACCTCTATGACAGATGAAAACTAGCAATGTAGGTAGGGAGCTGGATGTTAACATTGCAAAAGCGTTTAGGGCGATATAAAACAAAAATTAAAGAAACTATAGGCACTGTTACAACCTACCCGTGTTACTTTTATCCCCGGTCTCCCCTAGTTATTGGAAGAAACACAAGAATTTTAAAACGATTTAAAAAAGCGTAATTTTTAAACTATTATTTACAATGTGTTATATATAGGGTAAAATAATTACCCAATCTCCAAAGAAATACCATTATTTTTCTACTCTTTTGAGCCATAGCAAAATTATGTAGTGATGCATAAGAATTTAAAAATTCAAATACATTTTTTCATCCTCTTTTAAATATCTCTGAAACAATTGTTATTTTGACTTAATCATTTTCTATCAATAGTTATTACAGTTGACATAAACCAGTTTCGTTGTATTATGTTTTTTTGATCACCTTTTTAACACTTGATTTAGTGTTTGCTTCAAGCAATTAAAATGCAGTTTTTGACCCACATTTTTAATTTTGATAAACACCCTTAAATGGTTTAGGTATTTCTTTAAAAAAAAGTCAATTTTTGTTGTATTAGATTCGTGTAAAAATTCAAGATGATGGTAAGGATAAAAAAGAAATTTGACAACGAATAGGACAAGGAAGAGAAGGCATCAAAAGGTAAGGTAATTCCGGGACAGTTGCCCCACCTAAGGCGAAAAAATCACCTTTTAATAATTTTTGACTTTGTAGTCTTCGAAAAAATAGAAATACATAGCCAATTCAATTGAGAATAACGCACGACATTCAAAATTTGAATATTACGACCGGAAGTTTACAAAAAAAAAATTAAGCAAAACTATGTTTTTGGCCATCTCTCCCGACAGTGCGGGCGAGATGCCCCAAATAAATGGGAGTGATGCCCCGGCTTTAAACGATCAATAAAACCAAAAGTATTTAATCCAAAATGTATTTTTATTGATATGTTTCGAATCGTACACTCGATTGATCATATCAACACACTTATGACGTCTTATGTACGACGACGATAACGACAGTAAAGAAGGACGAACGTTTCGACGCTTAGTCTGCTTGTTCGTCTTCTTAAAATATTGAGCTCGACGTCGGCTAAAAATTTTTTTAATGTAATTTATTTACACAACTAAGAAGTTTGTTTAAGATTACAACTTGACTGGTATTGAATGAGAACTTGAATTAGAATGTATTTTGCAACTTGACTTACTACCTAACTACTACAAAAATGTTATCCCTTTGCTACGGTTGATAATCCTAGCTAAGGGATTTGTCCCTGAACACATGTTAAAAAGATTTTGTTCTTCTTAATTCTTCTCTGAATTGTTCTCAAGACCATTGCCTTCTGGTTTTATCAGATGTTTTCCTCTTATACGTCGTAGGCATCTCTGAACATAGTTTATTTTTCATAAATAATGTCAATATAGTCTCTCTAGGATGCTTGTGTTACAGTATTAATTAATAAATTGATTAGTTGTTGCTGTATTGTGTATAAGGAATAGATGTTCCACCGGGGCATCTGTACCTCGATAAAATGGGGCAACTCTCCTTTTAGTACGGGTTAGATGCCCCAGGGGGGAAAAAATATGGAACCTAAAAGATACCGGTGTATTCTATTGCAATAATAACCTTAACAATGTATTTGAGAAGCTGGCTAAAAGTATTCCATGAAAAATAATAAATTTCGAATTGCCGGTATCTTTAAGTTATTACTACATTATAGCGCCGACAGACGCTATAGAACCGATTTATATTTATATAGATACTTTTCCCATTGAAATTAATTTTCTTCTTCTTTCATATTAGATTATTTTTGCTAGGGTAGGCTGCTTGACTAATCGTTAAAATCTCTTCATTATTTTTGTTAATATTACAGTACCGTTATTGTTGCAATAGTGTGGCCTTCAATTCACCTACGGTATTTCATTTTTAGCTGATGATTTAACTGAATAATTGAAATAAGGTTTCTGTTCGCTATTAAATTTCCTTTGTTTAAATAATGGTTTGCAAAAATCTTTTAACGTGTCTTACTTAAGAAGTGCACTGCAACTAACATTTAAACACTTAACTGGACTTTTTGAGCACTTTATTTCATTTTATTTGTATAAAGTTCAGTTAGACTACCCTGTAAAATATTTGTTGTTAGTAGATTTTACCTTATTAGTTGATAGAAAAGAAATTTTTGATTGTTTATTGGCGCGGCCTTACAAAATTACCATGAGAAATATATATGAAAATCAAGTTTGTGAATATTTAAATGGTTTTGAATAGTCAAATAGGCATGGAGAAATGTTGTCACTCCCTAAATGTGGGTGATTTAAATCTTGTGATTGTCACTGCTATAAATTTGTTGTTGTTTGCTTTATGATTTACAGCTTTTAAATATTGTATTTATTATACAATTAGGGATATTTTATTAATTTGCTTTTATACGTTAAGATTGAGCATTTCAACACCAAAAAATTTAAAACCAGTCTCCAGTTTAAATACATTTATTATTTTTTCTTCATAATCTAGCTTGAAAAGTCTGAATAATTGATTGTGATTTTTATTATTGGAATTCCAATACTACAAAAGTATTGTTGCAATTTCTAGTAGCTTTATTATGGTTGATTATTATGCAGCTTATAAATGTTACTAGTGTTCCTATATTAAGAAACTTGACCTAAACACTATTTTTTGTATTAGTTTGAGTAAAATATAACAACAAACTCAATGTGTGTTTAAAGTTCTGCTTTAGTACATATTATTTCCAACAATTTATGCCCAGTTATGTTTTTATTCAGGATTTTAAAGACAACTTTCCTTATAAAAACGTTAAATATTTTGTTTATAGTATTTTTACAATTTTATAAGACTCTTCTGTTTAATTTAGATTTGTGAATCTATACCTAAATGTACTTGCAAGTGCCTTAGAATATAAAAAAATGACTGTTCTGGATTTTTAAATTATCCTTTTATATAATCCTCTTTTTTGCTTAATTTTGGTCAAGTTAGGCAAATCATTTGAAGACTCAGCTATACTCATGAACCGACTAGAAGTCGTAAAACTAGTCTATTTACAAAAACGCAAAGTTTAATAACAAATGATTGGACTATAATGAAAAACTGGACGAGTTTTATTTACAATATTTAAGTTGGTTTTTTGTTTATTTGCAACAAATACTAACATTGCGGTGTTATCTAATGCATGTACATTGTACAAGGCAGTTAAAGGAATGCTTCTTTCTTCCTTAAATAGTTAGCTGCATTCTCTGATGCAATCAAATGAATTCAACATTTATCATTAAAAGAGAGGCATTTGTTAAGACGAGTCAAACTGCTTCAAGCGATTGTAATCACCTAGATCGGTGACTTTGGCTTGATAGTTGCATTCAATTGAAATTTCTTGCTACATATTAAGTTTTATGGCACCATTAGCGCAGGTTTATTACTTCTCTGTGAAAATTCGCGGTGATTATGGTGCTGAATCATCCTTTCATCTTCCGATAAAGTAACAATTTAGCTGTACTTTTGACTAGTATTGCACGCAAACAAACTTTTCATGAATAATATTACTGTGCAAGCAAACGGTTTATTGACTAAATTGTCACAAATAAATAAAATAAAAATGTATATGCTTAAAACTGTATTATAGTACAGAAAAAATGACGAGGCTTTGTCAACCCAAAACTTATCCGTACATGAGTGATTTCCAATATATTTACGGAAAATCTGCCTGGGTTGATCGAAGACAGCTGTGTTGTTTTTATTCCACTCAGAATCTATTAATTGTGATCAAACTGCTGTTTGGATTGGTCTTAGACAAAAGGCAATATTTTAAAAAACACTTTTATTTCTTTAGTTTTATTGTTATCCTGTTGGTGCGCGCAGATAAATGTTGTAACTTTTGTTTTATGAAACGTACGACCTTGTTTTGTTTTGCATGTAATTTTATTGCAACAGCAAAGCTCTTTATGGCATGCAATTGTTTTTTGGTTTATTGACCCTTTAAATTTATAGTTTATTCAATGAATTTTCGATAAAATTATTTATCGTCTTTAATTAGGTTAGTTGCAATTTTTTTGTTAAATAACGCTTAAGTATTGAATCAATTTTGTTTTGTTTTGAGAAAAAAACAAGATCGCTTAAAAACGTGGCTAAGAAAATTAGAATTTTCTATCCAAAGTTTGATCAATACTTGCCCAAAATCGTATCAGTTCGCTCACTTGAATTTTTCGTAATCGTTTGTAGGTAAATAGTTTTGATTAAGCAAAGGATGCTTCCAACATACAGGCGATGGAAATGAACCATTGGAGAATATGTTGTCAACTCAGTAGGAATGATAAGGCAAGAAATACAGAAATTGGAGAAAAAATGGGAATTTATATTGATATAACAGAGACCACTGAAGCATGTCCAGAGAATAAATGAAACACGATGGCCAAGTAAAAGGATAGGTAACCAAGAAGAACATTGAAAAACGAGAAGAAAGAAGCAATGGAAAGTAAAACGAAAAATCTTCAGATATTGTAGACGTTACATGCTCTATATGAGGAAAAATATCATGCAACGCGAAAGTTAATCATTTTCAACTGCTCCTTTTGGTTAATTGCACCTTAGCAATTTAATTGACACAAAAATAAATTAATATAATTTTTTTTACTCATCTTCATGACACATAAATTAATTGATTACCGCAATATAAATAAACTTGATGTTTTATAGTTTTCATCTTTCCCACGATCACCAATCTAAAAATTAGCTATTTGAATTCATGTTGTTGACATTTGTATAGGATCATCTTTTCAAATATCTCGATTTTGTAGCAAAAAGTCGTTATTTATCAAGTGCATTATGTTTTTTCTGCAATTGTTCTTCTGAACACCAAAAATGTGGGACTGGCGTCATTAAAATACTTCGTTCCTTCCTTGTATACATTTGCATAAGTTATTTTGTAGTCCAACCGGTAATTAAATATATTGAGGATATGGCATTTTAATTACAAAATCTTTTTAATCATTATTTATGATTACATAAATTTCCCGATCACAGTGGCTTCATTATAGTTAACTTTTTATTGAGGGGAGTCAACCAGAAGTGAAAATTGACGCACGCATTGTACAAGTTTAAATGCCAAATTTATGTGGAACCAAAATTTTAATTAAACAATTTCTTTTATGTTAAAATGATCACCATACTACATAAAAATTGTGGGAATAACTTTCTTTTCTGTTTTATGGGGCTTTAAATGGTTTATTTGCCTTTTTCGGTTAGGTTATATTGCAGTCATTTTGTAGATTTATCGTTAAGATTATTATATTTGCTCTCAGAGAGCAAGGGAACCTGATTAATGCATGTATTCAGGAATTTTATGTAATATGTCGAGACGGCTAGGAAATAAATAGTAAAATGAAACTAATAATAAAAAGACAATGCTTCTTTTAAATTTATTATCGAAGAAAACAATAATATATCAGTGAGGCAACTTTCACATTGTTATGTGATATTGTTTGTTCGTAAATTTAGCAACGATTGTGAATTTCTTTTGAATCACCTTTTAAGGTGTTTGAATTAATTTTATTGTAGTTTTATGTTGTGATAATTTAATTATTGGCTTAAACTAATAAAATAAGCTGAATACAAGTGACTTTTTTAAATTGACATTTCGTTAAAATGGATGTTTAAAAAGTTAAACGACAATTTTTTGAGAGGCTCCTCCTGTACGTATGATTTTTTTTCTAAATTATGTTTGGGGAGGTGATTTGAATGAGGTAAGGGATTTTTTGGAATTAAAACAATAATTCTCCTGTACCTACAGTTATTTCCTGAGTCGAAAAAAATCCTTATTGTTGTTGTCTAGTAGCCAGATATTCCTGGGTTAACTTTTCTTGCAGTAAGGAGTACATTAAACTTGAAAAAAAACCTTCACCACTGTGATAGGTTAATTTTCAGGAAAAATTCTTCTTAAGGAAACATTGTAATTTGTGTTTCTAAACTGTAAAAAAATCTTTGATCCTAATAGAAGTTTTTTGCCTTAAATGTAAATTACTTAGCCCCAGGCAAAATTTTTGTCCATAATGTAATACTTTTGAACATTTTATTGCTAACCACTTTCTCAAAAGAACAGGTACTTATATTTTCATTACAATTTTACATTAATAATTACTATTGGCCTAGTGATTAACTAGATTTAATATATAAAGTACTTTTAATCCGTTTAAAATATCAAAATTAATTAATTGCAAATTGTTTTAGGAATATCTAGTTGAGAGCTAGCAGATTTAAAATGAGGAATCTAATTATTGATTGATACATGAATATCATGATTCTTCATGTTGTTTTCAGAGTCCATAATCAAGTCAATAATTGTATTGAACCGTATCTAAAGAACAATGAAAATTAAGTAAAATTACATACTATTTGGTCCAATATATCTCTCTCGGATTACATTTTAAAATGGCTTAATATATTAGTGGGAATATTATTTGTCGCTCTAGGGCAATTACAACTTTGATTGCTTCACTGAATTACTCTATCCAGCAAGATTTTTTAATTACATTTGATTGCGACGGTAGATTAACACAACTTATTTGTTCTTACATTTTATAATGCGATAATTATTTTTTACCATAACTGCCAGCTTCCCTACCATCTGCATATCACCAGTTCGTTACCAAACTAGCGGTTTACGCAATTACCAGTTAGATGTGTTTAAAATTTAACCGTCTGTGTACATATACTGCGTAATAGACACTTAAATAATTATCATCTCAGTTCGGTTGATGTTGTATACTTGCTTAACGATACCGGTATGAATGTGTTAAAGTCGAGACAACTTAATTTAACAAGTATGGGAAATTCTTAAATTAATTATTTTTTAATGTAATTTTGTGTGTTTATTTATGAAATTACTTGCAGAGGAACCCCTATTGCCTCATCTAAATGAGTTTCTACATAATCCTTTGATTAATAATTAATTTCAACATTTTGTTGTAAATTCTTTTCAGCTATAGTTGCCCTACATTTTCGAGTTATCGAATCAATTAATTTTTGGCATCTTTTCATAGATGTCATCGTCTTCAATAAAATACTAGAAATATCCTTGTATGTGAATCATTTTTGCCCAGTTTTTAATCAATTAAATTTTCTCAAAATTGCTGGCGTAGCATTTATATCAAATCACTTATTAAAAATGTTTGGTATGTGGTGATCATCCTTTGACTATTTTAATTGTTTAATATAATTTTATTATTCTTTTTTTTGTGTTCTTAGGTATATCCTTAAAAACAAATTTTTGTCAAGAATTCGCCAATAGTTGTCGTGATTAATTTCCAAAAATATTTATAGTAGACTTTATTTAAGTCATTTGAGAAGAATGTATGGTATCTAAAGATTATTTAAATTTTTAGAAACTTATTTTATTGTTTATATTTTTATTTGCTACATCCTCGACATGAATCAACTTCCTCTAGTATATGATCAAGGACGGCTGGGAGAACGATAAAGCCGACAGATCTATAAGATAGTATCAAGATCTGCCATAAACCCTTCTAGCACAATGATGTCAAACTAAAAAAAAAGGCTCACAGTCATCGACTATTTATAAATATGATAATACACGCAGCTTCACCTATTAAAATCATAAATGTTTCAACTCATTCCGTTATTAACAACATTCCTTAGTTGTAAATTGTTTATAACTAATTGAGTGTGTTGTGAAATAAAAATTTGATCCACGATGCTATTCCTTTAATGTTAAAGATTACACGACAATCAGACAGTGTCTGCGTTTTGTAAGCGTTTTGATGGCAGGTTGGCAAACATTCTAAATTATAAAGTGGGTCGGAAAGGATTCTTGACATAATTTGTTGAATTAGCAAGACAATGTGCAAGTATTTCATAGATTAATTTCAAAATGTTCATTAAGGAAAAAAACAAATGTATCTTATTAACGGTTATATTGTTTCTAAATATCATGTAAATGTTGCTGTTATTGTTGTTCTCTGCACAATTCTAGAAGCGCATGCAAATAAGTGTTGTGAAATGGTCGGCGAACAATTCCAGAGGTTAATAAAGCAAAAAATTGTTTCTATTGCCTTCTAGATCATCCAATTCAACCTTCCCCCTATCTCCCACAATTAACGAGTTTCCTATGTATGCACCACATAATTACACAAGGGGTTAAAATTAACACAAATTTGTGTTAACATCGTATCCCTACAATTAAGTAAAACTAGAATTATTTACCTTATCTAGATCGAAATAAGACATATTAATTGCACAACACAAATATCTTCACAAGTATTTGATTCCATATATGGTATATTATGAAACTTGTACCAATATGTAAACATAATAATGCGTAAAATTCTTCGCATTATCTGATCACTTTTTACGGCATAAGAAATATAGCCGTACAATTATTTTATTATGTTCAGGCTTTATACTGTACAATGATACTGCAATTGTTATGTAATGCCAGTCTTCTAATTCTAAGGAGGTTAGGTCTGTACTTTTGCAATAAGATGAGGTACGAAAAATGAGTTATTGTTTCTGATTTTCAATAAATATGTCATCTTTTTTGTTTTAAATGGGCACATTGTGAAAGAAATAAATTTATTGGTCACAGTTTTAGTGGCAAAGAAATATCGCTTGGAGCATCGAGTATTGCTTTTGCGTCAATACCTTTGCAAAAAATCGAATTAAATTTAGGTTAAAATGTGACCTGTGAATAAATGTTTATGAAGTTAACTCCATTTTTGATATACGCTGTTTTTAGCATTGTACAATAATAACTGTACTTAATTTTGATATTATGATGCATACACAATTTTATCTATTGTCAACAGATTAAAATAAATGCTGTCAAGGTGTAGGCATTGTTATTTTTTTTATTTCGCAGAACATAGGCATTTAAAAATAATTACTAATCCAAAACTAAGTTGAGCCAAGGTTAACAATAACTAAAAATATAGCGATGAATTATTTTTTAATGGACTAAAATATGATTAGCATAAGTTTGTGGATACTAAAAATAAATATTTAAATGCGTTAGCAATAAAAATAGTTGGATTAACTGGAAGAATCTTAAATTTATTGATTGTGAAGTTGAAATAGGTAATACGCTAAAAATAAACTTAAGGATGTTTTAAATTTTTTACATCTCTGTAGTTTATAAAAATGTACATATACCTACAGACCTACACATTTTGGTCTTATAACAAGAAAATTTTGCTCCTAATTTAGTCACACTTATTTGCTCCAAGATTTATATATTTGTTTACATGTGGTAATAATTATTCTTTAAACAAATTGGGAATTTGCTGGTTTAAAATTTTTGAAACGAGCAATCCTTGTTAATTTTTACACTTATTTAGTAACTAGAAAAATGTTTATTTTTTAATCATCTCCTTAGTAATTATTGCAGTTTGTACAAAAAATAATTTAAAAAATGTTGTTCAGTTAAAACATCACTTATCTTATTTTTAAGAAGATCTGCTTCTTGAAAGAAGTCTGTATGAGTTTCCAAAGTCATCTATCTTCGTAACTAGATTACTTACCTAATTTTTCTTCTTCTTAATCGGTTCATCTTGTACCTTTCGGTGTCGAGGTATGCTTTTCTATTTCTGTACTATGCTTCTCCACTCCTGCCTATCGTTAGCTAATTGTGGCACATCTCTCCAGCTGACTCCTTTTTCTTCTAGTCTCTGCCTCACTTCTTTTTCCCATTTTATTCTTGGTCTTCCTCTATTTCTTTTTCCTTCCATCTGCCTTTTCCATCCTATTTTTGCGTATCTACTTTCTGGCATGCCTAGTAGATGTCCAAGGTATCTTAATTCATTCGTCTTCATCTTTTTCTTAATATCTGTTACTCGAGGTTTTCGAACTTTTTCGTTACCTACTGATTTTATTGATCAGTCTACATCCCTCTATTCTTCTCAGAAATTTCATTTCCTGTACCTGTATTCTTTGTTTCTGTGTTAGTGTCTAAGTTTTTGAACTGTACGTAAGAATGGGTACGTACACTGCATTAAACCTAATTTTTAAATAATAAAATGATCTCTAAAGTATATGTACAGACGAATAGCATAGTCTAGAAACTTAAATAGATAGATTTCGCCAAGAAGAGATTCTTTTTAGAACTTAGATAAGTAATTTAGTAAATATTCTTTTGTGTATTTATTTTTAAAACGAATCAAGTAACAAATTCAGACATTAAGCAAATGAGCCGGGTTTTGTGAAACTGGTATAAGTCTACTTTTCCTTGTTTCGAGAAATTTGTGGTTTTGCATTTTAACCTACTTAAAAGTGTTGTTTTACGCTAAGGTGCTTAATTTATAGAATTCAATAATTTTGTGTGACCATTTCTGTGGATATTCCCTAAGTAAAATAAAGTTTTTGTAGGCCGCAAGTAAAGTTATACTCATTTCAAAAATATCGAATTGTCATCCAATGTATCTTTAGTCAATTAACTGTTTCTTCGACATCATTTTCCTATTTTTTTTTTAAGTGTCTCTTCTAGAATTCTTAACTGCTACACTTCTATGGACTAATCTATAGGACTATTTTAATATCTCGGTTATTATAAAGTAAAAAAGACATCATGAAGCTTGTCTTAACTCATTTTTTTAGATATCTAATTTTAAAAGTAACTTTTATGGCTAACGTAAATATTTGTGTCTTTATTTATTGACCTATTTCTCTTAAAATATTCTTTTGTGATTAATTATTCAACTTAAAACATTGTAAATTTCATAATAGTCTGGACCAAAAGCTATGTGCAATATATCTAGCCTAGCATTAATGCAGCATGAGAAAAAGTAATTTTGGGTTATTGACAAGGTTGTTAACACTGCCAAATTAATCATTTGACATATACACGTCTGCATAATTACATGTATAGGTTATTAACTTCGAACATGTCGAATTGTTGATTTGCAACATATGTTACAAGATGATTGTATGAGCCAAAGTGCAAATTAAACGTGATTTACAGTTGTTATTTGTGATATTAAGTTATTATACAAACAAAACAATTAAATGTAAAAATCGAATCTCGCTAAAGCGAAAATTATCTCCTTTATAAGAAAGTGTTAAACGAGATTAATAACTTTCATCTTCTCTTAGCGACGATGTGAGATCATTGACTCGACATGACAATATGGTTTTATGTATTTTTTTACTATAGTAACATACTTAATTAAAAATGAATTGTTTTTCTTCCTCTTCAAGATAAGCAGTTTTTTAATTTAACTTATATAATTAAAACAAATTAGCTAAATAGTTAAAAAAATTGATTCACTCTTCGCATTTTAATATTTTTAGTTTTGCCATTTAATTTGCACTCGTATAGCCAAACCAAAATAAATGAAGTGAGGTTTATTGCCCAATATTTAAAGTTTATCCTCTATAATTGGTCCAAGACTAGCTTTAATACCTTTCATAACATCGTGAGAATTGTTACAAATTAACCAACTTCTATTCAGCGCGTGTACACTTAAATTTACTCTATAAAATTTAGCGGACTAAAACGACATGGCGTTCCATTGTTAATTGCATAAATTTATTTAGATCAAGTACACAATTTGCACCACCATTAGGATTAATTAAAATATGAAACGTGAATCGTGATCAGTATGCAAAATTACTTCCGATGATTTACAAAACACCTCAAGGATACGGTGTGCCGTTTAATGCAAGTAAAGGTTTATGAAATTTGTTTATAGTTATGAATATTATAATGAATTAAATAATGAAAGTGCTTAATAATGTCCATTAGCGTCTAATGCATTTAATCTTTGAGTTGCACATTATAAATCGGTGTCTTACTTTTCTGTGAGAATAAAAACACAGTAAGTCCAGGTATACAATCAGGTGCAAAATAATTAACAGTAAAGTTAATGATTAAAATGCAGCTTCACTGTTTCACATTGTTCTTTTTTTTTATGTAGTGAGGCAGACATTTTGCGTTTATGGGACATTCCGTAGTAGGTATGTGCATTTTTAGTTTCGTAGAAACTGGCAGAGAAGTGTTTGTTAAGTCGTTCTGCAATTGGAATCTGAGTTAAACCTTAGAGCTTAGAGAAACAACACTTCACTGTTATATGCTGAAATAAAAAATCTGGAATATTAGGGAAATGTCGTAAGAGGAGAAAATTTGAGCTGCTTAGAGTTAGCATGAAAAATAAAATTGGAGAAGAAAAATGTCTTGGTTGAGAAAATGGTTTGCATAAAGCTCTCTTGATCTCTTTAGAACTACCGTATATGAAATAAGAATAGCCATGATAGCAGCCAACCTCTACCAACAGATGGTATTAGAAGAAAAAAAAGTTTTGTAGCCCCAGGTATATTTCTCAATCAAGAACAAAACAAATTGACATATTGTTACACAAATACCAATTGGTTATTGACTTTTCTTCTCAGGAATGGCAAAATTTAGCATTTTTTGGCGTTTATTAATAAAATAATGTTGCCTAATTTTGGAATGTTTCATAAATTGGTGTAAAACTGTCCTACACAAATAGCTTTTAACTGATTTAGGCCATGATTTGATCGTACACGTGCATTGAACAATTAATTTTTATTGGATAAGGTATTCCAAAAACCTACACAAATCTAAGTAATGCATGTTCTGTATTGTATCCTTATAAAAAAAAGATTATTTTGTAGCCTCACTTTTTGTACATGTGATCCATTTTCACAAGAAACTTATCAGAATAATTTTCAACTGCAAGTTTTTTTTTGTAGTTCATGCGAATAAAATCACATATTTTAAGAACTTAAACAAACTTTCCACAAAACTGTCCTCTGCTATATTCACACCGAATTTTTTTGGTAAATAAAAACAAGCAATAAATGATTGGTTTAAGAACAATTTTAGGTAAAAAACTTTAAGTACAATGCAAAATACTCCTTACAAATTAAATATGCTGATTGATGGAACAGTTTAGGAAGTATTTTTTTAATGGTACTGCTGCTATTCCTCTGCCCATCACTGTATATCTGTGCCTTACCGTTCTGTTGAGAGTGAAACCGATTCACGTCCAGCCATATACATGTGTGATGTAAAGTATCTAAATATCTAGGTCAAACGTTTGTTGAGATGTCTCGTCGTTCTTCTCCCTAATTGGTTTGTTTATTTCCATTTTGCAATATTTTTGCTCTCGTTTCGGATTCTCGGGTGATGTTTGTACTTTACCGTGTAACTAATTATGTTGATTCATTTATGTAATAATATTTATTAGGTCCGCTTAGTTAATGTACGCAATTTCGATCTAAATAGCCATGTACGTCTCGATAACATTCCCGATTCGTTATACAATAATGTGAGGCAAGTGAGTCATCTAATAAAATTGATTTATTTTTTGGATTTAGGCCAAAGGAATGTTGGATGTTTTATTGAATTAATAAATTGAAGAAATTTGCTATACTTTTATGTGAAAGAATGTTCAAGAAATGTAAATGTTAAAAATCTTAAAGTACCTACTGTGTTGGTTGCTTGATTAAAGGTGTCGTTATGGTGACCTGCCAATAAAACAACAGAGACTGCAGTCGTATTTGTCAAAATAAGTAAATTTATTAATATTTTTACAGGTCAACTGCAATTTTTGATTTTGTAGTTTCGTGCCAGTTATCATGTTTTTTAAATAAATTGTTTTTAAATCTTTTATTCGAAAAATATACAATACATACTTAAAAAAAAGTGCTTGATTTATTTAAGTGATTTGGTTATGAACACAAACAAGTTTAATTTAAAAGCAGTTTTTTTTAGGGGTTTCTTGAACAAACGCCGCACCAGTAAAGATTTTTGATTAAACTTCTTCATATAAATACATAATTTTTTATACATAAATTTCAATAATTTGCATTTTTCACAATTTTTACAAAGCTGGAAACATGAGTGATGATATCATTTAGTTCATGACAATATAAGGTTCATAAACAGACGCTAAAGGTGATGGTCAAAGTGTTGGGTTTTATTTACCGATATTTTACCTACGTCTATAATTAATTCCAAGCACATCGTTATAAAACTGCTTATTTAAGTAACCGATAGTTATTTACTAGTTTTTAAGTTCTGAGGTATTTAGCAAACTCGTTTGCAGTTATGGCAATTATTATGTTTAAAGCGAATTTAAATATGATGTAAGTGTATTCTTTGTTTATAGTAGATAAATATGACTTAAATGGCAAGTTGTTGCATAATCAACAAAAATTTATCTTTGGTTTTTTGCACACGTAACTGAAGAAGCTACTGTTAGCAAGAGAAATGCGTCTATTAACATTGTTTTTTAATTATAAGTACATACCTAATTGGTAATCTTGTATAATCGTTGAAGATATGTACAATATATTTTACTTAACTTACAAGCTTAAATATCTAAGGTTTCAGTAAGAAAAGGCTGTTGAATAACTGCAAAAAATGTATAAACAATAAAAAGTTGTTAAGTGTTTGAAATCCTGTCTAAAAAATCTTATTAATGGGGTGTTTATAATTAATCACAGAAATCTATTCATTAGTCAAATAAAAGCTAATTTAGTGTAATATAAAACATATGAACTTTAAATTCCATGTCCATGAAAGCATATCAAAATTTCGTAATACATATATTGGGAAAGATTTGGTTAGCGAATCGCGATAAGTGAATATTGCAGAGACGTCTTTGGCATAGTTTAATATTTTAAATGGTATCAGCAGTTGGGTTAAATTAAACATTTTGTATAAATATTTGGTTTAAGACTTTTAATATAAATTTATTATGCAGAATAAAATTGGGGGCAAATTTTTATGCAAGAGGAATATCGTGAAGCATTTATTATTACAACTTTTTTGAATCTTAAAGTTAGATGAAGTAGTTTATTAAAATCAACTTTCAAATCCAAAATATTTTGCTACGGTTTCAATATATCATCTGCTATTCAAATTTATGAAAGCAAAAACTATTGACAGTGAGTGTGCAAAAATTACAAGATCATTTTTAATGGCTTACATAGACACATTAATAATTTAGTATATTATAACACCTTGCTAATAACAAATGAAAGTAAAATTATTATATAATATCATAAATATATTCACACCTAAGAAGACTGATGTTGCCTCCAGCGATGGATATGTAAATGTTTTAAGTTCATTAATTACCGATTTACAACATAAATTCTTGTGCTAAGTTGCAATGAATTTTATAACGAATAAATTATATATCACGGCACGTATTTAGAACAAAAAATATCCCAGTAAATCAGTTAAATGGATTAAAAATATTTTAATCAGTTGCAATACTGAATAAAAATTGCAATAATTAGATTTTTGATTTGCTGATCCAAACAGCAATTGTTCATAAAATACAGTATTAAATATACCTAACGGTTTTTTAAATACAAAAAAACTTAAATTAACAGGGATCTCCTTTAAATCTCTCACAAAATATGGCCACATCTTTCTTAGAACGACAGAGTTAATAGTTGGTCTAATTTGAGCTACTAATTTTATATTAGACACAGCTCCGCTTTTGCCAACAAAATACGACTCGTAAATCTTCGAAGTGTGTCTAATGATCATCATGTTCACTGCAGTTTCATTATGTGTAAATTTACCCAGATAACAGCGAAAGTAAACCCGCTTCAACATAAAACCGTATGGTATAAAATCTTAAGTAACCATTGTTGTCCAATATTCACACCTTTATTGTGTTTTAAAATATGTTAAGCGCATAACGAGTACTTTGTATGTGTTTAAATATCAAATGAGTTATCTTAATTTAAAGAAGTGGGTGGGTTAATGGAAAATCCGGGACACTTAACTTTTCTGGCGCAATACATACACAAAAAAAAAGTATGGAAGTATACCTGATTTTTTTAAATTAATAAACAAAATTGGTTTCCATTTTAAGCTTTCAGTATGTTAATAACTAACTCATAATAGGTTAAATGGATTGATGAAACGGTTTGCAAAAATATTTTAATCAAAAACTGCCCTATATTATGCAAGCATTTGATATACATAGTTCTGATTCGTATTTTATTATTTACTGTTTTAAAATAAGTTTAATGACAGCTAGTACATAACGATGTAAATTATAAGCAAGCCACTTCCTCGATGACTTGATTTAACGTCAGGTTATCTAATTCTTTTAATCATGTTTTCACATCATGTGCATCTTATTTGTTATAATCCGATTTGTGAAATATGTAAATTTCCTTTATACACCACGATTGAAGGCTGTAATTTTGTCGATCTAATCATAGATAGGAAACGATTCATGCTGAGCACTTTCGATGTCTTTAACTTGCAAAGCACGATTTGATCCAATAACGGGATTATAAATCGTTCATAAGAAATTGAAGAATAATAGGGTTTCCAGAATTTAATTTCTAAATTATTTTTGTAAGTAAAGTCTACATTAGACGAAAATTCTGCATAAATTGCTTTAAAATAAACCCTTCAGAGGACGCAAATTTACTTCAAGATGATAATCGATGCTGGAAAGTTCTGGTTTGCATACCCTGTATATGGTTTCTATGTACTGAATTTTGTACGTTAAGATACATCATATGATAAAATAAGATTATTGCTAGGATAAAACAGATGCAGACTAATTATTCTACAAAAGTAAGTCAATTATGTGAAAAAATATGGTTACATCATTAATTAATTACATTCTATTATATTAAAATTTACTGTGTTACTCAATATTTTCCAAGCACGGCCCAAACTTTGCATACTGCCTTATTGCATGCATAAGATTATTAAAAATGCATATAAAATTGCATAAACTAATTGCTGGAAGTATTTTTTTCGGGTAATTGCATGCGCAGCTAAATTTAGAAGGTCGGTGAAACTCGATTCTTCGTTTTGATTCCCATAAACATTGCAGTTTTATAATGCTGATGGGGGTGATGGGTATTAAGAAAGTTACAAAATGTGGCATACATCTGTCAAGGTTACGAGCGATGAAGTTTTTTGAATTTATCTTTGGAATTTCACTTAAGTTCGACTTTTAGGTTTTAAAATGTTAGCGGAACAAAATTACTTGGTTTAATTAACGAGTTTATGTTAAAATGGAAGTTCATTTGGTTGTTATATCTAATTTGGTTGGTATTCAGTTTCCTTTAAAAGATACTGAAGTAAATAATGTCCGCATTTAAATGGTGAATTTTAAATATCAATGAATTTGTATGTTTTTAGGTCAGTACACATTTTGTAAAGTGTTAATTTGGCAGAATTGAAGGTATATCTTCTGTCAGGTGTATCATCTTGGACTTTTTGTTGGCAAACGTTCAACAATTTTGCAATGATGTTTATATTTTCTAAAAACGTCAAAGATAACTCATATAAGGTATTTTCACCTTTAGATTATTCAAAAACGGCCTAAAATAATTTTTTATAGCTTTTCAAAATTTTGAAAATGTGGCAAGTTTGTAACCTAGCATTTTATTTTGTTGAACATTCGTATTGCAGATTTATGTGAAAAACTGAGTCAAAATTGAGTTCAAATTTAAATACAAGAAACTAAAAGCAGTCAAACCCGACACCTGAAAATACCAACTGTGAAACATTCAAAATTCTTGACAAGTTTATGACATCCTGTTTACATTAAAATTATTATCATACTAAACAGTTACAAATGCTAAAAAAAATTGCTAAAGATTCATTTAACAGTGGGCTTATAACGTTGCCCAACGCAAGCTCAAAATAGCTAATTTAAATTTAATTATTCGCTACTATTAAAATTGTTTGCCCACACTGAAACCTTAATAAGTAATATAATTATTTTAAAATTACCTAATAATTGTCTTGTGATGTCTCAGACGCCTTTATATGATTGAACACCCCCATAAACTATACGTTTCTTCCTTTGAATGGCCTTATGAAGTTGTATGGAATTTAATGGTCATGAAAGCATCAATTTGAATTATTGCTTATGTCTGTTTGTGCGTTTATTATATGCTGGGAATTAAAATTAATAATAAATGATTAAAAAGTAAAAGTAGCTTCGTTTAATTGCAATTATCTTAAAAATAGTTTTTTTTTGATATTTTTAATACCTTTTGAGTAACTTAAAATTTTAAAAAGGATTTGAAATTAACTTACAATTTTGAACATTATTTTCCATCCATTTTTAAGCTCAAATAGTTCTTTAGTCGTATTATTTGCAACTTTAAAAAAGTGAACAATTTTTATTTAGTCAGATCCAAACATTCATCATATGGTGTGAAGAAACGAAAAATTTTAAACAAAGCACTTAAAGTGTTTTTAATTTATCACCAAATCTGTGTATATTCTCGGATGAAATTATCCTGTTAGCTCATAATTTATAAAGTTTTATGTGAGGAAATTACAAATTATTTAGCAAAATATTATCACACCTATAAAAAATAAATCACAAACCGGAAATACGCAATTGTTTCGAAACTTTGCGTTCAAATAAATTAATTTTGTCCTTCACGACTCCTAAGTTTAAAAGATGCATGTTCCGATTTAAAATTCTAGTAGCTTTATAACCAGAGGCGTATAAAGAGGGGGTCGTAATAGGTACTAATATAAAAATAAATCTATTGGAAGATATAATGGTCATTATCGACGTTTTTTTTACAATAGATCCTACCTGTTACTACCCTACGGAAGTATTTTAAAGACCCCCTTAACAACGTTTGGATACGCCACTGCTGATTACAGACAGCTACCGTTTCGGTTAAGTTACTAACGGATAAACGTTTTTTTTTTAGGGCAGAAGTATTCACGAACAGCTTCTGTTGATACTATCAGCGAACATATTACTTAAATCTCTTGAACTGAAATCGAAACTGAGAAAACAATCGCATTAATAACGCTACTGGATCCATTTCATAAATGTAGTTCAATAGTGCCATTGTGAAGCAATAATAATACAATGTTATTGCAGTCGTGCTCAAGACATGTTGCTTCATCTTGAAGATGTTTCGTGCTCTCGACTTTTTATCGACATCGTTCGATATTCAATTGTTAAATTGCTTTCGTTTAGCTCTGCGGTATTTAAGTTGGCTTAGCCTCAGACAATATTTTCTGAAATACGTGTAAACTATCATTAAATACTAAAATTACAATAGCAACCTTGAAATACTATTTTTGATGTTCGGTTGGTTTGCTCATCGCCTTATTAAAGAACTATTTCGTAAATTTGGTTATTAATAGCGTCGCTGTGAGCAGAAATTTACATTCTTTTGTTACCTGAGATGATTAATGGTAATTAGGGACGTTATCAATTACTTTGCTGACATATTTCCAAGGTTGGATGAGTTTGAGCTGTGAAAATAGCAGAAAAGCTTCGTTGGAACCGATTCAGGTGTTTTTTTTTTGCGAAATTTATAATTGGGATGAGTCATAATTGGGCGGAAAATTTAGTAGCTTTGTGTTTTGTTTTTATTTGGTCATTCAATGATGGTCTGTTTAAATTATAAAAACGTCCAACTAGAAGCAAGCTCCCACTGTCTAAACTTGCATTATATATTGGCAAGAATTCGAAACACTTGCCACGGTCTTTATATTTTCCTTAAATGTTACAGGCAGCCTACATAATGCATTTCCATCTTTGTTCCGTTCAAAAATAACCTAAAAGTTTTTTTTACAGCCCTTATAAATTTAGAAAATAGTTCAAAGTATACCTATAATTACATTTTTTATTGGCAAATATTCTAAAGTTTGGAATGGTCTTTATATTTTCTAAAAATATCAAAGACACTAGCAATGCATTTCCACCTTTAAACGAGTTAAAGTTTTTGTTTTTTTTTGCATAAAACTGACTTCGTGGTCCAAAAATTATACGAGATGTTAAGTAATAACGTTTGAACAACCTGTATTAAATCTTCCTGTAACATATTCAAAAATATATCTTTATTTATTTCCAACCGTTCATCTACATATTTGCACGATTTACCTAATTTTAATTATACATTATCTTCAAAAGTGCAGCACCAGAAATGAAAGTTCTTCTTTGTACAAACACATGAATGCAGATTTAAATTTCGTAGGGAGATCGTGCATATATAATTAAATTTAAAATTTGAGCGGATCTTATTGTATTACTTTCACCTGTACACCGAATTGATAAATGCCACAACTTTTTTGATAACCCGAAGGGTCCAATAACAATCAAAGTTAACATTAAAATTCAGGAATTTAGTAAAATGCGTTAACATTGTAATTTTTACTGCTGGATATAAAATTTTTGGAGCATGTATTGTTATCACTCACTTTCGTCTTAAAAAAATATTGAAATGAAGTTCATAACATACAAGTAAAAGTCTTAATTAGCAAATGTAAGCAAGTTAATGGTGATAAATTTTAAAGGTGGCTAAATTAGTCAAGGTTCGTACACATTGCCCTGTTTATTTTTACTCTAACGCCTGTGAAAGCAATAGTTTTGCTTTTTTAATTAATATTACTGCAAAAAACTAAGTCATACTACAAAATTACACATATCCAATTATGAAAAGCATTACCTTAATAATAAGGTACCGTTCTAAGATTAATTTAGATGGCAATTTGTGGATGACAAATGAGTTTATTATGAGTTGTGTTTGTACATTGTTATTAGTAAATAATTGTTTGAATTAGTTGAACTTTGAAAAATATATACGATAACTTTAAATCGAGAATTTTCTGTGTTTCATGAAAATCGAATTCGAATTAAGTGTATTTTAAAATATCGATCTGCTGTATCCTTAAATAGATTTGTGCTAAAAAAATTAATTTGATAAGCAGTACTTTTATGGTGATTAATGTAATAGACTTTTTTATTATATATTTTTTGAATTGTTTTTATGTTTCACATATATTCTTATTTCTTTTCTGTTAAACCTGATTCTAAAGATCAACAAGTCATACTATATCGACAAAAGTTTGATGTAAATTTGTATCAGGTCTAAGCAAAAAAAATTAAATACGATTTTAAAAGTTTGTGATTAGTAAAATAGTTTCTTAAAAAAGTTTTTATATCTTCTTTATCCTTTTAGATTAATGCTAAATTCGTATTTATGCCAAATAAACGTCTCGTAGGTACTTTTTTGCATCAGTTTTGCATTAAGGGTTGTTACATAAATATATTTTTAAAAATAATTTTTACATATGTAGTTTATCTGGGTATATAGACTTTAGATTAAATTGTGAAACTTTTGCAGCCATTAGTAATATATTTCACCACTCTTTTGAGTGTGTTTGATGTTTCTTTCTTCGATTTAATCAGATTTCAGAACGTGATGGTTCAAAGTGTCAAGAAAACTCACCAAATCAAAAAGACGTTCATTGTGGTCACAAACAAACGGTAAACAGTTCTTCTCGAATTTCCCTTGACCTTTAAAAAAACATATGTATCCACAATTTTACGGTAATTAAATTCTTAATCTGTGACGAATACAACGAATTAAAAACACAATAAAGAAATTACGTCACATCCCTGCACAGATTCGCCTTTGATGACGAAATGAAATAATTCTGAAGTTTTTTGCTCATCCAATTGTTCGAAATGTTAATTGCACGAATTACACACATACCAACAGCTAATCTGAAAAACAAAACACAATTAATTTGTCATTACTTTCGACTGTCTTACCTTGAATCATCGGTGCCTACTTGTTTCATACCCGATAAAGGATTCTATTTACGAATATATTTTGATAATTATAGGTTTCGCAATGTTGCAACTATAAAAACATTAGCAGGCAAGGTTAGAGGATGTGTTTCAACTGTTATTTAAACCAACAATCAGTTAAAATCGACGATAAATAATGATAATTCACAAAAAATTATATTTAATGGCGTTTTATTGTCTAAACGCAAATCAGAACACTTATAACAAAGGATTTGGTTTGCTGGGTATTAGGAAAGCAAAATTGGTCCGTATTTGGCTGGCAGTAACGTTTTTAATTGCGTAAAAGATGATCAGGATGTTCAAAAGATGATTAGCAGTTACATGAAGTGTGTGAAATTTCTAAATATCAGGGCCACTTGAACTAAGATCAAAATATTTAACGGTTAACACGCAAGTACTTTATTATTATTATTATGGTTTTTATTAGTACATGTTTTATTTTAATACGGTGAATGCAAGATTTATTTAACGTCGATGAAACCTTTCTTCTGGTGGCAGGATTCATAGCATCCATATTGTGATTGATGCTCTTTACAACTCTTTTTGCTGTTAAATTTTTATCTGCGTTGAGAACATGAATTATGCATGTAAAAACATAGAAAAAGTATCATGAATAATATTGGTTTATTATCGAAATTTTATTGTGGTGTTGTTCCTGAGACATTTCTATTCACTATAAGAAAGTTTAACTGAAAGTTGTCAGGAGCTTAAACTTTTCTTATTAATTATTTCTATTTGTTAATTGTTATTTAAGCTATTTTGTGTGCTTCTTGTGGATGCAAATTAATTATTTTTATCATTCAATCGGGCTTCGTTGGAATCTTTTGATTTCCAAAATAAAACGCGATGAACAGGTACCTACTAAAATGACGTTTTTCTTTCCTGAGATATATTTATTATTTACGCTACATAAGCAGACGTACATTAAATATACTTAAGGCAAAGGATTAATTTAAAGATTTAAATTAGTGATGGGATTATATAACAGCGATTTTCACGCTTAGTGGTGCATTAATAATGGAACATGAAAGTAGCAGAAGCGAAACAGAACGAAACGGAATAAGCAACCTCTTGTTTGCAGGTTCAAGGTAGTTCTGCATTTAGCTCGTTATCCACAATGAAAACTACCAAGATGTTACGAACACAAGTCTATGGAAAATATTTTTTAAATAACGCAGGCAAGAGAAATGAATTTCTAAACTATTTGTCCAATAGAAATGGAAATAAGCAAATATTTTACTTCACAAAAATCGAACACAGGACACACAAATGTTTGTATTATTTGACTAGCAGATTTTCCCGGCTATATTCCATTCTGTACTGAACGCGTATTGATTTCTCTTTACTGGAAATTACAACATAACTCTTTTACATCATGAAGTTTCCTATATCATTCAATAAATTGCAGTATTTTCTTAAATTATTGCCTAGCAGTTCTGCTACAATATAAATAATAAAATACCGCAGCAGTTGTGAGGATGGTAAAAGGCCAAGGTGCATCAATAGCAAAAAAAAATTATAAAATTCCACGCTTACTTGAAGAATGAAAAAAAAACGACTTCTTCATCAATAATCCTTGCATAACTTGTTATTTTATGACTACGCAGAATACGGCAAATATAAATCTTCGGTACCTACACGCTTTATTGTTGTTTCTGTCAATAAAATCGTTCTTTTATGTAACGCAAATATTTTCCAAACGATTTATAGCTTCTACACTGGAATTTGCTTAATTAAAAAAGTGTGTCAGAAGCCTCAACCCAGTAATCTACGAGCGTAAGATGAAACTGCGCGTGGGTGGAGGTTTATTCAATGAGAATTTCACTTGTATGTGAAAAAAAGTACTTTAAAGTCGTGCGCATCGTTTATCGCTTGCGTAAGGAGATGTTTAATAATCAAAACTCGAACAGGTGCATGCCACTTCTCGTAAAAGTCTTAAAATTTCGCACGACATACGGGAATCTTCTACGAAAGTACTTTTTTTTAATTACAAATTGTATTCACCTAGAATTACCAGATAGATGTACACTTTCTTTTGCTTGCATAATTCTCGTGCTAGATGTTTTATCATCGTTTGGCCTCATGACCGGTTTTGCTTTTTAACAGTTACGTCGGATGCTGTATCTAACGATAGTGCAAATAATGTGTGTTTTATTATTCAAAATTATACAGCGCATGACAAAGTCTTGATTTCAGTTTCATTAATTCATTTTGCGAAACGAAGAACCATTTAATTACAAGCAAAGATTCTCTACAATAATCGTTAGTACACTTAAGATAAATAAGGTATTAATTATTTTGGAAATTAAATGGGAAAGGATATCTAACGACAAAAATAATCGTTCATTGATCAATTCTTATTTCAATATTGTATTACATATTCCCTTAGATTTGAATAATGGTCTCAGGGGTATATGCACATCTTGGAAGAGGTTGTGGTCTGTTTCTTGGTGATTACTTGCCAGTGCAGTCAAGATCATAGTTATTTACGTAACAAGACAAGAAATTGGTACTTTACTGGACGAGTAGGCAGTTTTTGGGACGAGCCGTAGGCGAGTCCTGAAAGCATACGAGTCCAATTAAGACACTTTACGGGTATGTTACGTACAATATTTTTTCTGCGTCCGCCACTGACACCAAAATCACTATGGTCACCATCAATAAATAATTAAATAACAACTTGGCAAAGTATAGGTGAAAACTCGCTTGGTGATATAATGACGCTTGTTTGACAGGGCTAATCAACAAAACAACTCATCACCATGGCAACTAGCTACTTTCCGGCCTAGGCCGGTAAAGGCAACCATTTGCTTTCTCGCCTAGCCCAGTAAAGATGTATTTTCCAGCCTAAAAATTGATCGGAAACGACTGATTTTCTGGACGAACGCAGAGAAAAATATCTTTCAGCTCGAATTTTGAATGATATTGTCGACTTTTCGTATCGTTATTTTGAAATTTGTATGACTTTACCATTCAAATGTCGTTGAAATGATACGCTTTTAAAACATGTCTACCTGTCCTATCAACTTTGCCGCACTTTTTCATTAAATTAATGGACTCCACAGAAAAAAACACGATAAAAAGGTATCATAACGAATAAGAATCATTTATTATAAGTGACAGCTGCACTTTTTGATCACAAAGGCAGGTCATTAATTTTTTGAACCAACGCTGCATTTTTATTATCCGCTTTCTGTGTTGTTTATTTTTAAACTCGGCAGAATGTGCAAGATTCTCCCACGTAATGAATGCAATGTTATTCCTGCTGAAGATGCAGGAATTTGCCCTTTAGAGACGATATTTTATGAATTTATTCAAAGAACTTATACATTAAATCGGTTAGATACGAGCTAAGAATATCGTTGTCGTGGTGAGTGTGTAAAATATATAAAACTAATCCTTGGTAAACTAGTTACGTAGTTTATAAATTATTTAGCACGAGAATCTTCCATCGATTAGTAATATTTGTTTGAAGTATCGATAAAATTTAAACTAATTTATTCATTAAGGTGATAAAAATGTAGCTAATGTTCCTATTAGTAATGTATGAATAATTCCAAGTTGTATTGATTTAATTTTACTGTCAAGTTATCGACTTAGCCACGAAAAAGGCATGGGGCTAAATCAAAATTTAATTTTTCAACATTACATCCGACATCTATAGACTTATTCCAGAATCCTTCAATTCGTTTAATTAAAATTCAGTTTCGAAAGTTAAAAATACTGATAAGTAGCCACTTTGTGCCTAATTTAAGTTCATAGGTCATTCTTAATTAATAGTTTTTTAGAAATACTAAATAAATAAAGAATTTGGAATTTTGTTATTTGTCCTTAATAATGATTGAATTTAATGAAATGACATAGGATTGGTAATCTTAAGCGATATAGATTTAAAATATACACAATTTTAAAATAGACGTAGTTTTCGCGTTTAATACCGGATTCCAAAATTTTTTTCTCTTACGTCACTGGACCTGCCTAAAATTTTAATGACGAACTTAAGATTACAAGCCGACATTTTCGTGAAGTTTCATTTAAATTTTTATAGCTGCAAATATTTTCAGTGGGTGTGAAGTTAAAGTGTTACATAGCTATGTGTTAAAAACATTATCGGGCTATGTTGTCAGCGCCATATTTTTACTGTCTATAAAAATATCAGCAATTTATATTTAATTCTTTAGTACTATGCAATGACCGAAAGGTAATTAACGCTTTAATAGAAGAGTTCATGAACTCCTAATTATTCAAAATAATCACACGATTTGCTTAATAGTTTTTGGTACTACGGTGGCTTATACTACACAGTAAAAAGTATGGTATTAATTTTATTTAATACCAAAATATGACGATATTTAGAGTATATAAGTCCACTTAAAAATTGTGATTATCAGTGGCATAAGAAATCAAATCAATTTAAATTACGAGTAGACATGAACTTCCAGAGATTCCAGAACAAAACACCGAGGAACATCGCTGATGCACCTTGGTATTGAAGAAATAGTGACACATACATCGGGACCTCAACATGGACACTGTAACCAACACCATTAAGAAGTTTGCTAAGAACCACGAAGAAATGTTCCATCAACATGTAAACGTCGAGGCGATCCAGCTCCTGGACGTTACAGGATTAGTAAGAAGACTTAAAAGGGTTAAACCTTTTGAATTGGTAAAAGCAATAGTTAAAAGCAGAGACTGTGCGGTAGTGTGCACGTTAATAATTAGTGTACTTATATTATATTAGCAAACTAAGGACCACTATTGGGTAAACCTTAGACTAAGTTTGAACATTATTAATTTAGGCTAGAATGAAACTGCTCATTGGTTTCAAAGACCAAATTACATTGTTATAAACTTTATTAGGGTTTAAATTTAAAAAAAAAATATATTAAAAAAATGCAAATAATAGTATAGTTTACTTTAAATTGCGCTTACATGAGCAATATGCATTTTTAAAAAATAACTTTTAACAACATTGAAGAGTGCACGAATCACGAAATCGTGAACAATTAACACTTTAATACTAACACGATTTAATAACACTCTAATGAAGTATTCACTGTATATATGAAAAAAAAATATAAGTAATGATTAGGTGAATAGTAGAATGCGTTAAACTTGTATTTGCATGGAAAAGATTATTTTTTACTATGTTTGTAAGCTATTGAATACCATAAATGATGCCACAACAGCTAAAATCGAAATTAAATATGTTTCAAAATATATTTGTATAGATCTTTGATGCATTAAACAACTTTTTTTCGCAATTAAGTCATTACATTCACCTCACATATGTTGGTTTAACAGTCCCAGTTCTTCTTGGAATAACGCTAAAATTTATCTTCATATGCACTTCCTGCAAACAAAATTCAAGCATTTAGACACTTTTATGCAATTTTATTTCCATACATAACTTTCATAAACCATATGGTATTTACGCAACAGTGACATCAAAACGTTTTAAGTTTAATATCCTACGGTTTTGATATTTTAACAACTTGAAATATGATATATTCATGTATTTATTTTATGTTACTATATTGTTTAACAAATTTTAGAAAATTCCGATTCAATATCAGCTTGCGAGAAAGTGAACTAATTAAATTTGTGATCAACTAAAACGCATGTTTTACTAGTTCATTATTAGGTCAAAATATATTTTTCATCGACATATCTAGAGGGTCTTCTCTAAAAAATTAGATAATTTATTCGTCTACTTACTACAAATATATTGCATGAATCAGCAATTACTATCTAACGTTACCCAATACTAAATGTGACAATACATTTGCTAGACCAATGTTTAAATCCATTTAAACTTCTTTGAAAACATTTATGGTATAATCAATAAAATGCCTCCTCATTAAGACAGCTAAGACGAAAGTCTACAACTGGCTTTTCTACAAAAAATATTCTTCTTGTGATAAGATAAGTGTTTTTTAATTAAACTTGCTTTTATTAAATCTGCAATATCCTCAATTGTTATTCATTTATGTGAGATAAAATTAAAGAAATTGTATGACCGCGGACAAAATTAAAGCGCACACTTGCTAATTCCCAAATTTTCTGACCCGCAATTATTGCTTGCTGTAAAAGTTTCTCAACTTTTAAACAAAGACATGATTACTACACCCATTCAATTCTGAATAAAATGGTAAATACACATGAGCAACTGTAACAGATTTGCATTATATGGTAACAATATTGTAAGTATATTAGTGTTTGTAAATTAGCGTGGGCCATGTTACTTAATGGCACACACTACAAAGAATTGCAAATTGCAAGAATTTAATTTTAATACCAAGTGATCCAACGGTGCAACAATATTTTTGTTTGTATAATATGATATAATTTGCTTTGATGACAAAGGCAGGAAGTACAGATAATTGTTTCGTTTTATTTATGGCCTACTGTTTTATTTTATGGGCTTTTTCCTCTTATTCCACAAAAAATCAAATTTGTGAAACATTCTTTTCTTTAATTTTTTACCTTAAAAAATCTAGCGTTTATTATTTAGGGAGGATATATTTATTATCTCTCTGAATACTTGATATAGTAGTTTTAATAAAAGCCTCAATTATTTAAGTAATAAATTTTATATTAATAAGTTAATTAAATATCTTTTTTTTTCGAAGAATGTCCTCTTGAAGGCTAGAACAGTTTTAAGAATCTTTTTCTTCATCAGGAGTGTTTTTTAAAAATTTATTTACTTGATTGCTTGCTACTGATAGAAAGACAAGCGTCCAACTGGTCCAGCATTACAAAAAAAAAGATTCTTACAAACATAGAAGTGTTTTTTAATTAACATCAAAATATACATTTACCCTATGTAGAGTGTAAAGATCACTAACCTATTTGGCTTATTTAAAATCATCTCTATAAAATTTCGGATGTTTAAATAAATTACTTTTCTATAGATCCAGATTTTCGGTGTTTTTCAGTACAATTTTTTTTTGTATCAAAGAATCTCATTTTTAGTATGTACAATTTATTCATCAACCTACTGTGTAACTATTTGTGAAGGCTATCAAAACACACCACCTTGTGTCAAATATTTCTATAACTACGACATAAGGATGCGCCAATGTATTTACTTATAATTTATAATAAAACATTATCTTTACGTAAACCTTGAAAAATAATCAAAAATACGAGAAAATTAGGGTAACCACATACAATTTCTTTCAATCACCGGTGATGCAAGACGTTACTTACAATAAATGTCGCGAGTATCATTAACCTTGTCAAGGCTGGTATTTTACTGAAATAAAATTAATCATCTTCTTAATTAAATATAAATAAACACAGGGATCTGTTAGTGCATATCTTCAGTTGACTTGAACTTTACTTTTATTAGTATCGAAGATGTGACTGTATTACTAAGTATGTGACTTTTAAAAACGTTCAAAGGCCAGTAGTGTGTTTCTAGGGAAGATGATAATAGTCATATCGAAAAAAAAATGGAAACCGATTAACGTACAACCCTGGAATTAAAGAAATTTTTGTGTTTGAAAAATGGAAAGCCCAATAAACACAAACTTTTGTTTATATTTGTTTAAACATTTTAGTTTATCTATTGTATTTTCGTTACAGTTTTGCTATTTGATCGATTTTCTCCGGATACAACAAAATTTAAAAGACACAGGTAGTCAGTTTGCAAATAATAGAAAGGTATTTGATATTTGTGACCTTTAAATCACTTCTATAACTGTCATGGACTTTTTAATTTTGGCGTTCGCCATTGTTAAGAGAGTGTTCAATAATATTTCTATATTATTGTTTGCTTGCATTGTCATAGCTGAATCTGCAGTATACAGAGTGTTTATAAAGGACTATAAAGTTGCAATAAATCTTTCCTGTCGTTTTTAATCTCTTCAAAGTTTTTAAAAATTAACTGTATATCCTTAATTTAGTTTTTGTGTTTAAAATTTTTGCAATTGGCTTTATTGTTTGTAGAAATTTTAAACAATATATTTGCAATGCGTAACAACTACAAAAACGTTTATAAACCGATTAAAAATATTCTTTTATTGCTCTTCAAAGTTTTCAAAAATTTTCTAACTGTGTACTTTTTCAATACTCGTTGTCAAAAATACAAAAATTTGGCAATTGGCTTCATTGCTTGTAAGAATCTTAAAGAGTATAAAAGCATTGTATAATAACTACCAAAACAGTTACAGGTGGATTAAAAGTATTTTGTTTAGCAGTTCAAAGTTTTCAAAAGTTGGCCAATACATTGCATATTCCTTATTTATCATGAAAATCCTTATTTAAAGCATTTGTGAGCTAATAATTATAACCGAAGCTATAAATTACGGGTGTTAAAAGTTTTAAGTTTAAAAGTGCAAAATATACCTACACTGCACGATTCACGTAAAAATCTTTGGATAGGGGTTTCACGTATTTAAAACATAAAACTATTAGTATTACTATTGCATATCTGGTAAAATTAAGACGAACGTGTTTTATAAACCATATTCAAACTATATTTAATCGTTCCGCGAATATGCAATCATCGATTCACTAACGAATCTATATTACTGGAAATAACAGGTCTTTGCTCTGTTATTTGTTTTACCGCAACAGTTTTTGAGAATGTTGTAACAATTACAAAATGCTTTCAACAAAAATGTTTATGCTTTATTTATGTAAGCACCAAATTTGGGTGCGGAGAAGGATATCATCTTCTGTGAAATTTACAAAACATAAAAAATATTGAGGGTAAATCCAGCTGTAGTAAAACAAATTAATTTTTTTTTTTTAAATTTCCATTTGTCTAAAAGGGTCCCTGTTGAGTCTTTGTTATTATTTATTTTAACGAAATGCTCATCATAAAACATAACTGTATTATGATTCATTGGTACATGGTCGTGATTCGTGATTCCTGAGCTATATGTTAATGATCCTGTGTATGTAAACAAAGCCATTAACGAGTATCCGTTTTGTAATAAAAAAAATCGTATCCGTATTAACCGATCTGTAATAACGAGCTTAAATATCAGTTACTTCCAAGCACCACCGCGAAAACGGATGGACCGTTCGAATCAAGACATCCTTGGAAGCAAAATCCGCATTCTAGTCTACGAAACAATTGCCATCTAGCAAATGCTAGTAGTATTCACACGGGAATAATCTATTCTGCAGCAACGGACTCATCCTCAGCCTAGAAAAAATCACGACTGCCGCGACCTTACCTTTAAACTTTCACTTGTTCGGAATCAGCATTGGTTAACATAGCCAACCTTATTCTAACGTTGGATGTCTTACCGATATTCTGTGTAACACTGACATTTGATTGTGATTTTATGTAATAGTGAAGATTAATTTTGTTTAAAAAAAATCGGGTCGCCTCTGATGTTCACTGTTTAAACAACTGAACGACGAATCTATTTCGAGCTTGCGTTGTTTTCAAACCAGACGACTATTCACCAATTTCTCTCGACTAGAGGATCACTATTAGTTTAATTAATGTTGATTCGTTGTTTAAATAATAGGATTACTTAAAGTTTTATCTTGATAAATGCCGCAATCCATTATGTCACCAGCTAATAATAAAAACCAACGAAAATTATGAAGGCAAATTTCTCCCATTCGAGTTACGTGTGATAATAATACATCCAACACCGAGGAAGTAACGTTTATCTAATTATATTTTCACATGCGTTTTAATTTACATCAAAGTATCGCTTTCCGAAGATTCGTGTTTCAATTGTTTAAAAAATGCGGACGAATTGCACGAACCGGTCTGAAAACAAATGCTTCATCACCCACTTCGCTTCAAAAATAATGTATTGCCCTCCATTCACTTAATTTTTGTCCATCTTGAAGGAGAAATCGAAAAAGAATATGGTTCACCTACAAGACTAATTAAAAAATGGCGACCGTAAATAATTTTTATTTATGGTTTTGAAAATGCAAGCTAAAAGAAAAAATTCTGCGCACTGCATCAGAATTATTACAACTGAATTTGATTAACATTCTGTTAATTCATTATTTAATATTAATAATTTAATCGGAATTTATTGATAATATAAATTGGTTTTACACGATATTAAATACTTTTAAAATTAATTTCTGTTCTAAATTAACCATTAAATTTAGATATATGTCGTTTTTTTCCAAAACCATGATATTATCACAAAAAAATCTCTTGTAAAAATATTAGACCAGTTTCAACTCCTGGTTTCTTCGTGTGGAGCAATCTTATTTGTTTATTTAAATGCTACTGACAAAGAAAAGTGTCGTAAAGCTGGTATATTATTTGTACTAGATTCGTTATGAAAAATGTAACTAATCTACTTATTAAAACTTATGTGACAATAGAAAATTACTCAAATGATGTGAGTATTTATAAAACAATATTGATTTAGTTGTAAGGAATTTTTTAATATTAAAAAACAACCTCCCCAATTTAGGTCCAAAATATAACCTAAATCGAACGTGGTCCTTTCGATGTACCAAATTAAACTAAATAAATAAATCAGTCCTTGCATGACATCGTATAACACAAGATATTTAATAGCTGTTAAAAAAGTTAGGATATTGAATTAAGAAATAGAACTATAATAAAGAATATCAGGAAGAGAAGAAGGTTATATTTTAAATACAAATAGTTATTTATATATTAAAACTTCAAACTGAGGTAGTTTTACAATAACGTTTTGAATTCACAGGTAATTATAACAGCTCAGGTAAGTGAAATATGTAATTTAAATATGTATGGCATCAATTTTAATCAGAACACTTTGAATAAGTTAAACACAGCAGACAGTATTTTAAAACAGTAATACTTTGTGCATGTGGATTTAAGTTTTCATATGTTCTCTTACTTGACAACGGCTTTCAAATCGGCCTTTTCTAGTGAAAAAGGTACAGGAAAATTGCTCATAACATGCGCTAATTAAATCGTGCAGATAACACGCTATATCCTGTTGTTTTTAAGGAACATAAAAGTTATTTAACATGCGGAAATCCGAGGACTTTTTATTTAATCAATTACGCGATTTTAAGATTGTATTCTATTTATCCAAGACAACCTATTTATTACTCGGAAATAATAAGTGCCTGTTTCAAATCTAATTACGCGAACACTTAAAAAGTGATGCGTTTATCGTCTAATTACAGGATGCTCTTACACAAAATTGTAGCTTACATCACCTGGACATTATTTTAGGAACCGTTACTGCTTTTTTTAGATTGTTAGTGTATGAATTTTCTTACCGTAGTGTAATAACTATTTAATTTCTTTATTACCAACAATTTGTGGACCATTTCAACTGTTTGGAGATGAAATTGTTAGAATGAACAAGCGAAGCGTTGTTATGTTCTGTACACAAAGAAACATGAGCTAAACAGAACATTTAAGTCAATTTAATTAGATTTTGTTACATTGTAAGTCAACGTTATGGTTTTTTATGACCGTTTATTCTAGCAATAGAAAAGGAAGATCAAAAAATGCAGCCTTGGCAGCTTCACAGCTATTAGCATTTTCCATCAACCCGTAACCTTTACAAAGAAATACGCTTCATCTTGTACCACAATCCTAAATGTACTTACTCAAACTTGCAAGTGTAGATTTAAACAGCGTTAAATACTAAACGACTTTTCAATAATACTTAAATGTGAATGTTTTGCTGTTCTGAGTACTTATTAAATAGAAAGATAATTGTTTGTTCTAAGCTTTCATTGCGATAAAACAGTTAAGTTAGTTTTGTACTGTTACTTGTAAATACATAGCTTCTTCATTACTCACAAAGGTGCGTTTTCCGTCATAATTATTTCAGTAAATTAGCAATAAATTATTTTATTTTATAGACCATAAACTATGAGGATCTTGGAAGATTCGCTACATTCTCGATATTATTTAAAAACACCCATAAACTTGTCATAGTATAAATAGAGTTAATCGTATTTATGTCTCTTAACAATAAATCTTTAATTTTCCAACTTGAATTTATATTTTTTTAAATTATTTAAGCACTTGGTTTATTGCATAAAACAATTACTACACAAATCCATTCTTCATTACTTGTTAGTTTAGTAATCAGTTATTTTATTAGCTCAGAAAAATTAAACCAGTTCGAATTTTAACAGCCCAAAGCTTCTTCCAACTGTTTGTATCATGGTGCATAACTTTTCTTTGGCACATCCACAAAAATAAATCCCGTTTGCCTTGACAACCACTCTCATCTTCATTTTATTCTAATTAAGTGTTAAACTTTGAATCTCCTGATGCCAAATTCATGAAAACTCATCGTTTATCTGAAATCTCATGGCTAATCAAACAGAACATTATCATAAATTACTAGTGTGTGTAATAAATACTTTGCAAATAGCTTCTTGATCATATAATATCGTGCAAGTTAACTAGAGTGCCCACTCCAATCGTGACCAAAGCAAGGTTTTGTTACATCCATACGTACATCCTACAAATGGTTGATAAATATAATTGAAAAAAATGAGCAATAACTGTTTAATAGAATTGAAAATGAATTAGTACGAAAAATGTAATATTTCCTAGTTTGGTGACGGTGTGTAGCCTTTAACTTTCAAAAGTTAATTGTTAATAAAAAAAATTACACACAATTAACAAAGCAAACTATAGTTAATTAATGTATTTATGCTGTGAATGTGTTAGCACAATTTATTTACTCAGTACAAATTCTTTGGTGCATCGATTTTATGTTGTGAAGCTTTAGAAGCTAGCAGTAATATTAGGATTAAAATTGGGTTGTGATTTCTAGAAATTAAACCAGTAAATTGGCAGAAAAAGTATTAATACATTTATTTAAATTAAAAAACGACACTAATTTACAAATCTTTAATCCTATACCAAAACTATTTTATAATTTTGGTAAAAATAACTAGAAAAATCGATGCTTTGTGTAAAAATATCTCTTAACGTTTCACTAAACTTCTTATAAAATTGTGTGTGTGTCTAGAACATTAAAAAGATGAAATGGTTACTGATTATTTAATAAAATGTTAACATCTTCTCAAAATATTATTATTTTCAGGAACTGTTGACTTGGAAATTATTCGTACCTATTTCTAAAAAACTGCTTGCGTGTATCTGTTAAAATACTAAATATATTTACAAAAATTTAGGAGTTTTGGACTCGTTAAAAATTAACGAACCATTAAATGTTAAAAAAATTGGAATAATATGAATGTTTTTAGAATCCACAGGTTTTTAAAAATGTTTTTTTTAAGCGTCCAACGAACGATAAATACATAAAAACACTACAAGAAAACTTAACACTTACTGTTATTCTGTGGACCAAAATATCAATAACATTAAGTAGTAAATTATTTTAAGCTGGATCTTGTTACAATGATGATTTTAATATTCATTTATTGGTTTTTTTAGAATGTTATTATTTCTAAATGTTTCTTGTTTTACCATTTATGAAAAAACATCAACGCTTTTGATAACAAAAAGTTTTAAAACCGGTATAACTTCAGTAATAGTAGCCAAGTCGTGACATTCTGAAATTAATTTGTATCTTCAATATTTAAATTTTTGTTGTAATAATTTGTCATTGTCAACGAATTATTTTATTCATAATTCTATCGTGTTTAATAAAAAAGCAAGAAATTTTTGTCAGAAGATAATCGTTAAGTGTTTTGCTATTTTTAAACAGCTCTTGGTTATTACATGCTGTCTGTCTGTGTGCTTGTCACTTCGTCACTTCGTCAATTAATCAATTTATTTTGTTTTTTTTTGTGCTTGTATTGTACAAATCATGAAAATTGTGCCACAATATGCTTATTTGATAAATATTAATTTTGAATGATGAACATATTTACATGCATTGTGGAATAAAAAATTGTTTTACATCGTTTATCAATGCAATTGTTTTCAAAACTTCGAAAAAAAATTGAAAATCTTTAGGATATGTCAACCAAAAATTGCACAATTATAAATATTTTTGATTATTTTCATCAAAATGTTGGTTGGATGAAAGTAAAAGTGAGCATGTTATATAACTAAAGAAGAAAAATACCCCATCTTGACCCACCTATGGGATAAAACGGGGCAGAGTTCATGTGTTTCTTTCAATTTGTGTATTTCTGAATTATTATTACTAAATTGTTAACCAAAAATCGTTTCCATTTCTTTATCGGATAATAAGGAATTGATATTAAAAAAACTAAAGTATTGCTTTATTTGATGTAAAATATAAGTCCTGAAAAGGCAAGACGCTGAGAAGACCTGTCATAACATATGCTATGGAAAAAATAACAATAAATAAGAAAGAAGAGGAACACCTAAAAATAGTGGAAAAAAGTAATGAGAGCAATACTAGGACCTAACGTAACAACAGATTTTTTTTAACTGTATTGTTTTATTGCACCTAGCTACTTTAGCCAACCAGCAATATGTCTTTATGATAGTTCTACTTAAGTTAAGAGTCCACCCGTTGGTGTCTTCTTTTTTTTTTCTGTATTCTTGTTTTCAAGAACGACACTTTACACAACCGCACAGTGCTCTGCTTTACACTAACTCGCTAACTCAAACGGCTTGGTCCGTTTAAGCCTTCTCACTAGATGTTGGTTGTCCAAGAGCTGCAGGGCTTCGGTGTTGATGTGATCATGCAGCCTTTGTTCATGTTTGTTGGCAAAGTTTTGGATTTCTTCGTCGACTGTTGGCATCCTCAGGTCCCTGTGGAGGTCGACATTCCTCACGTACCACGGGGCATCCACAATTGCCCGGAGTACCTTATTTTGGAATCGCTGTATTATTTTAATGTTCGTTTTACCAGCACACCCCCAAAGCTGTATGCCGTAGGTCCATACTGGCTTCAGTATTTGTTTGTATATTAGAAGTTTATTTTCAATTGAAAGTTTAGATTTCCTATTCATTAGCCAAGATAGTTTTCTATATTTGATGCCTAGCTCTTCGCGTTTTTTTTTAATGTGTTCTTTCCACTTTAATTTAATGTCCAGGTTCATGCCTAAATATTTAGCTGTGTTAGAATGTGGAATTCTGTTGTTGTTTAATATCACTGGCAGGTGTTCTACTAATCTTTTATTTGTGAAATTCACTTGCACTGTTTTAGTTTCATTTAGTTTGATGCGCCATGTTTTAGTCCATTCGAGGATTTGATTTGTTGCGTTCTGGAGTTTATCTGTTGATTGTTCAATAGTTGTTCCGATGGCTAGAATTGCGGTATCGTCGGCAAAAGTGGCTACTTTCACATGTTGTGTTTGTGGTATATCAGAAGTGAACAGCAAGTACAGTATCGGGCCAAGGACACTACCTTGGGGTACTCCGGCTTTGATTTCTTTGAATGTGGAATATTCTTCATCTTGTTTCACTCAGAAAATCCTATCTGATAGATAGGATTTTAGGATGTCACAGTATTGCTTTAGTAGAGATTTGTTTAGCTTGTGTACTAGGCCTTCGAGCCATACTCTGTCAAAGGCCTGGGCTACGTCTAGAAATAATGAAGAGCAGATCTTTTTTTCCTCAAGTGCCTTTTCTATTTCGTGTGTTATTCTGTGCACTTGATCGATAGTGGAGTGCTTGCTTCTAAATCCAAATTGGTGTTCAGGTATTAGGTTTTTACTGTTTATAATTGGTTTCAGTCTTTTCAATAAGAGTTTTTCAAATAATTTAGATAAGACTGGTAGTAAGGATATTGGTCTATAGGACTTAGCATCATTAGGTGGTTTCCCAGGTTTGGCTATCATTATGACTTCAGCGACTTTCCACATGTAACAACAGATGGAGAAGTAAGACTGAGAAGGAAGAAAGAAATAGAGGAAGAACTCGGAAGAGAAAATATCATTCGACACATTAAATTACAACGATTACGATGGGCAGGACACCTCATGAGAAGGAAACCAACAGAAATGATTAGGAAGATAACACAATGGATCCCTTTTTGACCCAGGAACAAGGGAAGACCAAGGAAAAGATGGAGAAACGCCCTGGAGGAAGATATAAAGGCATTTGGAATAAATGACTGGAAATCGAAATGCAGATAGGAAAGAATGGAAGAAAATAACGGAGACAGCCAGGACCGACAACAAGCTTTGAAAAATCAAAGAGAGAGGAGCGATACACCTTAATAAATGGATTTAAAAAACGCCTCGGCGTTAGCCATAATCCTGAGGATTATACGGCTCAATGAAGGCAAGACGTTTAATTATTTTATTATTACCGAATATATTATATTATAGAATATCCTGCAGCAGAAACATTGAATTTTGACCTTATATTTCAATTATTTCATACAACATTATGAAACAAAGGTCCCTTAAAAAACAAATGAAAGCAATATCCCACAAAATGCATTTTACAACCTGGCCTTCGGGCGCATGATACCAAAGATTAATCACCAAATAATGAATGGACTAAATTATTTAACGCAATGTGCTACTACCATGCGTATTTATAAAGGTCGAGCTAAAACAATCCCAAGCTAATTACATCTCTTACCATGCAATTAACGAGTTATTTATTAGACGAAAGAAACGATGTTACTTAAGCATAACCACGCATACCTAACAAGAATCCCCCCATTTGCAAGAAGTAGCCTACGGCAAGCCCCCTTCTTAAGAAGATGCCCTTTCACTAAAACATCTCCAAGATGAGTCTGTGAGCTTCAGTCTGTAGCTAACTTGCAAACATGAGGGATGTTTATATTTTTCTATTATTAGGTAAGTACCATGAATTAAATCAAGAGAAAAAAGTGAAAATTATCGTTTAAAACGACGTCTTTAAAAAGGTTTTTGTGTGGTGCATAATAAATATAATCAAAGTGCAACGCTTTTAGTTGGATTTGCATAATGCGGCGGTTTTAAAATGTGTTGTGGACGAAGATGATAAGCGCTTTTGTAATTGTTTATAGCGGTATCGTGAGTATGTTATTTCATAAGTTGTTTGCCTCTACATGAATGACGTGCAGACGGAACTGTAAAAACAAGTGAACGCTACACGTATTATTCAGACGCGTTAATGAACTCATTGTTTATAACAATTGCAAGTCAGAAAACCAATTGATTATATGTTTACTGAGCTTACGAAACTAATTCGTTTTCATTCATAAAAGTATCTATGTAAGCGATTGTGGTTTCTTCACGAATTTTTCAAAGATTAAATAACTCTTCTGTGTCAAGTATTATAGCAGAATTTTTTCCGAAGCAATGATGAGAAAATCTGTGCACTTTGCATGTTCAACAATTGAAAACAAGAGACTGTCTGCGTCCGCGAGCGTTAGTGTGTGAAATGTTTTATTATATAACCATTAGTGAAAAATTTTCACGTTATACAATGCAGCATTATGAGTTATTCCCAGGCAGATATCCAACTCTGTGAGTTTTACTTAACAACGTAATGTGATTTTATCGTTACATGAGAGTAAAAGTTCTTTATGCGTTAATTTAACAGCTTCTGTGCTAATTTCTGATATTCAAACTTTAATTTAATTAATAAATGTCAAGGAAGTAGGGAAATGTGGGCGTTATAAGGGCCTAAATACTCAAAAATATGCCTGTGTTAAAACTGATTTATCTATGCAAATTTACTACTAAATTTAAACAATAAAAATGCAAGGAAATAATTTAAAATTTCCAAAATTATGCTAATGTTAAATTAAAAATTTAATACCCGTTTCTAAAATTGTATTTGACTTTTAAATGTATAATTTGCATAATAAGATGCAGGAGATAATTCAAAAAATATGTTATTGATGAAAATAAATTATAAGCGAGCTACTAAAATTGTATTTTAGTTTAAAATATATTGAATAGTAATAAAAAACTCCAAGGAAAATTTTAAAAAATACGCCAATGTTGAAAATGAATTTAAAAAGTTGCCTTTAAATTTGTATTTTTGTTTCAAATACATATAATATGCAAGAAAATGCATACAAAATCTGTTTAGGTAAAAACTAATATAAACAACCGATTATAAAATTGTATTTTTGTTAAAAATACATGTTTGCAAAACTAAAAAGCTGGAAAAATTTGCTTATGTAGAGAGTTAATTTAAATACATCCCTTAAAAATTGGATTTGGATTTTAATGACATGAATTTGCAACGTACAATTAAAGAAAAAATGTAGAAAAAATGCTTAGCTTAAATATAAATTTTTATTTTCGTTTTTTACATCAAACTTTTGCAAAATAAAAATTTAAATGGATTTAAATGTCATAAACTTTACGAGATTTAAAATTTTGTTCCCTTAAGATTAATAAATTACTTGAAACTACACTTAAACCGCTATTTTGAAGATAATTTTCACGATTTTGGTTCAAATGTTATATCGGTTGGATGCTAACGTCTGCGCTTTTATTTTTAGGAATGTGTGCGGGATGGGGCACCGCCATATTCTTAAATAACAGACCATACCCTAGATATAGTTTAGAAAGTATGCCAGATACCGAATTTTCCTGTAGGGAAAAAATATTAGGAGGATACTACGCCGATCCAGAAACGCAATGTCAGATGTTCCACATCTGCGTTAAGGTCGCCGGAATTGGGGTAAGAACGAGTAATTTTAATTCATTTCAAGGCCCCGTTGCTCAAATATTAATTTCGAAACGATTTCCAGATACAAGATTTCCGTTTCCTGTGTCCAAATGGCACCGCTTTTGATCAAGATCATCAGATATGCGCTGACTGGGACGACGTCGATTGTGATGCGACTACTCTTTACTATTCCAGTGACAACTTCGACCTTTACCGCATCGGTTCAGGTACTTTCACTTTCCTAAATGCTTGTGCAGGATGTGTAAAAAGTCCAGCTGCGGTAAAACATCTCTGAACTTAATAAACAACAATTTTTAACAGGACGGCGCCCACACGCGTTCACCGAAGCTAATTACAATGGATTAAAAAAGTGTTTGCCTCATATAGGATGTTACAAATATGTAATAATATACAGGGTGTCCCAGATAAAACTCCCCATCACTGCATCTTTTTTATTTTGAGAGCTAGAGCATTGGTGTTTTTTTTTTACATAATATTTTCCAACTTACAAGTTCTCTGTAGACACCAAAAGTTTTTTTGAATCCTTTGTAGATAACTTTGATGAAGACGTTGTAAATGCTGCTTCGTTCAAAATTTTATCTCCATCAAGACCCAAAATATTGGGCCGTTTCCGGAATTTTACACACCCTGCATATTTTCTGGTTACTTGTAATGAGCTAAGCTTATCGTTCATTTTAGGTTTTGAATCGAAAGCCATGAAATATGGCGAAGACGAAGAACCATTCGCGTTGCAAAGAGCAGAAACTGGAGATGTAAGAATAAACAGGGAGCATCAATCGCAAAAAATTAACCAACAGAAGGAATACAACACAGCTCCTCCTCGCAATTACAACACCCATCACCACCAGTCACACCGGCCACAACAAAGAACCTACACCAACACAAACACTAACAACAACAACAACAAAAACACGAATAGTGAAGATAACAGCGAAAAGGAAATATTCAAAGGTTCCAGTAGCTCCAACTTCTTCAACAACCGCAACGGTGGCAAGGAAACTGAAGATGATGACGAATACGATACCAGCAACGTTAACGCAAACCAGGATTTCGACCGCACCCAAAGACGGAAGACAGTTCGCAAACAGAGCAGAAGGCCAGTAAGCCAGAACGAAGATGAAGCAACGTACGACGAACAAACTCCAAGATCCAACAGACCAACAGGTTTCATCAACAATTTCGCTGGAAGCAGCTACGTACCTACGACATCACGATCAGTTTCAACGACAAACGCCATCGACAACGATCAATACACAACAGCCATTAACAACTACAGAGCCAGACAGCGTCAACGTGTTAATAACGACAGACGATACAACAACGCCGAAAATTTCAGACAGAACAACGCAAGAAACTATGACGACAATAACGAACAATACAACAACAACAACAACAACAACAACAATAATAACGCACAGTCAACACAATACGTTGCCAGTACGCCAGCTCCTTTCCGCCAAACACAACAATACAACAACGCACAAAACAACAGACAAAGATTCACTACTGAAGACGATGGCCAGTACCGCCCAACAACTCCCAAACCAGACCCTGACGGTACAGAAAACTACCCATCATCATTCCCTGTGGTAACAAAGAAAACTCCACTTAAACAAACTCAAAATTATCCAACTACTGCTGCTCAACCACAAACGTACAGACCACCAACGAAACAAACCGAATATTACCCATCAAATCCACCACAAAGACCAACAAATCAAAACACTCAGTACACGCCACCCAAACAAACAACAGCTCCTCAACAACCAGCCCAGACTTTCAATAAAGTCCAGCCGGTCCAACAAGCTCCACCCAAACCACAAAACAATAACCAGTATTCCTCACCCGTTCCCACAAACAACAACAACAAGAACACACAATACTATAACACAGAATACGATGTTGCCAAAGTTAAGAGTACAAAACAAGCTAACACGACACCATTAGCCAACCAAGGTAGCCAACAATACAACAATTACGATTCAAAGAAACAAACAACACCGGTTAAACACACTGATAACTCTCCAACCACTTTCTCGCCCAAAACATCACCATTCAGAAATCAAAAAGACACACAGCCAACCACTTTTGCACCAAGAACCAATTTCGCGTACACACAGCAAAGCCAACAACCAACACAATACAACAGTCAAAGTACACAACAACAAAACACACAGTATACCAGTCAAAACACACAAGGTAATCAAAACACTCAATACAACAACCAGAAACAAACAACACAAGGTAGTCAAAACACTCAATACAACAACCAAAAACAAACAACACAATACAGTCAGTCACCTTCCACGAATTACAACAGTCAATCACCTTCTACTAATTACAAAAACCAATCGCCTTCCACCAATTACAACCAACAGTACGACAACTCTCGTTCAACAAACGCTCAATCTACCTACAGCCAACAACCAAGCACAAACAGACAGACAACTCAGTACAACTCAACACCACAACAAAAACCCACAACACAATTCACTCAATACACACCAACAGTACCAAAAATAACGACACCATTTGTACAATCAACAACACCTGCAGCCAGCAGATTTTCGAATCGTTTTGACGAAACTCAATACGACGACGGCTCGTACGATCCCAAGTTTGAGAGCGACGATCAGAGCAAGGGCAGATCAAGCACACGTGGCGAATTCTTGAACACAGCTTCCAGCACCAACATCGCAAGGAGTCGTAACGAGTACTCCCAAAGCACGAAAAATCAAATCTCCACGACCCAAAAACCAAGGCCATTTTCCGTGACACCCAACTCACCACAATACACTGACTTGACCAAAACCACAAACAAAGTCAACCCTAGTACGAAAAATGTGCCAAAACTTGTTGAAAACGCTAGCAAAGCGCCGTCAAAATCAGCCAAAAAGGGCAAAGATTACGATTATGCATATTACGACACGAATGTTGGTAGTGAACCAGACTATGATGTAGGTACTGAATTCGCGAAAAAACCTAAACAGTAGTTTTATTTAGTTTTAGTAATTAGTTGTTTAATATTGTTTTCCTGTTTTTTTTTGCGCAAATTCGATTTGAGATTCTTCCAGAAAATGATTGAAAATTTGACGATATTTTCGATACAAACTACTTTCATACTTTGCCCCAAAGTATTTTAAGTTGTATATATTGTACTATTTTATTAAAATAAATTAAAAAGTTATTACCACATCGTTTTTATTTTTACTTTAAAACAATTATATTCTATTAGAAACAGCTCAAGAAATTATTTAATTACAATTGTTTCTCTCTTTGTTCTTAACAACAAAAAGTAAACGAAGTACAAATAACAGTTTTTTTTGTACTTTTATATAGCAGATTTTCGATTAAAAATTTGTAAATTTTGAAACTTTTGATGTTTAGTTTCTTTTAAAACTATTGAGATAATTTAGTGCCCTATGTCACTTTTATATATTGCTCTGGTTTTAATTTAAAATTTGAAATCGTTAAATTAAAAATTTAGAAGGTTATTAGTGCTCAAAATCTCGATTAACCTTGATTGTTCTCAAAAAATTCTGCCCTTCGCAAATGATTAAAATGAATTGAAGATTCCAAAAATGTAATAATATACAGAGTTTTGTGTTTAATAATCAATAGTTGGTTTAAATATTCAACACCCTGTACATGCCATTTTTAAATACATTTTAGTTGCTCTTTATAGTCTTTTCGAACACCGTATTCTTGTAATTAGAATCGAAGGTATTAATTTTAAAATAAACTTTTTTTACATTGTCAATATTGATGAGGTTTGAATCGAGTGTTTTAAATGAATGTAAATAACATGTAATTTAGCTATAACAAACTTTTAACAAAAGTGAATTGGAGATTCATAAATATAGGAGTTGTATTTGAAAATTAAAAGTTAGTGTCAATTTTGAACACCCTGTATATACTAAACAAATTTGCAAATGCTTCGTTGACAGCTTTGACCAAGTCCTTTCAAACGCCTTATAGTTTTGAATTTTATGTTAAATAAAACGGGTGATATTAATTTTTTTACAAAAACCGTGTATACGTCAAAAAATGGTGGAGGTACCAGATAATTATTACAGAGTTTTAAAAAATGCAAAAATCTTGAAAACCGTTCAATTTAGCTACAACAGTTAATAAAAACGAATTAAGGATTCTAATAATATACAGGGTGTTAATGGAGTCTACATTTATTTTAATTGCAGTTACATGAATACAAGTACGTGAAGCGAGTTGCATAACATCACATCAAAATACTTCGTAAAACTAGTTCAAGAACAAATCTAAACATTTAATAGTTTTTTACACAATCATTTTTTATTTCTTAGGTTACATCTGGTATTTATTGCACGTTTATAAAATATTGGGATTAATAAATTACGGTGCTCATTTATTTAAACAAATAATTAATTTCTTTGTTGTAGAATTTACTTATTGCTTTATATTTTTAATAGAATTGTAATCAAAAATATTCAGATTAATAGATTTAACTATAGTTAAATCTTTTATAATTTTTAGTGTAAAATTGAGCCAGACTCAAAATACATTTTGTGAACTTTCTTTTTTCTTTGAAGACTTATTGTTTAAAAAGTGTTTAAGTCATAATTGCGTACCAATAATCACTGTATAAATAAGACTAATGTAATATAGTATGATTTATTTAAATACAATATACAATTTATAGAACATTTATTCTATGAGTATTTATAAAAAAAGTTAAATATCTTATTACATCTTATACTAATCACGATCTATTAAAAAGAAAATGCGCACAGATTCTTTTTAACAGATCCGAGAAGAGAGCTTTACAAAATGACTAAGATTGTAAAATAAAGTACTATCAAGTTTACAAACATCGTGAAGGCTTCGTTTTGGTACAAATCAATTTTTCGTCGTCAAAATATGTGCCCGAATCACAAACAAATTTCATATCGAGCCGCTGATTGTGTGAATAACCTTTAGTGCAGTAGTGAAAAAGCCTACAGTCTCTGGGATCCGAATAGAACTGATTAATTTCTTTGTTGAAACAATTAAACATAAAAAGTTTATTAACTGTCTGTTTCCTTAATTGTACCCGAATTAAGCTAGAGAAGGGAGTTGTGGGTAATAGTTTTTTGGTAACTTTTGCTCGCGTAGGATTGGCACTTTTTAGAAGTGGAGCGTCCGTGGTTGGAAGCTCCTGAGACGCGTCTTCTTCCACGTTCGTGGATGAAGACGATCTTGCTGTTCCTGGGTTCAACTGTACTTTATCTAAATCTAAATTTACACCTAAAGTGTGACTTGTTGTAGCAGCAGGAGTGACATAATTATCTGGTAGTGTGCTTGGGATTTCTGTGGAAGGTTTTATTACAGAATTTGTGACTTTGTTTATATGGTTTGAAGTTTTTCTTCCTTTGTGGAAAATATTCCTCAAAGCGCCAATTACACGCGTCCTTTTCTGGTCTTCTTCCGGTGTGGTATACGCCACCGTCGTTGTTTCTTTGACATCAGGATCACCACTCCCATCCGTCGTTGCTAAAATCGTACTAGGTAACGTTTGAGTGACACTGGAAGTTTCGGTTGTGGTCTCATGGTTTTCAGACTCGTAGTAGCCTCCGTCGTACATTAATGTGCTGGACTCATCCGGTTCCGTTTCTGTCGTCCCTGTTACTTCTTGCGTGGTAGTTTTATTTTGTTTAGGAGGGATATTCTCGTGGTAAAAGGATTCATCGGGAGCTGAATAATGTCTCCGGTCTATTTCTATAGCGTTTTTATAAATATCTTCTACGCTTTTAGGTGGATTTTTTGCGTTGCGCATTATTGCTATTATAACTAAATCTGAAGTTGTTTGTTCTGTTGTGTCTAACACTTGTGTGCTTGTTATATCTTCCAGATTTGTAGTACTAAAACTGCTAGTGTTAATTAAACTTTGCGTGGTTGTTTCTTCTTCTAAATTATTTAAAGTAACAGTTGTTGGTCTGCTTAAAACCGAGCTCTCTGTGATGGAATCTAAATTAGGTTTTGCTGTGCTGTACGTTGATAGGTCTTCAATACTTTCTTCTGGAGGATTAACGTCTGTGGCTGTGATGGGTGGTTTCACTGGCCTTCTTGTTCTAATAGGGGGAATCCTTTGTTGAGAGGTATCTTTTCTCTTGTAAGGCCCTTGTTGATCTCGTCTTTTATACCACGGAGCTCTAGTTCTTAAAAACTGGTACCTATTAGTAGAAGTTATCGGGACTGTTACATTTTCCGCTGTTGAAAAACTTGTTGCAGGTTTAGTTACATCCGGAACAGCAGTTTGGCTGTAGTTCTTTGATAGTTCAGCAATATTAATAACATTAGGAGCTGTTACGGTTTCTATGGTACTCTCTGTGTTGGTTATAGTGGTAAGATGTGCAAATTTAGCCTCTGAAATGCTTTTCGTGGTGGCTTCTATGTCCTGTATTATTTTTTTTAGTTGATCTCCCGAAAAATCAGCGTTTGTGCTGGTTGTAGTTTTATATGAATTTTCTGTTGTGTCGCTAAAGTCTACAGTTACTGGTAAAGCACTGGTTACAGAATAAGGTATTGTTAGCAAATAAGCGTTTTCATCGACGTGTTTTCTGCTTCCTCGATTTAGTGAATGTATTCGGGCAGGGCGAGTTCGCTTCCTGGGTTCGGTCCTCTCCGACGGATGGCTTAAAATATTTTCAGTACTTTTAGGTAATGTGTGGTAGTCATCTGTGGCTTCTTCACGTTCTATCAGTTTTGTTGTTTCTGTTACTGCTAATTCTGTGGTAGCATCAATTTCGTCTGTGCTTATTTTTGTAACGCTATCATCCACTTTGATTGGTTGCGTGGTTTTTTCATTATTATCCGTAAAAAGCTCATGGTAGCTTTCAGTTATAGCTGCAACCGTAGTTTTCGTTTCTGCGTTTTCAAATTTATTTTTAACTGGGTTAGCTTCTAGTGTTATTTCTTGGTTTTGAATATGGGGAACATTTATTTTTGTGCCATTTTCGAGTAGTTCATCGCTTTGTGCCTGTTTATCTGTGTCTGCATTGGCCTCTGTTGTTGGTTCTTGATAAGTTTGTGGCTCATAATTGTCATCCACGTACTCAGGAACCGATTGTGAAGATTCATTGGAATTTTTTGAGTCTGTTAAGGCTTCTTCGCTATATTCGGCGCTTGATTTTGATTTGCTTGCGTCTTCTTTGCTTGCAGAATCTATGTAATATTCTTGGGATTCAGAGCGAGAATTTTCTTTTACATTATTTTTTTCTTCGCTTTGGCTGCTGTTAGCTGCTTCGTCACTATAATATTCTTCAGATGATGGTAGCTTATGTCTTTCAGAAGATTCTTGTTGATGATCAGATTTGTTTTCTAACTTACTGTTTTTAATTTCTTGGTTTTTATTAACGTATTCTTCAGAGTCGGTTCTAAGTTTTTTATCAGAGGAGTTTTTATGCACTTCGGCTGACGTTTCTTCATTACTTTTGTTGCTACTTATGCTTTGGTCCACGTAGTATTCTTCGGAACCGGAAGTTGGTGCCGGCTCAGCCGAACTAATTTGTTCTGAGTGGCTAGGATTTCCTTTCCTTCTGCTATTATTTTCTTCGCTGTAGTAGTCTTCTGAAGCAGAAGTTGATTGTGAGCTTTCCTTTTTTATCGTGTTATCTTTAGCATGAGGATGTTTTTCTTTGCTATCGTCGTCTACATAATATTCCGAGGAATATGAATTTGCATTACTTTCTTTACTCGAATAATCACTATTAACTCTAGCGCTGTTTTGTTTAACAAGATCATCGTTTTCGACACTATCCTGGTCTATATAGTATTCTTCGGAGTTGCTGTTAACTTCCTCGCCAGGTTCCTTTTCGCTGCTTTCGTAACTCTCTCGTATTTTATCGAGATTTCGATTTCGTTTTGATTGTTTTTTGTGGACTACGCTGGAGTCCTCTTCGTTCGAAACGTCTTGAAACTTAACTCTGCCGCGGGTTTTTGAGTGCTTTTGATTTTCTTTGTGGTGGTTTTGCCCTCTGTTGCTGTGATCTTCATCGGAACCGACCGATTGAGAATAATTTTCCAAGCTTGGATTTATATTGGCTGATGCATCTTGCGATGAGAATTCTTCGTTGATTTCGGTGATCAGTTCTGAAGCGACTGGTATGGAAATTTTGGTCGTTTTTTCTTGGTTAGCGTACCAGCTGAATAGGAATCTTAGAACATCGATGGCTTGTTGTTCGTTTTGGATTATCGCACCGTCTTTTTTCTTCGCGGCGCTCCGCTTATGTCTAGTGTTTTTGATTTTAGGAACATCATGATAAAACGGGTCTAAGCCCACATCTTCTTCTCTGTAATCGTCGTAGTTTTCAGGACCGATCCCAAACAAATGCCCGGCGCCGATGGTGCCCAGAGAGTAATTGAGACGTCGTCCGCTGTTATCACTGACACTCGCGCTAGCACTGATTATTATCCTAGGCGGCTGGTGGTCGTTCGAAGTGAATCGTTTCGTTTCGATGTGAGGATTTAGGCTGAACGGCGCTGGCGAGCTGAACGTTAAAGATGGGAACGATGGAAGATGAGGTAACGGAAGCTGCAAACGCGGTGGTTTTTCCGTGCGTAGCTGGTGATAATAAATCGGCGATTTTTGTGGGGAGTATAGCGTGTGGCTTCTATACGTGGTTGGTGCTGGGAAGTTGGTTTTAACAGGAGTTTTGCTGGAGACGTGGTAACGGAAACCACCGCTAGCGCTTGGTACGTTTCTATTTGGTTGGTACGACTGATCTTCTGCTGTTGGAGGTCGTATTTGGCCTATGGTCCCGTGGAACTCGTACTCGCTTCTTGGATTTTCCGTATGGTATTCTAAGCTATCTTCAGTCTGTTGGTGTGTAAAACCGTAATTGATTTCGGTAGGTGTGGCCACTTGGGAGTTCTTGTTGTGCGTAAGACCATAGCTCACCACTGACTTGGGCTTCTGTGTCGTTAAAACGTTCTGGACGATTTTAGGCTTAATTACTATGGAATGTTCCTGTTTTTGTGGATTGGGAGTTGGTAAAAATGGCACGCGATGTGGCTTGTCGCTCTTGTGAACCGTGGTATGAGTCGTTACCGTAACTCTTGTGTTTCTTTGATTGTTATTGTATTGTTGATGGAATGAAACGGGATGTGGCACTTTTGGTCTTATTATAGGCGGTGCACCAGGATTTAAACTAATATTTATTTCTTGCGGGTTAAACCTAATGTCGGCTGCGTTATTGACTGGGAAGTGGTGAGAGGTTATAACTTTTGGTGTGCTCCGTGTTGTGCTGGGGGTGGCCGATGATGTAAAGAATGGTATGAGGGTTCTCGGCCGAGACGGTTTTGGTGTGGTTGTCGTTGTCGTGGTGGTATGTGGTTTTTTAATTTCTGGAGGTGGTTCGGTCTCCGGCGATTCTAAAAAATAAACATTCATGTAATTTATTCGTTTTAAAATTGACCAATCGACCAATTGACCAATTGAAACCCTTCAAAAAATATAATTTAAAAAATCCTAACCGAATAAGACAAGTACATTTTAATAGAAAACTAAATGAGCTTAAAAATAAAACAGTATGTCTTTAAAACATTATTTGAAAGTGAAAGTTTTATTTTAAATACATATTTAAATTTTTGTGTTTAAACAATTATCTCTTTTACCTTCAAAAGGTTATGAACTTGAACTTAAAAACTAATTTACTGGACAACATATTTCCCAAACCACAAATTTTTCATGCACACATTATTAACATATTTTACCTTCCAGTATTGACGGTTGGGTATTTCCATATAATTCCAAATTTAAACTATAAAACAGCTCAGATTTTGTACAGTCGACCTCGTCAATTCTTTCGCAAACCCTTGTTTCCTGAAAATTAATGTAAATCATTAAACCTTTGTATTTAATAACAATTTAATAACAAAAAGAGCTTTTCGTTACTATACTCTAAAATTATTACAAACGGTTTATTACTAAAGAAACTTTAAAACATTAAAATAATGGTAATTTATACAAAATAATATTTTATTAACATATCAGTGTAATTTATCGTAACTAAACAGTAAAATTATTACCAATCGTTTATTACTGGTAAAATTTTGTGTGCTTGAACGGAATTTAACATAAAAATATACTAAGAGAGAGTAATGTACAAAGTAGAAAATTTTTAACAATTGGAATATTAACTTTTAAAAAGAAAAATTAGAAATCCACAAAGATAAATGAAAAAGCATGTTACATTACCAATAAAAAATTATGCACTAGGCTAATGTTTTAGGCAAAGTTTAAGCTGCACAAGAAAAAAATTGTTCAATGAATAAAAAAGTTACAGGCATGTAGAAAATGCTGATGATTTTTTGACCATGATGTACTAATCCTATACTAAAAAATTACCTGATCAAATACAGTTCCATTCAGACACAGAAATCGAATATCCATGGGCTCATCGAGTTGTCCAATCGTGCATACATGAAACATTTGACAGTTCGTTTCCAAATCTGCATAGTAACCACCAATTACCTTGCCCAGACAAGAAAAATTTGTGTCCGGTAAATTGTCAAAGTCCAAAAACTGAAAATAAAAATCGCAGATAATTAAACGTATTTTAATTGTAACGTAAATAGGCGGAAGTACAGTGTTAATTACATAGCGATAAGATTTTATTGAGTCTTAAAAGTTTACAAGTTTATTGAATTGCTTGGGGTTATCGCAAGAGACATTTTTATGGATACAAATTAAAAACCAGAGGCGACGTACAACCTGAAGTTTATGTAACAGTAGCTGAAATTTAGCAATAATTGTAGCTTTTCAAAGGCGAGGTATTAGTTTATATTTAATCTGTAACTACCGTTATTGTTCAGTTATTCAAATGACAATAGAAAATAACTTTTTTTTATTAGAAAATTATATTATTGTGTCTCATACTGTCATTGAAGCGGGCGTGGTACAATGCTAAGGGAAAAGGTAAGCAAAAAACAACAAATTACTTTCCCACAGCACAGGCTAACCACTAAAAATCCACCTACTGGCTTACGTAACCTTCACAATTTTTTTAAAACTTTTTAGTAACTACGGAACACTCATATTTGCGATTATAATATTGCATAGTTTGTCTGTCAGTTGCATAAACAGAAATATAATCCTTATTTATCGTACCATGACTAATTTATGGGATGGTAAATGTTTAACAATAAAAATATTGTCCTCATCTTCACGTCTTAATATGGTGCTTAAGAATTAACAATGTGTGATCAATGGGATTAAATATTAATTTATTCGTTTGGCAAGAGGTGATTCAGCATTGCTTGTATAGTATAAGCACAGATTTTTGCTTATGTACACACACTTAACACAATTAATATGAATTGTCTTTATTATTTCATAGTCTACAAGGCGTCCCAAAGAATTTTCAATTTGTATTCTAATTTTGAATTTTTCCTAAACAAACACTGCCTATAAAAAATCAAAAAATGCAAGGTTAACATTTGTAACATTTTCAAAATTTTGAAGAGCTGTTTTAGCAGGTTTTTGAACAAACTAAAAGTGAAAATGCATTGCTTATGGTGTCTATTAGTCTCATAAAAACTTTAAAAATCATTGCAAAACTTTCGAATTTTTGCCAAAATAAAATGCAAGTCTACATACACACTTCGAACTTTTGTCAAAATTTTTAAGTGCTATATAATGCATTGTCGAGGGTGTCTTTTACATTTCTATGGTATACAAAAACCATTAACGGAAACCATTCAAGGTATTTGACTGTTGCCGTACCTTTTTCCACAGAAAATAATAAATTTTAGGAATATTTGTTATTCGCTGGCACGCTTGACGAAACATTACCCGATCTTTAATATATTCTGACCAATATGTGGTCAGTGAAACCGCTAACTCGATTTCGTTTTCAACTTACACTGGCACTTTCATTTAAAACGTAATTATAATACAGCATACGCGAAAAAAAACTGGTAAAAGTATGTACAGAATTTTTTGTGGATATAAGGAACTTGGTATTTCATGACTGTTTTAGTAATTAATAACAGTGCTGTTGTCATAAGCTGAGCTGTTTGCTTTGTTTAAATAAATTACACGGCTTGCGATCCATCACATCAATTATAATAGTACGTTTTATGGCTTAACATTTTTTTATAGACTTTTAGCGATTAATTGTACCATAACTTTTAAGTTTTTGAAGGTGAATGATCTATGGATTCCACTTAGTTAAAAACGACAGAAATATCGTTGAAATAGGCTACACCAATCTCAATTAATCTATTAATTGTGTGGAAGTAAGAAGGTTTATCGTAAATAACAAACATACATTTACTTTCTGAAGTTTTAAGAACTAGTGCCGTTAAATATATGGTGTTATATCTAGGGTTTGTCGGTTTTTAAAAATCGGTTTTGAAAAACCGGTTTTTTTGAAAAAAATTATGAATTCGAAAAACCGGTTTTTTTAACTAAAAAACCGGTTTTTAAGCCTAGATTTAACACGTAAAAAATAAATATCTGCATAAAAATCTGTACACTTCTGCTTCATTTGCAAAATCCAAAAAACATTGTTACAAAAAAATCAAACGTATTTCCGCTGGCTTCAAGAACCGATGGATATAGTCAAGTTATCGGAAAAAATATTATCTAGAATTTACCCAAATTCTGCTATAGAATTGGAAACAAATTTCGATGAAGATGAAGATATTATTAAGGGTTTTTGGATTTGCTGTTTTTGTTAAAGGTTCCTCGATAAATCTAAGAATTGATTTCTCCATCTCTTCTTTCAAGACATTGTTTTTTTCATTAAAGGCAGAATTTGCAGTATTTGAATCAACTAATAAAAGAATAAAGAATTTGGGCACACTGAAGCTTTAAAAACAGTAAGACTCAGCTCAATAGTCAGCGAACCAGTGTTTTCTGTATCTGGTAATTTTGTATCTCAAATACGAACCAGCTTAAGTCATGATTCCGTAAATGTTTTGTGTTTTTAAAATCATGTTTTCTAAAGAAAAAAGCAAATTAAAAAAATGCTATTTATGGTTTGTTGGAAGTTTAGAATTTTATTTTTATTTGTTATCTTATTATTTGGTTTTATTTGAAATTTGTTTTATATTTTATAAAATTATGAAATATAAATTATTTTATTACGTTTCAATTGTTTTTTTAAAACTATTCGAAAACCGGTTTTAACCGGTTTTTTGGGAAAACTGGTATTCGAAAACCGGTTTTTCAAAAGTCGGTTTTTGTATAAACCCTAGTTATATCCTATAATTGCCTCTACGTATACTCATGAGATTACTCCTTTCCTACGATCTTAGATAAAATCAAAACGGCGCACAATAACATTTTGAAATTTATAGGGCATGTTAAGCTAATGTATCTCAAGATGTGGTCAAAATTTCAGAAAAAAAGAATAAGACGTTTTAGAGTTTCTTGCATAAGTATGTGCAGATTCGTATGTAAGTACTCATGAAATTACTCCCTTCCTACGATCTTAGATAAAATCAAAACGGCGCACAATAACATTTTGAAATTTATAGGGCATGTTAAGCTAATGTATCTCAAGATGTGGTCAAAATTTCAGAAAAAAAGAATAAGACGTTTTAGAGTTTCTTGCATAAGTATGTGCAGATTCGTATGTAAGTACTCATGAAATTACTAACTTCCTACGATCTTAGATAAAATCAAAACGGCGCACAATAACATTTTAAAATTTATAGGGCATGTTAAGCTAATGTATCTCAAGATGTGGTCAAAATTTCAGAAAAAAAGAATAAAACGTTTTAGAGTTTCTTGCATAAGTATGTGCAGATTCGTATATAAGTACTCATGAAATTACTCCCTTCCTACGATATTGGATAAAATCAAAACGGCGCACAATAACCTTTTGAAATTTATAGGGCATGTTAAGCTAATGTATCTCAAGATGTGGTCAAAATTTCAGAAAAAAAGAATAAGACGTTTTAGAGTTTCTTGCATAAGTATGTGCAGATTCGTATATAAGTACTCATGAAATTACTCCCTTCCTATTATCTAAGATAAAATCAAAACGGCGCACAATAACATTTTGAAATTTATAGGGCATGTTAAGCTAATGTATCTCAAGATGTGGTCAAAATTTCAGAAAAAAAGAATAAGACGTTTTAGAGTTTCTTGCATAAGTATGTGCAGATTCGTATATAAGTACTTATAAAATTACTCCCATCCTACGATATTGGATAAAATCAAAACGGCGCACAATAACATTTTGAAATTTATAGGGCATGTTAAGCTAATGTATCTCAAGATGTGGTCAAAATTTCAGAAAAAAAGAATAAGACGTTTTAGAGTTTCTTGCATAAGTATGTGCAGATTCGTATATAAGTACTCATGAAATTACTCCCTTCCTACGATCTAAGATAAAATTAAAACGGCGCACAATAACATTTTGAAATTTATAGGGCATGTTAAGCTAATGTATCTCAAGATGTGGTCAAAATTTCAGAAAAAAAGAATAAGACGTTTTAGAGTTTCTTGCATAAGTATGTGCAGATTCGTATATAAGTACTCATGAAATTACTCCCTTCCTACGATCTTAGATAAAATCAAAACGGCACACAATAACATTTTGAAATTTATAGGGCATGTTAAGCTAATGTATCTCAAGATGTGGTCAAAATTTTAGAAAAAAAGAATAAGACGTTTTAGAGTTTCTTGCATAAGTATGTGCAGATTCGTATATAAGTACTCATGAAATTACTCCCTTCCTACTATCTAAGATAAAATCAAAACGGCGCACAATAACATTTTGAAATTTATAGGGCATGTTAAGCTAATGTATCTCAAGATGTGGTCAAAATTTCAGAAAAAAAGAATAAGACGTTTTAGAGTTTCTTGCATAAGTATGTGCAGATTCGTATATAAGTACTCATGAAATTACTCCCTTCCTACGATCTTGGATAAAATCAAAACGGCGCACAATAACATTTTGAAATTTATAGGGCATGTTAAGCTAATGTATCTCAAGATGTGGTCAAAATTTCAGAAAAAAAGAATAAGACGTTTTAGAGTTTCTTGCATAAGTATGTGCAGATTCGTATGTAAGTACTCATGAAATTACTCCCTTCCTACGATCTTAGATAAAATCAAAACGGCGCACAATAACATTTTGAAATTTATAGGGCATGTTAAGCTAATGTATCTCAAGATGTGGTCAAAATTTCAGAAAAAAAGAATAAGACGTTTTAGAGTTTCTTGCATAAGTATGTGCAGATTCGTATATAAGTACTCATGAAATTACTCCCTTCCTACGATCTTGGATAAAATCAAAACGGCGCACAATAACATTTTGAAATTTATAGGGCATGTTAAGCTAATGTATCTCAAGATGTGGTCAAAATTTCAGAAAAAAAGAATAAGACGTTTTAGAGTTTCTTGCATAAGTATGTGCAGATTCGTATATAAGTACTCATGAAATTACTCCCTTCCTACGATCTTAGATAAAATCAAAACGGCGCACAATAACATTTTGAAATTTATAGGGCATGTTAAGCTAATGTATCTCAAGATGTGGTCAAAATTTCAGAAAAAAAGAATAAGACGTTTTAGAGTTTCTTGCATAAGTATGTGCAGATTCGTATATAAGTACTCATGAAATTACTCCCTTCCTACGATATTGGATAAAATCAAAACGGCGCACAATAACCTTTTGAAATTTATAGGGCATGTTAAGCTAATGTATCTCAAGATGTGGTCAAAATTTCAGAAAAAAAGAATAAGACGTTTTAGAGTTTCTTGCATAAGTATGTGCAGATTCGTATATAAGTACTCATGAAATTACTCCCTTCCTACTATCTAAGATAAAATCAAAACGGCGCACAATAACATTTTGAAATTTATAGGGCATGTTAAGCTAATGTATCTCAAGATGTGGTCAAAATTTCAGAAAAAAAGAATAAGACGTTTAAGAGTTTCTTGCATAAGTATGTGCAGATTCGTATATAAGTACTCATGAAATTACTCCCTTCCTACTATCTAAGATAAAATCAAAACGGCGCACAATAACATTTTGAAATTTATAGGGCATGTTAAGCTAATGTATCTCAAGATGTGGTCAAAATTTCAGAAAAAAAGAATAAGACGTTTTAGAGTTTCTTGCATAAGTATGTGCAGATTCGTATATAAGTACTCATGAAATTACTCCCTTCCTACTATCTAAGATAAAATCAAAACGGCGCACAATAACATTTTGAAATTTATAGGGCATGTTAAGCTAATGTATCTCAAGATGTGGTCAAAATTTCAGAAAAAAAGAATAAGACGTTTTAGAGTTTCTTGCATAAGTATGTGCAGATTCGTATATAAGTACTCATGAAATTACTCCCTTCCTACGATCTTAGATAAAATCAAAACGGCGCACAATAACATTTTGAAATTTATAGGGCATGTTAAGCTAATGTATCTCAAGATGTGGTCAAAATTTCAGAAAAAAAGAATAAGACGTTTTAGAGTTTCTTGCATAAGTATGTGCAAATTCGTATATAAGTACTCATGAAATTACTCCCTTCCTACGATTTTAGATAAAATCAAAACGGCGCACAATAACATTTTAAAATTTATAGGGCATGTTAAGCTAATGTATCTCAAGATGTGGTCAAAATTTCAGAAAAAAAGAATAAGACGTTTTAGAGTTTCTTGCATAAGTATGTGCAGATTCGTATATAAGTACTCATGAAATTACTCCCTTCCTACGATCTTAGATAAAATCAAAACAGCGCACAATAACCTTTTGAAATTTATAGGGGATGTTAAGTTAATGTATCTCAAGATGTGGTCAAAATTTCAGAAAAAAAGAATAAGACGTTTTAGAGTTTCTTGCATAAGTATGTGCAGATTCGTATATAAGTACTCATGAAATTACTCCCTTCCTACTATCTAAGATAAAATCAAAACGGCGCACAATAACATTTTGAAATTTATAGGGCATGTTAAGCTAATGTATCTCAAGATGTGGTCAAAATTTCAGAAAAAAAGAATAAGACGTTTTAGAGTTTCTTGAATAAGTATGTGCAGATTCGTATATAAGTACTCATGAAATTACTCCCTTCCTACTATCTAAGATAAAATCAAAACGGCGCACAATAACATTTTTAAATTTATAGGGCATGTTAAGCTAATGTATCTCAAGATGTGGTCAAAATTTCAGAAAATAAGAATAAGACGTTTTAGAGTTTCTTGCATAAGTATGTGCAGATTCGTATATAAGTACTCATGAAATTACTCCCTTCCTACTATCTAAAATAAAATCAAAACGGCGCACAATAACCTTTTGAAATTTATAGGGCATGTTAAGCTAATGTATCTCAAGATGTGGTCAAAATTTCAGAAAAAAAGAATAAGACGTTTTAGAGTTTCTTGCATAAGTATGTGCAGATTCGTATATAAGTACTCATGAAATTACTCCCTTCCTACGATATTGGATAAAATCAAAACGGCGCACAATAACATTTTGAAATTTATAGGGCATGTTAAGCTAATGTATCTCAAGATGTGGTCAAAATTTCAGAAAAAAAGAATAAGACGTTTTAGAGTTTCTTGCATAAGTATGTGCAGATTCGTATATAAGTACTCATGAAATTACTCCCTTGTTACTATCTAAGATAAAATCAAAACGGCGCACAATAACATTTTGAAATTTATAGGGCATGTTAAGCTAATGTATCTCAAGATGTGGTCAAAATTTCAGAAAAAAAGAATAAGACGTTTTAGATTTTCTTGCATAAGTATGTGCAGATTCGTATATAAGTACTCATGAAATTACACCCTTCCTACTATCTAAGATAAAATCAAAACGGCGCACAATAACATTTTGAAATTTATAGGGCATGTTAAGCTAATGTATCTCAAGATGTGGTCAAAATTTCAGAAAAAAAGAATAAGACGTTTTAGAGTTTCTTGCATAAGTATGTGCAGATTCGTATATAAGTACTCATGAAATTACTCCCTTCCTACTATCTAAGATAAAATCAAAACGGCGCACAATAACATTTTGAAATTTATAGGGCATGTTAAGCTAATGTATCTCAAGATGTGGTCAAAATTTCAGAAAAAAAGAATAAGACGTTTTAGAGTTTCTTGCATAAGTATGTGCAGATTCGCATATAAGTACTAATGAAATTACTCCCTTCCTACGATATTGGATAAAATCAAAACGGCGCACAATAACCTTTTGAAATTTATAGGGCATGTTAAGCTAATGTATCTCAAGATGTGGTCAAAATTTCAGAAAAAAAGAATAAGACGTTTTAGAGTTTCTTGCATAAGTATGTGCAGATTCGTATATAAGTACTCATGAAATTACTCCCTTCCTACGATCTTAGATAAAATCAAAACGGCGCACAATAACATTTTGAAATTTATAGGGCATGTTAAGCTAATGTATCTCAAGATGTGGTCAAAATTTCAGAAAAAAAGAATAAGACGTTTTAGAGTTTCTTGCATAAGTATGTGCAGATTCGTATATAAGTACTCATGAAATTACTCCCTTCCTACGATATTGGATAAAATCAAAACGGCGCACAATAACCTTTTGAAATTTATAGGGCATGTTAAGCTAATGTATCTCAAGATGTGGTCAAAATTTCAGAAAAAAAGAATAAGACGTTTTAGAGTTTCTTGCATAAGTATGTGCAGATTCGTATATAAGTACTCATGAAATTACTCCCTTCCTACTATCTAAGATAAAATCAAAACGGCGCACAATAACATTTTGAAATTTATAGGGCATGTTAAGCTAATGTATCTCAAGATGTGGTCAAAATTTCAGAAAAAAAGAATAAGACGTTTAAGAGTTTCTTGCATAAGTATGTGCAGATTCGTATATAAGTACTCATGAAATTACTCCCTTCCTACTATCTAAGATAAAATCAAAACGGCGCACAATAACATTTTGAAATTTATAGGGCATGTTAAGCTAATGTATCTCAAGATGTGGTCAAAATTTCAGAAAAAAAGAATAAGACGTTTTAGAGTTTCTTGCATAAGTATGTGCAGATTCGTATATAAGTACTCATGAAATTACTCCCTTCCTACTATCTAAGATAAAATCAAAACGGCGCACAATAACATTTTGAAATTTATAGGGCATGTTAAGCTAATGTATCTCAAGATGTGGTCAAAATTTCAGAAAAAAAGAATAAGACGTTTTAGAGTTTCTTGCATAAGTATGTGCAGATTCGTATATAAGTACTCATGAAATTACTCCCTTCCTACTATCTAAGATAAAATCAAAACGGCGCACAATAACATTTTGAAATTTATAGGGCATGTTAAGCTAATGTATCTCAAGATGTGGTCAAAATTTCAGAAAAAAAGAATAAGACGTTTAAGAGTTTCTTGCATAAGTATGTGCAGATTCGTATATAAGTACTCATGAAATTACTCCCTTCCTACTATCTAAGATAAAATCAAAACGGCGCACAATAACATTTTGAAATTTATAGGGCATGTTAAGCTAATGTATCTCAAGATGTGGTCAAAATTTCAGAAAAAAAGAATAAGACGTTTTAGAGTTTCTTGCATAAGTATGTGCAGATTCGTATATAAGTACTCATGAAATTACTCCCTTCCTACTATCTAAGATAAAATCAAAACGGCGCACAATAACATTTTGAAATTTATAGGGCATGTTAAGCTAATGTATCTCAAGATGTGGTCAAAATTTCAGAAAAAAAGAATAAGACGTTTTAGAGTTTCTTGCATAAGTATGTGCAGATTCGTATATAAGTACTCATGAAATTACTCCCTTCCTACGATCTTAGATAAAATCAAAACGGCGCACAATAACATTTTGAAATTTATAGGGCATGTTAAGCTAATGTATCTCAAGATGTGGTCAAAATTTCAGAAAAAAAGAATAAGACATTTTAGAGTTTCTTGCATAAGTATGTGCAGATTCGTATATAAGTACTCATGAAATTACTCCCTTCCTACGATATTGGATAAAATCAAAACGGCGCACAATAACCTTTTGAAATTTATAGGGCATGTTAAGCTAATGTATCTCAAGATGTGGTCAAAATTTCAGAAAAAAAGAATAAGACGTTTTAGAGTTTCTTGCATAAGTATGTGCAGATTCGTATATAAGTACTCATGAAATTACTCCCTTCCTACTATCTAAGATAAAATCAAAACGGCGCACAATAACATTTTGAAATTTATAGGGCATGTTAAGCTAATGTATCTCAAGATGTGGTCAAAATTTCAGAAAAAAAGAATAAGACGTTTAAGAGTTTCTTGCATAAGTATGTGCAGATTCGTATATAAGTACTCATGAAATTACTCCCTTCCTACTATCTAAGATAAAATCAAAACGGCGCACAATAACATTTTGAAATTTATAGGGCATGTTAAGCTAATGTATCTCAAGATGTGGTCAAAATTTCAGAAAAAAAGAATAAGACGTTTTAGAGTTTCTTGCATAAGTATGTGCAGATTCGTATATAAGTACTCATGAAATTACTCCCTTCCTACTATCTAAGATAAAATCAAAACGGCGCACAATAACCTTTTGAAATTTATAGGGCATGTTAAGCTAATGTATCTCAAGATGTGGTCAAAATTTCAAAAAAAAAGAATAAGACGTTTTAGAGTTTCTTGCATAAGTATGTGCAGATTCGTATATAAGTACTCATGAAATTACTCCCTTCCTACTATCTAAGATAAAATCAAAACGGCGCACAATAACATTTTGAAATTTATAGGGCATGTTAAGCTAATGTATCTCAAGATGTGGTCAAAATTTCAGAAAAAAAGAATAAGACGTTTTAGAGTTTCTTGCATAAGTATGTGCAGATTCGTATATAAGTACTCATGAAATTACTCCCTTCCTACGATCTTGGATAAAATCAAAACGGCGCACAATAACATTTTGAAATTTATAGGGCATGTTAAGCTAATGTATCTCAAGATGTGGTCAAAATTTCAGAAAAAAAGAATAAGACGTTTTAGAGTTTCTTGCATAAGTATGTGCAGATTCGTATGTAAGTACTCATGAAATTACTCCCTTCCTACGATCTTAGATAAAATCAAAACGGCGCACAATAACATTTTGAAATTTATAGGGCATGTTAAGCTAATGTATCTCAAGATGTGGTCAAAATTTCAGAAAAAAAGAATAAGACGTTTTAGAGTTTCTTGCACAAGTATGTGCAGATTCGTATATAAGTACTCATGAAATTACTCCCTTCCTACGATCTTAGATAAAATCAAAACGGCGCACAATAACATTTTGAAATTTATAGGGCATGTTAAGCTAATGTATCTCAAGATGTGGTCAAAATTTCAGAAAAAAAGAATAAGACGTTTTAGAGTTTCTTGCATAAGTATGTGCAGATTCGTATATAAGTACTCATGAAATTACTCCCTTCCTACGATCTTAGATAAAATCAAAACGGCGCACAATAACATTTTGAAATTTATAGGGCATGTTAAGCTAATGTATCTCAAGATGTGGTCAAAATTTCAGAAAAAAAGAATAAGACGTTTTAGAGTTTCTTGCATAAGTATGTGCAGATTCGTATATAAGTACTAATGAAATTACTCCCTTCCTACGATATTGGATAAAATCAAAACGGCGCACAATAACCTTTTGAAATTTATAGGGCATGTTAAGCTAATGTATCTCAAGATGTGGTCAAAATTTCAGAAAAAAAGAATAAGACGTTTTAGAGTTTCTTGCATAAGTATGTGCAGATTCGTATATAAGTACTCATGAAATTACTCCCTTCCTACTATCTAAGATAAAATCAAAACGGCGCACAATAACATTTTGAAATTTATAGGGCATGTTAAGTTAATGTATCTCAAGATGTGGTCAAAATTTCAGAAAAAAAGAATAAGACGTTTTAGAGTTTCTTGCATAAGTATGTGCAGATTCGTATATAAGTACTCATGAAATTACTCCCTTCCTACTATCTAAGATAAAATCAAAACGGCGCACAATAACATTTTGAAATTTATAGGGCATGTTAAGCTAATGTATCTCAAGATGTGGTCAAAATTTCAGAAAAAAAGAATAAGACGTTTTAGAGTTTCTTGAATAAGTATGTGCAGATTCGTATATAAGTACTCATGAAATTACTCCCTTCCTACTATCTAAGATAAAATCAAAACGGCGCACAATAACATTTTGAAATTTATAGGGCATGTTAAGCTAATGTATCTCAAGATGTGGTCAAAATTTCAGAAAAAAAGAATAAGACGTTTTAGAGTTTCTTGCATAAGTATGTGCAGATTCGTATATAAGTACTCATGAAATTACTCCCTTCCTACGATGTTAGATAAAATCAAAACGGCGCACAATAACATTTTGAAATTTATAGGGCATGTTAAGCTAATGTATCTCAAGATGTGGTCAAAATTTCAGAAAAAAAGAATAAGACGTTTTAGAGTTTTTTGCATAAGTATGTGCAGATTCGTATATAAGTACTCATGAAATTACTCCCTTCCTACTATCTAAGATAAAATCAAAACGGCGCACAATAACATTTTGAAATTTATAGGGCATGTTAAGCTAATGTATCTCAAGATGTGGTCAAAATTTCAGAAAAAAAGAATAAGACGTTTTAGAGTTTCTTGCATAATGTGCAGATTCGTATATAAGTACTCATGAAATTACTCCCTTCCTACTATCTAAGATAAAATCAAAACGGCGCACAATAACATTTTGAAATTTATAGGGCATGTTAAGCTAATGTATCTCAAGATGTGGTCAAAATTTCAGAAAAAAAGAATAAGACGTTTTAGAGTTTCTTGCATAAGTATGTGCAGATTCGTATGTAAGTACTCATGAAATTACTCCCTTCCTACGATCTTAGATAAAATCAAAACGGCGCACAATAACATTTTGAAATTTATAGGGCATGTTAAGCTAATGTATCTCAAGATGTGGTCAAAATTTCAGAAAAAAAGAATAAGACGTTTTAGAGTTTCTTGCATAAGTATGTGCAGATTCGTATATAAGTACTCATGAAATTACTCCCTTCCTACGATCTTAGATAAAATCAAAACGGCGCACAATAACATTTTGAAATTTATAGGGCATGTTAAGCTAATGTATCTCAAGATGTGGTCAAAATTTCAGAAAAAAAGAATAAGACGTTTTAGAGTTTCTTGAATAAGTATGTGCAGATTTGTATATAAGTACTCATGAAATTACTCCCTTCCTACGATCTTAGATAAAATCAAAACGGCGCACAATAACATTTTGAAATTTATAGGGCATGTTAAGCTAATGTATCTCAAGATGTGGTCAAAATTTCAGAAAAAAAGAATAAGACGTTTTAGAGTTTCTTGCATAAGTATGTGCAGATTCGTATATAAGTACTCATGAAATTACTCTCTTCCTACTATCTAAGATAAAATCAAAACGGCGCACAATAACATTTTGAAATTTATAGGGCATGTTAAGCTAATGTATCTCAAGATGTGGTCAAAATTTCAGAAAAAAGGAATAAGACGTTTTAGAGTTTCTTGCATAAGTATGTGCAGATTCGTATATAAGTACTCATGAAATTACTCCCTTCCTACGATCTTGGATAAAATCAAAACGGCGCACAATAACATTTTGAAATTTATAGGGCATGTTAAGCTAATGTATCTCAAGATGTGGTCAAAATTTGAGAAAAAAAGAATAAGACGTTTTAGAGTTTCTTGCATAAGTATGTGCAGATTCGTATGTAAGTACTCATGAAATTACTCCCTTCCTACGATCTTAGATAAAATCAAAACGGCGCACAATAACATTTTGAAATTTATAGGGCATGTTAAGCTAATGTATCTCAAGATGTGGTCAAAATTTCAGAAAAAAAGAATAAGACGTTTTAGAGTTTCTTGCATAAGTATGTGCAGATTCGTATATAAGTACTCATGAAATTACTCCCTTCCTACGATCTTAGATAAAATCAAAACGGCGCACAATAACATTTTGAAATTTATAGGGCATGTTAAGCTAATGTATCTCAAGATGTGGTCAAAATTTGAGAAAAAAAGAATAAGACGTTTTAGAGTTTCTTGCATAAGTATGTGCAGATTCGTATGTAAGTACTCATGAAATTACTCCCTTCCTACGATCTTAGATAAAATCAAAACGGCGCACAATAACATTTTGAAATTTATAGGGCATGTTAAGCTAATGTATCTCAAGATGTGGTCAAAATTTCAGAAAAAAAGAATAAGACGTTTTAGAGTTTCTTGCATAAGTATGTGCAGATTCGTATATAAGTACTCATGAAATTACTCCCTTCCTACGATCTTAGATAAAATCAAAACGGCGCACAATAACATTTTGAAATTTATAGGGCATGTTAAGCTAATGTATCTCAAGATGTGGTCAAAATTTCAGAAAAAAAGAATAAGACGTTTTAGAGTTTCTTGCATAAGTATGTGCAGATTCGTATAAAAGTACTCATGAAATTACTCCCTTCCTACGATCTTAGATAAAATCAAAACGGCGCACAATAACATTTTGAAATTTATAGGGCATGTTAAGCTAATGTATCTCAAGATGTGGTCAAAATTTCAGAAAAAAAGAATAAGACGTTTTAGAGTTTCTTGCATAAGTATGTGCAGATTCGTATATAAGTACTCATGAAATTACTCCCTTCCTACGATCTTAGATAAAATCAAAACGGCGCACAATAACATTTTGAAATTTATAGGGCATGTTAAGCTAATGTATCTCAAGATGTGGTCAAAATTTCAGAAAAAAAGAATAAGACGTTTTAGAGTTTCTTGCATAAGTATGTGCAGATTCGTATGTAAGTACTCATGAAATTACTCCCTTCCTACGATCTTAGATAAAATCAAAACGGCGCACAATAACATTTTGAAATTTATAGGGCATGTTAAGCTAATGTATCTCAAGATGTGGTCAAAATTTCAGAAAAAAAGAATAAGACGTTTTAGAGTTTCTTGTATAAGTAGGTGCAGATTCGTATAAAAGTACTCATGAAATTACTCCCTTCCTACGATCTTAGATAAAATCAAAACGGCGCACAATAACATTTTGAAATTTATAGGGCATGTTAAGCTAATGTATCTCAAGATGTGGTCAAAATTTCAGAAAAAAAGAATAAGACGTTTTAGAGTTTCTTGCATAAGTATGTGCAGATTCGTATAAAAGTACTCATGAAATTACTCCCTTCCTACGATCTTAGATAAAATCAAAACGGCGCACAATAACATTTTGAAATTTATAGGGCATGTTAAGCTAATGTATCTCAAGATGTGGTCAAAATTTCAGAAAAAAAGAATAAGACGTTTTAGAGTTTCTTGCATAAGTATGTGCAGATTCGTATATAAGTACTCATGAAATTACTCCCTTCCTACGATCTTAGATAAAATCAAAACGGCGCACAATAACATTTTGAAATTTATAGGGCATGTTAAGCTAATGTATCTCAAGATGTGGTCAAAATTTCAGAAAAAAAGAATAAGACGTTTTAGAGTTTCTTGCATAAGTATGTGCAGATTCGTATGTAAGTACTCATGAAATTACTCCCTTCCTACGATCTTAGATAAAATCAAAACGGCGCACAATAACATTTTGAAATTTATAGGGCATGTTAAGCTAATGTATCTCAAGATGTGGTCAAAATTTCAGAAAAAAAGAATAAGACGTTTTAGAGTTTCTTGAATAAGTATGTGCAGATTCGTATATAAGTACTCATGAAATTACTCCCTTCCTACTATCTAAGATAAAATCAAAACGGCGCACAATAACATTTTGAAATTTATAGGGCATGTTAAGCTAATGTATCTCAAGATGTGGTCAAAATTTCAGAAAAAAAGAATAAGACGTTTTAGAGTTTCTTGCATAAGTATGTGCAGATTCGTATATAAGTACTCATGAAATTACTCCCTTCCTACGATCTTAGATAAAATCAAAACGGCGCACAATAACATTTTGAAATTTATAGGGCATGTTAAGCTAATGTATCTCAAGATGTGGTCAAAATTTCAGAAAAAAAGAATAAGACGTTTTAGAGTTTCTTGAATAAGTATGTGCAGATTTGTATATAAGTACTCATGAAATTACTCCCTTCCTACGATCTTAGATAAAATCAAAACGGCGCACAATAACATTTTGAAATTTATAGGGCATGTTAAGCTAATGTATCTCAAGATGTGGTCAAAATTTCAGAAAAAAAGAATAAGACGTTTTAGAGTTTCTTGCATAAGTATGTGCAGATTCGTATATAAGTACTCATGAAATTACTCCCTTCCTACGATCTTGGATAAAATCAAAACGGCGCACAATAACATTTTGAAATTTATAGGGCATGTTAAGCTAATGTATCTCAAGATGTGGTCAAAATTTCAGAAAAAAAGAATAAGACGTTTTAGAGTTTCTTGCATAAGTATGTGCAGATTCGTATGTAAGTACTCATGAAATTACTCCCTTTCTACGATCTTAGATAAAATCAAAACGGCGCACAATAACATTTTGAAATTTATAGGGCATGTTAAGCTAATGTGTCTCAAGATGTGTTTAAAATTTCAGAAAAAAAAGAATAAGACGTTTTAGAGTTTCTTGCATAAGTATGTGCAGATTCGTATATAAGTACTCATGAAATTACTCCCTTCCTACGATCTTAGATAAAATCAAAACGGCGCACAATAACATTTTGAAATTTATAGGGCATGTTAAGCTAATGTATCTCAAGATGTGGTCAAAATTTCAGAAAAAAAGAATAAGACGTTTTAGAGTTTCTTGCATAAGTATGTGCAGATTCGTATGTAAGTACTCATGAAATTACTCCCTTTCTACGATCTTAGATAAAATCAAAACGGCGCACAATAACATTTTGAAATTTATAGGGCATGTTAAGCTAATGTATCTCAAGATGTGGTCAAAATTTCAGAAAAAAAAGAATAAGACGTTTTAGAGTTTCTTGCATAAGTATGTGCAGATTCGTATATAAGTACTCATGAAATTACTCCCTTCCTACGATCTTAGATAAAATCAAAACGGCGCACAATAACATTTTGAAATTTATAGGGCATGTTAAGCTAATGTATCTCAAGATGTGGTCAAAATTTCAGAAAAAAAGAATAAGACGTTTTAGAGTTTCTTGCATAAGTATGTGCAGATTCGTATATAAGTACTTATGAAATTACTCCCTTCCTACGATATTGGATAAAATCAAAACGGCGCACAATAACATTTTGAAATTTATAGGGCATGTTAAGCTAATGTATCTCAAGATGTGGTCAAAATTTCAGAAAAAAAGAATAAGACGTTTTAGAGTTTCTTGCATAAGTATGTGCAGATTCGTATATAAGTACTCATGAAATTACTCCCTTCCTACTATCTAAGATAAAATCAAAACGGCGCACAATAACATTTTGAAATTTATAGGGCATGTTAATTTATTATTAAAATTAATCAAAAATTTAGTAATATAGTGCCAAATATGAGTATATTGTTGATTTATGTTTTAATTTTTCAAATTATTCATTAATTGAAATAAAAACATAATTTAGTCAAGAACTGTAAGTGCTTTTAAAAAGACAAAATATAGATGACATTTTAAAATCATGAAAATAAAAAGAAAAAGTTAAGCTTAATTCAAATCTTTAAGCCTATCAAGTTTGAGGTTTTATCTCAACAAATGCTAAACTGTTTGAATTTTTAGATAATCTTAAAAACTATGCTATTGCTATTGCTTCAAAATTTAATATTTTTTAGTCTTATTTGTTCCACTTCTAATTTCAATAAAAGCTAGACATAAATGTACTTGGTTAACATATTGTTGAATAATGACAATGCATGTATTTATGATTATCGGCAAATACATACGTAAAAAAATAGGTGACAATCAATTTTTGTGTTAGCTATCAAAAGAAATTTTAGCGTACTCGTTCGGAAAAATTTGAAATATCGATAATAACCTACAATTACTGTCAAAATGACGAGTTTATCCATCAGGTTCACCAGATACAACTCCAATTAAGTTCACATGTCTTCAGTACCTTATGTCAGTATATCTTTTCTAAGAAAAAAGCACTATGACATGACATTTTTGTACCACCGTATTAAATTTTTATCAATCCAATAAAAATACAGCAAAAGTGAACCGTATATAAAGCCATTTTATACAGTACAACACATTTAAAGTTGTTAAAACTGAAGTACGAAATGTTGCGATTAATTTTTGCCACTGTGACTTTATTGGTGGTAATGGTAATACAACAGCATCAAGTGTCTGCATTTTGGGCCATGTGTCCGGAAACAGTTCCCGAAGGTTTATCTTGCGACAAAACTTGTGATAAAATACCTTGTCTGTTGGGGTATTGGTGTTGCGATACACCTTGTGGAGGCAGTTATTGTTATAATCGTTGGGTATGTAAAAACAATTGATAGAAAAAAAAACAGTGATACTGGTCTTAAAGGTTCGAAGTGTCTATAATTCTTTTATAGTTTCTTTTGTCTAAGGAAATTTTTTGAGATCTGAAGTTGCCTAAAATCTTCTGCTACTACTCCCATCCATCTCTACCTTAGTCGACATATTTTTCTTCGTATCTATTTTATTTTCCAGAGCAATCTTTGGCATTCTTTCATCCTGTAATCTGTTGATATGCCCTAGTCATCGTTATCTTTGTTTTTTGCAATGCTTGTTATTTTATATTGACCCTATACTTCTATGACTTCCTGATACGCTCCTCTCTTTTTCGTTTGTGTCTCCATATATTTTCCCAAGTATCTATCTTTTTTATTCTCCCATAATCGTATCTAGCTTTTGATTGAGAATCCGTTGATACATAGAGATCTGTCCAACGAATGACTGAAAATAAATTCTTATTAATGCTTTCCTAGGCACCATCTTTGACTTTATTAAATTTTTATTCTGTTTCATTTTTATCCGTAACGACACTCCTAGGTATTCGAAACTTTTACATATTTTTATAATCATTTCCAATCTTAGAAGTTATCTTAAAAACATTCCCAATATGGTGTTCATTACCTCGCATCTTCATATTTTGTTTTTGTTCATTTATTTTTAGACCGAATTCTTTTGCTTTACATCCAGTTGTCTAAACAGTTCGTTTAATTCTTTTTGTTTTCGTTTGATTAATATTAGATGATTAAAGTAAGCTACACCGAGCTCGGTGGCTGGTTGGTACGCAACCTAGCGAGTAAAGTCGGGAGGCGTGGGTTCGAATCCCGCGGCCGTCTGTCATCGTAGGGGTTTCAGGTGGTTTCCTCTACCTACTATAGGCAAATGCTGTGACAGTACTTCCACCTACCCTTACCTTACCCACCCTTTCCTTGTTCCCCGCCCCCTCCACCCGGACGCTAGTGACCTCAGTTGTCGAAGCGTCCCTAAACTCTGAATTAAAAAAAAAAAAAAAAAAAAAGTAAGCTACACACTTATTTTAATAATGGTTTATTCTTCTTATGGTATTATGTTACAAATAATCAAATCAAGTATGGTCAGTATTATAGTTGCAACCTAAATCTGTTTATTATTTCAGTTGGGGTCATACCAAATCCGCATTATAAGAAAAACGACAACAACAGATTCGTCAACCACAAAATAAGCTGTTGGCAGAGGAAAAAGGAAGCGATTACCATTTTGATTTAAATTAGACACTACATTAAAACTAAATGATTCTCTTGATAATATAAATAAACTGGTATTACCTAAATAACAAAATGATTTTAATTTATAGTATTATAAGAGACAAATTTTATGTTCAACTACATTACAAAATACTAATGGTAGCAAGTTTAAAGTTATACTTTTAAAAATCTATTATGTATTAAACTATAAATCATTGCTACAAAATGTGTAAGAAATTAAATTTAAAAATAGTGTTATTGTATATTTGGCATTTTAATAATTAGGCGAGATTTCAAAAACAAGACGTGGTATGCAATAAATGCAGTATAATCGTTTGAAAATCTTTTTGTAATAAGAAAAAACTAGTACAAAAACGTTATTATTTTTCAACTAATTATTATGATTAAACTACTGCCTTATAATTTACTTTGCACTTGATATATCACGTAATGATGACAATGTCAGGTGTATAAAAAACACAATTATTAATATAATATTTAACGGCCCAACCAATACAAACATCAAGGTTTTAAATTACATAATATTTCAACCTCGTCAAAATATAACATTTTCTCAACACAATGTATGAACATGTTGCAGCTTATTGTTAACTGTTAAACAAATAGTTTATTGTTTGAATCTAAAGCCTACTCTTCAATTAAAAAATACATCTGTTTGACATTTACCAATACCTATGAGCTATACATTGTGTTAAACAATAGAGGGCAAGTTTACTTTTTTTTTTTTAATTTAATGTCAGTGTTTTAATATTAAAAATTTGGTAGTTCCTATATGGCGGTAAATTGATCAGACTAAATATGAAATGATTGCCCTTTGAAAGCCACCTTCTGAAAAATACTTTAAAACCACTGAGAAATAACAAAATTTGCATTCATATCTTTTTAATTACAACTGATACAACAAAATTGTTTGTAAATAAAATTTAGGTGATATAGTTATTTTATTAAAAGCAGTTATAATTTTGTTACTCGATTAGTTACCAAGGTACGAATTAACTTATTTTTTTAAATCGTAATTAGCTTTGGCCTAATTACAAATTGTTCTAATTTTATTGGTATAACTTATTATATACAAATTACATATTTCATTGTGTAATCAGACCTGGACGTGACCTATTCATTTTTGCTCAACAATAAATTTTATCAGCCTGTCAATTTTAATTCAGTGTCATTTAACTAACCGAAATTGTTGCTGCTATTCAAACCCAATAAGTCACCGCGTATCTGGTTGAACTATAAACAAACCTGCTCCAAATAAACTAGTAGGACCACAAGTATTTATTAAATGTCAGCTGAATTCCAGCCGGAATATATCATAATAAAAATAACAATAAATTAAGGAACGCATATGTTAACCTTTTAAATTGTTGTAAGTATTAATTATATGCAAATTAGTACCTTCTTCGTAGTTAACCTTATCTCTTTTTTGTAATAAAGAGCAGGATTTATGCGTTTTGGAGATAATTAGCTATTATCAAACTGCGTATCTAGTAAAAAACAAACGCGATAGTGAAGATTTTTTTTAAATTCAATAATTAGTACCAATTAACACACATAAAACAATCTTTAAAACAGATAACACTGTGATGTCAATTATTTGTCTAAAGAAAAATGTTGTGTATTTAATTCGGCCTTGGCTCATCGACCAATTACCGATTGATCGGTCGATTATTGACTCACATTTGATTAATTAAGTTATATAACCGATTTCCAAACTTCCTAAAATTCGTGGACACCACAGAAAAAACAAAAGAAAACTTTTTTTTACAAAAATGTATAAGATTGTATGGCCAAAGTCATTTGTAGGCCACACCAGTTTATTTTTGTTTGGTGTGCCATTTTACATACACAGAATACGTTAAAGATCACTACTACCTCAACCATATCGTTTGCTTTAATGAATAAAATCGAGTACCTTGCTTTAGAGTTATTTATGGGTAGGTACTTGTCTTAAAATTGTATTATTTATGACTTTTTTTTCATAATGTAGTGAAAAGCGAAAAGGATATTATATAAAGTAACGAAGTTACCTATTGGTACACAGAAACGAAGCACTCTATATAGTGGAAAATAATTTCTGATTATGCAACCAATGATCGCGAACAAGTTTTGTATAAGACAAATTTTTGTATCCTTGCTAGTAACGAAGCTATAACAACATTTGTCTTGTTTGCCATTCAAAAATGTAACATTTGTGGAGAATGTTTATGTATTCACTCTAAAACTGCTGATTTTAGGTACATAAACCTTGTATATTTTGGATGAAAATTTGATTTAGCAACGAAATAATGCAAAATATACAGATGTTTCTGTAGCATTAGCACTTTTTTTCTGGAAAAATCTAAAATACTCTAGCAACCCTATCGAATTTACACCACTCCATACAATTCAACCAGCATTACTCAGTTGTGGTATTTAGCCGAGTTTGGAAAATATGTTTAAACTTACCCCAGGTTCAAGAGACATAACAGTGCAGCCAAATACCAAAAGATACAGCCACAGCAGGCCTGCAACAACAAAAAACACACTATACTAACAGTTCAATAACGTATTCTTCAGCATATCCTGTTACAATTAATAATCTTTGCGTAGTAGCACCACAGACGCACCTGAAATACTTGTATCATTATTCAGAATACATTTTAGCAGTGTTAACTAAACAAATGACAATGACCTTGAGCTTATACGACATTAACCTTACCCTGACATTTCCAGGACGATTTAAGACTCATACGCGAAGCGTATAGCAATCAATTATCTGTATTACGTTCAAATAACGCACGGTATATTAAAGGAAATATTTTACGAACACCTCATGCCTATTAAAATATTTCACAGTAAGGTGCATAACCTTTAAATAACAAATGAAGAAGGGTTTTTACGTAGTTCAAGGAATATTTCCTGGAAGCGAAAATACTTATCGACGCGGCTGTAAGAGTACAAGTTTACATTAATTGTTTTAGCTTGCAATCTTTACTATAAATAAATTGCTTGCATATTCCTTAGGTTAATTTGCAGATTAAAAATATATAAAAATGTAGAACTCTTTGATTTGCCAAGTGTCTTAGGCGGAGCGCTAGATAGGTAAAGTGATTTTTATTCAAATCAAATCAAACATTTCATCTATATTTTGTCTCTTCTAATAGCACATACAGTTTTGGCTAAATTATTATTTGTGAGGGTTAAAAGATTCGAAAATGTATTAAAAATAATTCTTGTATTCTACAGAAGAATACAATGTATTCACCACTAGAATTAACAACAGTTCTGAACCAAACTTCTGAACAGAAATTTAAAAACGTATTTTTTGCCTTCTAAGATAACAGGTTGTACTTTGACGAATTATACTTTAACATGCAATCATATTTGCAAAGCAAATCTGTTGGTAGCATTTCTGTAAATGTTAAGAATTGAACAAACGTGTTAGTTACTTTCTAAAAACAATTAAAAAGCAATTATCCAGGCTTCTCTAAAAAATATATTTATTAAACCATTTCGCTGAAATAAAACAGCGTATTAGAATTTAAAATATCAGAAACGCATTAATACTTGCATTCAACAAAAGATCAAGGAAAACTGTAAGTGACCATTATGTCATAATGACTTCATATTATTTTGTTACAAATATCTTTTTGTTTATTATAAAAATACACAAAACAAATGGCTTAATTATACTGCAAATTAAAAACCAATATTTACTTATAAGCAGGTTATAATTGATTCAGAATTTGATTAATTTGAGCAATTCATGTTGTATGTAAATTATTATTTAATTAAATGCATAACATATTTGTTGTGTTTTCCTTCATTTCTAATTCCATAACAGTTTAACGGCTTCACTCTGTTTCGTTAGAGGGAAGGAAGAAAAAATCTGTGCGCAGAATAATTCAACACACAAGATATTATAGGTACAAATGATTTTAAAATGCAGATGTTATGGGAATTATAAATTTTTAAATTTTTGGGAAAGTATTAAACATTTATCTTCATAAAAAAGCCTGCACTATTTTACCTGCTATTCCACTATTGCTTTAAATGGGTTTTCTTTATATGGACCAGAATATTGCTTTCCCACCGTATGACCCATCGCCATAAAAATGCCCTTTGTTCCAAAGAAAAAAATCCAATGACTATACAACCACTAATTAAACTTTTTCCTGATGCATCAACTCAACGTTTTAGTGTTTGTTTGAGTACGTCACGGTGTAGATTTCTAGTAGTAGGCTATGCTAAACGATTCCCGCAACGTTCAACAACCTTGCAAAAAATTTAACCTCGCGCTTGGCCAACTGAGTAACCGAATAGTGCACATTAGGTTGCAATATCACGTGCCAGCTTGAAAAATTGGGCATCGGGCTGATATACGAGCTTAAAATTTATATACACGTTTGTATGGGCGTTATACATACTTAGAGGTGACTAATATTTCACTTTTAAAATTTTAAAACGTCTCGTAAGGCATCAAATTTAATTAACGTACAAAATTAATATAATACATGTTATTTGAGCTATAATAAGAAATACTTAGTAATAAATAAAAATAATTACAATAAAAGGTTCTTGAAAGATTGTTAAGTATACAAGAAATAAACTACTTAGCTGGGAACATTTTGTAATTATTTTTTATTGAAACTGTTCCCTTTATAGAGTCTGAACATTTTTAAAACAAATAAATAATGTTAAGTGATAAAGTTTGAGTTATCATTTGTTTAGATTCATTGCGTTTTGTTCCTTAGTCATTGGTTAACTTTGATTTTGTTTTTTTGCTTTATAATTTGTTAAGTTCGATCGTGTTTTGTCGTTTTATCAGTTGTTAAAGTGATAGTATTTTATTTGTTCTGGAAAAATTAAATTTCGAAACAAATTGTACTCTTCTAAAATATACATGTTAACAAACTTGCTACAAGTCGATCAATATGCAAAATTAATAATCATGCCTTGAAAAAAGATATGCACAACACATTTAAAAAATAAAATTGTACCAATTTGTATCGTAAATATTATGTCATATGAATTTTATTATTGAAAACGTAGATTTTTTTAAATTCCAGAAGTATTGCTTTTAAGTGAAAGTTTACTAGATTACCTTTCTAATTAGGCACACCGTAAACTGATCATAAGTGACACTCACATAATAATACCAGTGACAAGGGATTATTTCATAAGCTGAAGATTAGTAATTGAAGATAAGCCGATACGGAAGGATATAACCACGGTTCTTTTCAACAAATGTGCGTGTGATGTCAAGAGATGATCCATTGATAGTTGCTTTATGTTGGATGTGATAGCAATATTGCTTGGCATATTTAAACAGCATTTGTTCATGAAGATAATGACTGATTTTAAATAGCTTAATCGAACTGTTAAATATAGGTACTGTAAATAAACGATGGTATTTATAAAGTGTCAACACCAAAGTTTTAACTGTTTTTTTTTTAAATTAAAATTGTTTAAACTTTCTAATATGCAATTCACATCAAAATAGTAATGTAATTCATGAATAATATCATACAAGTGTTGTATTATATTATTCATGAATTAATCAGTATATTTAATCAATAAAATAAAACAATCTTATTTTAAATGTTTAATATATACATTTATACTGAATATTCTAGCAAAGTTGTTCTCTCCTTTTATAAATTCCACAAAAAGCAATTTTTCTTTTGATGCAAATATGTTAAACAATACTTGGGAAGTTCATTTCGACTACAAATTTATTCAGAAATCGATTTAAAACATTTTTTACATTTCATCAATGATATTAAAATTTTCCAAGGGTCAAAAATATTAATACATCAAATTTTACAAAAATTTGTAATTTTTCTTTAAAAAAATTAAAAAATGTAATATGGGCTTTATTGCTTGTAAATATTTTAAACAACACTTAGGCAATCCATAACGACTACTAGTCTTCAGAAATCGATTAGAAATATTTTTTACACCTCTTCAACGTTTTTAAAAGTTTTCCAAAGGTATATCCTCAGAATTTTCTTTGTCAAAAATTCAACAAAATTGTTGTTGGTTTCATTGTTTGTAAATTTGTTAAACAATACTTGGGCAATCTATAACGACTACCAGTTCATTTAGAAAACGATTAAAAATATTTTTTACAACTCGTCAAATTTTTAAAAAGTTTTCTAAGCGTATATCCTTGGAATTTTATCTGTAAAAAATTCAACAACAAAATTAATACTGGCTTTATTCCTTGTAAATATGTTAAACAATACTTAGCCAATCCGTAACAATTACCAGTTAATTTAAAAACTGATCAAAAATATTGATTATCGCCCTGCAAAGTTTTTTTTACAACAACTGAACTTCGACGGTCGAATACATGGGTAAGTATAATTAAACACCATAACTGTAATATTATGAATAGCAGAAGGAAACATAAGTCTGTAACTACCCTTACACATTTTTTTTAAATTGTGCTTGTACCACTTACAAAAATAACGCCTTATATTAGGTTTAATTTCGCCAGTCCCTGCATATTGTCTCGCACATTAAAAAATCATATTATTTTAGTCACCATAAAAAATAATCTTTTAAAGAAGTGCGTTTTCTAATACGACTATTATTTTCTAGCAAAATAATGATGAGGCAAAATCTTATATTACATTTACCATTAATTATTTATTAATTTTGATTATTTCCTTTTTTAATTTCCCAGTAAAAGTATCACTAGAAGAAACATGATGCTAAGCTTTGTAGGACAGTGTTACATGTAGAAATTCACATCCTTTTTGTATTTAAAAGCCTCATATTTACATCTATAATTTGCAAAATTACAAGTTGCCTTTACAATAAATATCAATAACCGGCACATCAACTTTTCATTGCCAGTATTTCACTTAAACTATGCGATAAATTTCAGTTTGCGGCTAACCTGCGCGAGAAGAAGCATCAATCGATCTAAAAATAAACTCGCCACGTAAAAAATTTCACACTAGAATGCAATTACGACAAATGTTTTTATAAGGTGTGCCGTGGGAACATCTTTAAATTTGTTTACCGGTAGAGCATGGTATACATAACGCCAGAATTATGAAACAAGAAATATATACACTACGTAATGATATTACGATCACTCACAATAAATTAATTATAATTATATTCTTCAAACACGGGTAATGTTTTAAAAACGTTGCTGCTTGGTTATCCAATTTCCTGTGACTGACCTTTCGCGATGTTACAAAATTATCGAATCGTCTTTGTATACAAGGAGATCTTCGTTGACCATTATTGTAACTGACCCTGTTAAAACTAAATTAATCAGAGAAAGCCGAACGATTGTGTCCACGTGCGAGTTTCTCTTTGTCACGACAATACACAAAATCACACGAAGCTGATTAATTAAAATACGTAATCGGCGAGAAAAATGAAGCATCTAGGTGTGTGTAGGCATTTTTATATTACTCCGGGCTTAAAATCGAAAGTTTACTACAAAACTATAATCCTTAAGAGTATATTTATGTAATGATTGATGCGATAAACATGATTTTATAAAATGTTTATGCTAAAACATTCAAATATCTTTTTTTGTCGCACATTTTTAAACGCATAAATTAGAATATTTACTAAAAACTGCAAGCCGCAAATAATTTGATCAAATAACCTTGTTGTCATTTAAATCAATGTATGATTTATAAATGTATGCCCCCACAAATGAATCACACATATACTTAAGTTGTTCTATTAATACTCGTACACCTACCTGAATGCTAATCTTTGTTGTGTTTTGAATGCTTTCGAAATATTTAACGAATTTCTTGAGGTTTTCCTTAATGCAATTTAATTAGTTGCCGCTTTTAAGTGCAATGTTAGCAACTAAAAGCAAAATAGCAATCAAATCACATGATAAAACTACAAAAATTTGTGTAGTATGCAACAACAGCTATTATTTTAAAGGACTGCGCTTGCCTGCAGATATTTTTTTTGGTAGACGCACCCTGCCACACTAAATCTTTAAATTGGTTTTAAAACTGTGCATAATTACCCAGAACACTTCCTTTTGCGTCAAAAATTCTTTTTTGTCAAGTAGAATTGTCTTGTTTATTGCCAATATTATTAATTTTTGTTGAAGTAGAACTACTTCCTTATAATTTGGTTTTTGGTTTGGTATTTGGATTGAAATTCTAGAGATAACTTCCCTATATTGTGACATTTGTTGCTAGAGATTACTTGGGGTTTTATGTTTCCTAACAAATGTTTAATCATTATTTAGCTGCATACAGGGAGGATGTACATAGATGTGACGAAATTTTAATTCAATTTTGGTAGTTTAAAATTGTTCTTTTTTATTTAAAGTAGTCTGCACTTTTCTTAAATTCTTGAAACATCAGAATCGTAATTAAGTTGTTTTAACAACAAATAATCGTTATTTACCGCTTAAATAACGCATGTAATAAGTTTTAAGTTCATAAGCCATTAAAAAATATTTTTTAAATCTCTTCAAAACTTTTAAAAAATTGCCAATTGCCTTTTAAATGCTCTTTGTCACAAATTCAAAAATTTGGCATGTGGCTTATTTGTCTGTCAAAATGTTAAACAATAATAAAGCGTTATAGAACAACTACAAAAGCGTGCAAAAATCGATAATTTTTTTTTTTAGATGTCATTTAAGTTTTTAAAACAGTCTTTGCAAATATGTCATTTATCATGAACGTTTTTAAATCTCTATTCTCTATTGATATGATTTGATCGCTAATAATCCTTATTCATGCTGTAAATGACATGTCTAAGATGTTTTAAACCATTTTTAGTAGAAGAGTTCTGCCGTTTTTGTTTTCCTAAGTTTTATAAGTTTATCTTTGGAAAATTATTGATCCAGTTACTCATATTTCTTACCAATTGCTCCAATTTTAACCTGCAACATTAATTTACAACGATAATTATAACTCGCTTTTCATAGATAATATATGCAAGAAATTTGTCAGATTTAAATGTTAATAAAATTATTTAAATTTAAAACATAGAATATGACACAATAAACCCCAAGGCGCGGAAGTTTCTCGGTTTCAGCTTTGTATATCTAAAAATGGTAAAACATCGATAACGCGAAAGTAGAAAATATAAACTTTGTAAGCGAGTTTGCATATAAAGCTTGAACTAATTGTGACATACTGTATAAAATTAATTATATTACATGTTTAATTATATAACACGTATGCAAATTTTAAAACAAAATGCAATTGCATTGAATTTACAAGTATTTTCTCGACATTTGTTGTTGAATAAATAAGTTTAAAATGAGCTTGAATTATTCGTTTAATAGAAATTTTGTAACGTTGCATTTTATTCATCAACAATTCAAAAATAAAAATTAAGTTGTACATTGCTCAATCAAGTATGTTCAGCCTATTTATTTTAAATTACTTTGATAAGTTCTTTGCAAATAGATTAAACAATGCGCCAACAAATTGTTTAAGTTTGGAAGTGAAAAACAGCTCCTTAAAACTTTACTCTTGATATTTTAATTTGTTAGAATCTACAGTTTTTTTTAAGAGGAGATACTCAACACATAGTGCATTAGCATTGGAGGAATGTAATTCAATTTCTGATAATTCTCCCTGATTCAATTTTTGTTGTTGTTCTTCTAATGCCAAACTTTTTTTAATGTTTACGACCAATTTAGACTATCCTATTGTTTCGTAAAACTAAAAAAAGAGCCCACTTTTCCACGCTTCAGTAGCTTGAATAGACAAGTAAAGTTTATGTACGATAAAAATCTTAATATCATTATTGTATGGTACACAAGACAAAATATAATACAACAATACAACCGTGCAGCGACCATATTTCAAATTCCTGTAACATTTTTTTTATCTAAAGTAGATCTAGCGTATTATCATAGAAAGGTTCCCTGTGTAACCATAGCCTGCTATTTTCTTTGATAATGTGCATGTCCATTTCAAAATACACGAATTATATATCATACTGTAATTGACAGCATTGACATGCACGTTCACAATTTTTTTTAGTTTCTAGGTGAAATTGAAATCAGTTGTGGTGGAGTTGTACAAAGCTTAAATTAAATGTCACTTTCATTCTGTTTGTGCATTCTGTGAAGTAACTTTAAGTTGCACTACTTTTCAAACTGAATGTAAATCGTCGATGAAATTATTTTTTGAATTCGTTTCGCAATGCGCAGGATTATTTAAATGATTCGGTAACACCGCTTGGGTTGCGTTGAGACCAGTTCAGTTTTGCAATTTTTAACGAAAAAATAAAATTTTTTACATAAATTGCTGCTCTTTCGAAAGCGCAAGCTTTTTGAAATAAAACAATTCAAGATTTCTTTTACACTAGTTCTTAAAGATTACAAGAAGGAACATTTTTGAATTGCATTATGCTTTTAAAGTTTCTGCCACAAAATTCGTGGGAGGATATGTTCCTTTTGCATTCAAACAAAAAGGTGATATAATTCACAAACTTTCAATCAAAAACTTACATTTTATAAATTAAGTGTAGTGCATTAAGTTATTGTACTTTAGATTACAATAAATCATATGATAATAATTATTTTTTATATCTTATATTTACTAAATATTTCATCGTTTAAATTAAAAGTAATATACATTTTATATTGCTTAAAAGGCCAATCACTTGGTATGCGAATAGATATGAAAAAGCAGATACAACCAATCGGAAAAATAAAGAAAGTCAGTGAAAACCAGTGCTCTCCTACGACTGTTTTCCTCTAAAAATATAGCCAATAACATATCTTTGCTAGGCTAGAAAGTTTTGTGGAGATATCATAAAATTCAATTTAAAATTGGAACTGCTAGAAATACATCACATAAAATATTTAAATTATTACCTGAGTACGTCACATTTCGTTTAATACCAAGTTTTATTCGTTTATAATAATTTGCTGACAACTGTATCAGATAAACATTTGTAACAAATACCACGATGTAAAAGAAAATCATGTGAACAGATTTTGTGTGATTTCCCATCGAAAGTGTTTGTGCGTTAAGGCCAAAAGTGCAGTCTTACTATATAAAGATATAATAGCACCTGTTCCGTGCACCTCTGACTTCATTAATCAATGGTATTTGTCATTGTCGAGATAAACAGAAGGTGTGTAGGAATTTTTACATAAATTAGTGGATCTTAACGTTTACATGAATAAAAATACATTTAAAAAACTCGAGTTGTACCATAAATTTAATTATCTGCGACTACTCGTGTGTTGTATGGGTGGCAGTTTGATTGTAGTATTTAACAATCCAAAATATTGCCTTTTAATGACTAAAAACGCCATCCTAAGCTTTCCAGTTCACTTAATGTCATCATAATATTCTTATTATATATCGAGGTGTGGGAATAACAGCGTAGGATGCGGATATTCGTTGGAAATATGCAATATTCAACACATCAGGAATTTACAGTCGTCGATGCGAGGTTCATAAAGTCATCTTATTGTTATTTGATTAATTTAAATAATTTAAATACGTAAACACGATAAGCATTTCAACGGACATTGAAAATTGCTGAATTAATGCACAATGTAGCTGTGTGGCAAAAGATGTTCTTCATGAAAGTGAATCTGTTTAAATTTAATTAGTAATTGCTTCATATTAAAATGTAAATGTATTTCTTCTTCGTCCCTATCATGAATTAGGCCCAATATACGGTTTCATTTTAGATTTTGTTGAAAACTTTGTAATTTAGCGTCGTTGTCATGAATCAAATCATAGCCAAATCATAGTCAACGTCAAAGATAAACGTTGCTGATTAGAACATTTATTGAATAATTCTTCCTTTAAACTATATTACAATATTTTATACATATAATCTTACATACTAAGCAAATACCAATCTATTTAATAATAGTTGCAGATAGGCATAATTCTGCTAACCTAATTATTGCAACATTACAACCGCTACACTGAGTAGTTAAACTGTAACACTTTTTCTAGAGGGTGGCTATTGATATATATATATACTCATGAAATTACTACCTTCCTACGATCTTAGATAAAATCAAAACGGCGCGTTAAAACATTTTGAAATTGATAGGGCATGTTAAGCTAATGTATCTCAAGATGTGGTCAAAATTTCAAAAAAATAAAACACGTTTTAGCGTTTCTTGCATAAGTATGTGCAGATTTGTATATACCTACTGTACTCATGAAATTACTTCCTTCCTACGATCTTAGATAAAATCAAAACGGCGCGTAATAACATTTTGAAATTGATAGGGCATGTTAATTGAAATACTAGCTTTTTATCATGTTATCACAACGTGCAGATGCTGCGGTATGGCATCTTTCTCAAGTGGTATTTTATTTAAGTCCTAAGCTGTATATGTAAGCCCTTGCACAAGTAATATGTTGAAATTACTGTATTTTGTCCATTTTAAATGTTTACTTTCAATGACTTACAATAAAACTTGGTCAAAAGCAAGCAAATTAAATGATTCAAATATGTTTATACAATAATATATTAAAAGGAGCACAACACGAGTCCATTAAAATGCAATTAATAATTATTTGCAAGTGAAATAATCAATTACACAACACATTCTCTCTTTAAACTGGATCTTCTGCAATTATTTTGACTGCTTTAAACGCTGCCGACCTAGTAATTACTTAATAAACTTACATATTTGGCAGCTGTTGCCATTACATTATCAAATAAATTTAGTTTAGCGCGTATAAGGTTGGCATCTTCGATTTCATCTCTGTAAAGTGGATCAAAAATTGTGAAACAAATTCTTGATGTTGTTTTTATCATTAAAGAGACCGACCTTAGAGTTATGGAATAATATTGGGTGTTTGTGACATTCTAATCGTTATATTTATAATATTAAGAGTGGCCATATTCAGTTTTGGACCGAGTCGTTTTTGGTTTCAAAATGTTCAAAGTTATTCAGGATTGGGCAAACTATAACAAAACCTATAAACATACTTAGCTTAAATTTGAAATATTTTTAATATAAAATTTATCTCGTATCTTGAAATTAGGAAGGGACAATCATATTATTATCTAACACCCTTGGGTTATTTAAGTTCACTTTTTATAACATGCTTTTTAAAAAGTAATTGAAGATAAGGTAAAATTTGTGGTTTATTTATAAAAATGACTTAATTTGGCGATTTATTTTCTTAATTGATCAAGATTTTTATTGTCCTTATTAAATTACTACCTTACGATGTGTTTATTAAATGAGGAGAAACTGAAATTGTAGCTTTGGCTTCAATGCACCTATACACACTTTTAATTTCCGTTGTTTTGCTTGATACTAATAGTTTCCGGCAAGTTATAAAACATTCATTCTCACGCACAGGTACCTACTTATGATTTCTTTTTGAATAAAAAATAAAATTACTGCATAACCAGACATGCCGTCAATAAATACATCAATCAACGATTTTGTTTTGTTTGTAAGAGTACGTTGACCAGTTTGTGAATTAGCAACGAAGTTAGTTGCATAAAGCCTGCCTTAATTAAAGCTAAATAACATTAGGTAGCTAATTGTTAAACCAGCACTTGCATTTTAGGTGTATAATAAACACACACCAGATTAACTCTTAAACTTAAGAGTTTTAAACGAGGTGCGTTATTTTAATATCAAAAATTACGCAGTTATACAGGGTGAGTCACGACGGACGCGTCGGAGTTTTATGGCGAAACGGTATATATTTTCCAATTTCTGTCACTGTTATATTATATGTAAGTCAATAAGGGCTACATTTTAAAAATATTTTTAAACATACAGGGTGCTCCAAAAAAGAGTAGCATATCAAAGTTATACTTTTTCTTATGGAACACCCTATATTTATTTACATTTTTGGATTCCTCTTTAAATTTAATTCAAAAAATGTATTAGGTCATATGGGTCTAATGTCAACCGTTTTCGTGAAAATTGCATTTTCATGAAAATACAGTATTTTCAAAAATTTTCAACATTTAAAAACTTTGAGAAGTCTGAAGAAATTCGCTTGGAGATCAGATTGACAATAGATTATGTAACACTGTGCACCACCTACATTTTTCAAATATTATACAGGGAGTTTTTTACGCTTTGTCAAACTTGTGAAACTTTAAACATCGATAACTCATTTTTTTTTAATACAACACCCTATATTTTTTTACACCGTCTTATAGAAAATTTAATTCTCTTTCGAAAACATTAATACTGTTTTATACCTAAAATTGATATTTTCCGAGATATCGCGATTTTATTGTTAATTATTAGGGCAAAGTAATATTTTCGAGTAGGCTATGAAGGTAGACAGCGGTAATTTGATACAATTGAAAGAAAGAACAAGAAAGGTTTAGTTTTATCTTTTGCCTACGCATTTTTGTTTGACAATGTATGTAATAATAATTCAAAAACTTTTGAGACAATCACTCCTAATATGTTGCGTAATGTAGGTAAGACGTTCACTTGAAAAGAGGATCACAATGTGTATTCAAGAGTATGATCGTCATGTTGAACATTTATTGTAATCGGCTCTTAAATTTTGTTTTTGAATTATTATTACATACATTTTAGTTATCACTAGAAATATTTTTATAAATGTTCAATTAAAGTTACTACGGTCCCAATTTGAAATATTTTCTGTGTATTTATATTTTAGTTAATACACCATAAACACTTATTTACATTAAACATTGTGCACACTAGCGCACTGTATAAAACACAATGTTTGCAAAATGCGTGGAACCAGTATTTAAGCAAAGACATTTTGGTAGAACCGAGTGTCGTATTATAAACATACAAAAAAATGGTTTATAGGATTTAGTAATCATCTTATCATACTGGTCCTATAAATAAATGCATAAATAATTTTAAGAAATCTCGATTTAAACGTGAGATTGCTCTTCATTATAAAAAATATGTCAAAAATGCGTAGGCAAAAGATAAAACTAAACCTTTCTTGTTCTTTCTTTCAATTGTTTCAAATTACCGCTGTCTACCTTCATAGCCTACTCGAAAATATTACTTTGCCGTAATAATTAACAATAAAATCGCGATATCTCGGAAAATATCAATTTTAGGTACAAAACAGTATTAATGTTTTCGAAATAGAATTAAATTTTCTATAAGACGGTGTAAAAAAATATAAGGGGTTGTATTTTAAAAAAATGAGTTATCGATGTTTAAAGTTTCACAAGTTTGACCAAGCGTAAAAAACGCCCTGTATAATATTTTAAAAATGTAGTTGGTGCAAAGTGTTACATAATCTATTGTCAATCTTATCTCCAAGCGAATATCTTCAGACTTCTCAAAGTTTTTAATGTTGAAAATTTTTGAAAATACTGAATTTTCATGAAAATGCAATTTTCACGAGAACGGTTGACTTTAGACCCAAATGACCTTTCACATTTTTTGAATTAAATTTAAAGAGGAATCCAAAAATGTAAAAATATACAGGGTGTTTCATAAGAAAAAGTATAACTTTGATATGGCACTCTTTTTTGGAGCACCCTGTATATTTGAGAATATTTTTAAAATGTAGCCCTTATTGACTTACATATAATATAACAGCGACAGAAATTGGAAAATATAAAGCGTTTCGCCATAAAACTCCGACGCGTCCGTCGTGACTCACCCTGTATAGCCTTAAGATATTTTTCGTAATTTAATCGAGACTAATAGTTATATTTTTGGTCATGGACTATGAAATATTTAAAGAATTATCTTCTAAATTATTACGTATATTTCGGTATTATTAGATGCCTTGGGGTTACTTAAAACCTAAATAATCGTAGATAAATAATCTTGCTAATTTATGTTTAACTATAAACTAAACACTCTTGAAAATTATGTTTAATACATATAATTATAGTTATGTTTGGGCACCATTGCGTTTTTAAAAAGTCGTTAGGTTTTAACAGATCAAAATTTGGATCAAGTTAGACAAATATACATTTATAGTAACTGGGGATGCAATTGTCTGATTGCCAATCACTGATTGATCGATTATTTAATGTGGAAGGGAAAGGTATTTTAAAATAAATTAAAGCTATTATCTAGGAAAAAAAATATTCTAAAAGTTTTAATTGTTGATATTCATTGAATATAGTATGTTCAACACTTCTATTAACCATTGCGATCAAAATATAGAAAATATAACTTGTAATACCTTAAGTGTTGAATCAAGTCATGTAATGTATTGTATACAATGATAATTTTAATACCATATTTTTACACGATTTTAATAATAAACGCAATACAACTGAGACATGTTTTAATTTACATATAACACTCCCTTTAGTTGTTAGGACTACAACTATGTCAGATTTGTAGCCGACCTTGTGGCTAAAAAAATTCCACATCCTTGTGTCGAAATCAATTTAATTTTGTGACTATAAAATGTGAAATAATCATCGCTGCATTTTATTGCACAATAAACAAAGGTTTATGAATGCCAGTACATCATCGTTTTAAGAACTTAATAGTTTGCATATTCTCTCTTCGTTCAATTCTACGCCGTTCAAAAATGCAATTTAATCTTTTTTTTCCAGTTATAACACATTGCTAAATTTCCTAAGTTTAAAGCAGATTAAAATGTATGTATTAAATTATTTAAATTTAACACTTCGAAAGTGGTTCGGTTTTCAATTTCGAGATTTAGATAAGAAACTTAATAAATCGATTTATTCATACCAAAGTGTATTGACAGCAATCAGTTTGATAAAAATGACGAAACTGTAAGTCGGAAGGAATTCTATACGTTTACTTTCACACTCTTTATCGCCCAGAAATTAACGACTTCAGTTATTGTACGACTAAAATTAATGATCCAGCTTTAAGTGTAACTATTAACAGATAACTCTTTATGAATGTGTTTGATAAAAACTATCTTCTTGTATATTAGCAAAAGCACATTAGAAAAGTAGACTTCTCTTTACTAACTAATGTTTTCGTATAATTTATACACAGATATCTTAAAAATTATGATAGATTGAATTCATTACTTAAACTTTTTTTTAAATTTAAACCCCAATAGAGTTTATAACAACGCAATCTGGTCTTTGAGACCAATGAGCAGTTTAATTCTAGCCTAAATTAATAACGTTCAAACTTAGTCTAAGGTTTACCAAATAGTAGTCCATAGTTTGCTTATATAATATAAGTACATTCATTATTAACGTGCATACTACCGCACAGTCTCTGCTTTTAAACTATTGCTCAACTAATTCAAAAGGTTTAACCCTTTTAAGTCTTCTTACTAATCCTGTAGTGTCCAGGAGCTGGATCGACTCGACGTTTACATGTTGATGGAGACTTCTTCGTGGCTCTTGACAAACTTCTTAATGGTGTTGGTTACAGTGTCCCTGTTGAGGTTCCGATATATGTCACTATTTCTGCAATACCTAGGTGCATCAGCGATGCTCTGTAGTGTTTTGTTCTGGAATTTCTGGATGATCTGAATATTCCTCTGTTTGGGGCGCATCCCCATAGCTGTATCCCATATGTCCATACAGGCTTTAAAATTTGATTGTAAAGCAAAAGTTTATTATGTAGAGACAGGGAGAATTTTTTTTCGATTAACCAGTAAAATTTTTGATATTTAATACCTATTTCTTCCCTTGTTTTCTCGACATGAGCCTCCCAGCGTAGCTTAGCGTCAAATTCTTTCAGTAATTATAAAGATAAACGGTTTATGCATGTGATTTAGGGAAATATTAAAAAAAAAACATAGGTTTTGCAAGCAATGCTTAAAATTTATTAACTAAGTATTTAAATTTAAACCAATGCGGCGCCTATAACGATTTAAATACAAATGAAAATATTTTAATGCATTCCCAATGCATGCCAATATAGAAAAATTGTTAACCCCATTCATTTATTGTGTGATTAGAATAAATTATACGCCCCAACGATTACAAAAACACGCAAATCAGACAATACAAAATGTATTGCAAGTTACTTTGTGATATTTTTTCTTCCAGAATAATTTTACAAACCATTTGTTTATTTGTGGAAAAGCTACGGGGCAACTATGCCTGTACTTATTTTAAATATTTATATATTTGTTCATAAGTAGGTACACAGAACAGAAAAAAAGGTATTTTATTAATGTGCTTACAAATGTTAGCTGAGCTGCAGCTTAGAACAATAATTAAATACTATTAAATATATAATATCTGCTGCCATGCTCCTGATCTTTAAGGATAATGCGCATATTCTTGTCAAGCACAACACTGGAATTATTTTTCGATTAACTCTGCATGAAACAAGATTCAATTTCATTAAAAATCTCGGCCTAATACATATACATAACGCAACTGGACGACATACTTAAAACACGATGTTGTTATTTGTTAATCATTAACGTTATAAAATCAGCAAGTTCCATCTGCCTCTTGAGCAACAAAAAAGCAGTAGGTAATCACCAACTAAAGGTCAGACGTGAAGACCTAAAAATTAACCAATAAACGAGGAAGAGGAAATACATCAAATTACACTGTTCCTGCGAATTTCTTTTGTAAACTTTAGAAGCACAACGTTTATCGTTAATACACCTTTTGGTGACCTCAGTCAAACACAAAAATTTATCTCATAATTTATATGTACAAGCCAGTTATTTTATCACCAGTTCGTGATCTCTAGTAGGCTTTGGAGAATTTATTTTGTCTCTGTTATTATGCATCCAGTTTGCTAAAAATATCCTAACCGTTAATCTTGACAAAGTAATATTATACAACGATATTTATCACTTGTAACTGTGGAACAGTATCGCGTCAGAAGAAAGTACTTGAAAGTTTTTTTGTTGGGCATGATTAAAAATAATGATTAATTGCAGCAACACAATTTATCTGTACATATAATTTGACAAGTTTGCGTAACTTTTAAAATAAGTGAATTAAAGTACTGTTAAACCATTGCTGCAGTTGGTAATGTTGAACAACTTTTACTTGGCAATTTCCTTGTATTTAGTTCTATTTGCATTTTGAGTTCAATACACCTGGTGTGATATTGACATGAATGTCATTAATGCACTATAAACTAGCAATGAAACTGACTTAAGATTTACAGCTAATATAAAACCAGAAATTATATAAGTTATAGCGTTCTCCAGGTCTATGACCATTACTATTTTGATCTAGTAACGAACTAAATATTGTGTTGAAAACATATGCAAACGCAATTAAAAACCTTATCTACCTTTTCAGTGTTAAAGTATTAAAATAAAATAGAGCAGAAGTAATTTTAGTAGTCTTTGTTTTGTGCACCAACTTGTTTCAATGTTTTCTGTACTTGGTCACTTTGCCAACTACTTTTCATTCTTTGTTTCTTCTTTTCAGTGTTTTTTTTACTGTCTTCTAGCTTTTATTCCGTGCGTTGTCTTTCCTTGTTCATTCTAACTGAATGTTTGAACTATTTAAGTTGTCACCTCTCGATTGTTTTTCTTATGGGTTCTATACCTACTCGATTTTCTTCTCTGCTTTTCGTTTTTTATTTTGTCCCATCTTGTTACATCTTTGACCCATCATATATACGTTTATTTAAAGATCGCGAAGTTATTAAACCAAAAGGTTCAATCAGTGTGTAATTATTTACATAACAAGTGCTTGTAGAAAGTAATTAATCAGTTTGGATGTAGCATGTGTATTTTGTTTTAACATTTACGCGTGGACAGACATCTAGTAGCCTTTTTCTTATTTCCATTTTCGTAATAACCTCCGGCATTTAAGTTCACAGAAACGAAACGAAAACTTACATAACACTAAATTTCGTCCAAGATTCACAATCGGTGCGAAAAAATGCTAACATTTTAAAAGATTAAACTCGTAAAAGACGTGACACTTTCTTGTGTTCTTTGATTTTTGCTGCCTCAAACCGTTTGTAAAGGTTGTTTGTGTTTTAGCATTCTGGCGACGGCTTAAAAAAGCTATCACTTTCATTTAAGAGCATACAATTCAAGACAACAAAACCTAATGCATGTTAATTGGGCCTCTCCTTCGTTGCTACTTCAATAATAAAGAGACATAAAATATGAAGGTATTATATCTTGCTGGATATCAGGAACTTGAGAAATGCAAGGCCATAATGTAACCGTAAATCTCGCGAGCTACTCGACAAATCAATCAAAACGTAGATACATAAAATGCAGTGCATTTCTCCGAACAAAAACGGAATGCTTCTATGCGCCTTTCTAAATCCTTAAAAAGCGTGTAAGATATTTAATTGTGAATGAAATGCGATACAATGGGCAAGAAATTTAAAAACAAAGAGTTTTTTAGCTCTCAGTTCAGTGTTTCGTTGTTCATGAATTAAAATTTTGTTACGGTAACATTTTGTTAATGTAGGAGATGTTATACAAGTACATCGTAACTTTTTTTTATATGAAAATACCGTTTTATAAATTATAACTATAACTCAGTGTATCATTGTAGATAATTTATGTCAATAGAAGAAGCGTTCACAGTTAAGGAGGAATTTATTAACTAAAAAAAGGCGCAACAGGACTATACAGGTCCCCATCTCTTAGATGGCCTTCCTATTTGTTTCCCCTCTTGGTTTATATTTGTATATTTTGTTTGGAGTTCTGAATTGTCCATTTTATGTAGGTGTTCTTTCCATGTCAAATCCTTTACATATTTTGCTGTTACGTTTTTTATTCTAATATTGATCTTAAAAATATAACTTCACTGCTTTGTATTCTGTTTTCAATTTTTTTTTGTGTGTCATAGTCCTGTGTTGGAGTAGACATGACGTTATAAAACTCCATTGGAGTGTTTTTCTTAACTTTTTCTTCGGTGTTCTCCTAATTCTTTTATTGGTATAGTTATATTTCTCAATTTTCTTTACGATTTCTTTGTATAATGCAATATGGCAGCTCATGAATTTAAAATATTTTATTTGTTCTATCGACTTATTCCTCAGTATTATTTCTGATCCTATTATTCTTTTACCTAAAAACGCCATTGTTTTTTTTTTTCAGGATATATTGCTAGGTTATACGAGAAGAAGATTAGGTTTAATTTATCTAATCCCAGCTGCAAAATTGCCCTTTTTATAACTGTGGAAGAGGATGAGCCCAGCAAGTTCGTCGGTAAGCCCATCAATTTTTTAGGATTAGCTTACTCTCACATCAAGACAACAGTCTGGATTGTTTGAAAATTATAAGAAACTTTACTTATCCTCTTAACTGGTTTATTATGACCACACACTAACCCGGAAACCGTACACTATTAAAAAAGACTCGTATACATATAATTCGTTACGTTATATGCTTCCCATTCTTTTATTTTCCTTTCAGATTTACTTTATATATTATGAAGGTGCAAGTAACATTAGTCTATTCACTCTCGAAAAGCTTAAAAAATCAATTAAGAACATTAGTTCTGCATTTATATAGTATTGTGCTATACATATCGTGTTAGTCAGGCTTGTGTTTTTTGAGCTACCGTTTTTGAGTGGCACAAGAAAGTACTGCAATGAATAAACTGAGCTGTACTGGAAAAAGAATAGTGTTGTTCGTGTACAAAGATTTAATTGTACATGCATAGTGTAAAATTACAAACGAATCTACTGAAAAATTATTAAAGTAATATTTGTGGTGGACAGAACATAAATCGAAAAATTAAGTACTTTTGTGGAGTTTCTATGCGTTTTTGTTGTGAATTGAACAGTTGCTTATTATTTTATGTATATTTTTTGTAATATTAGTATTTATTTGCATAAATATAGGTATAGGACTGTCTAAATTAATCAACTTTACACGCATATTTTTAAGTAAAAACAGCTGAAGAAAAAGTTTTGAAGTAAGTTTGACTTAATTAACTATTTTAGTACCTTAAAAACTGTAATTAGTTTGTGACAGTTAAAATGAACTAACAGAATTATCGTTTACATTATAAATTTGTAATTGAGGGGGTCGCTTATCTACGAAATGCTTTCTTTGTACGGTGATAATGTTATTTCACAATTTTGGAAGAAGTTTTATGGATATCACTCTAATACTATTCCCCAAGGATCTATGTATATTTGAGCTAAAAACTATATAATATTATGTTTATAAAAAAAACGGCATAACATTTTGATCTTAGTACACTGCATAATGACACATAAGGAAAAAAAACTTAATATACCATATCATTGGACAATAAATTAAATAATAAAACCTGTGGGAACTTAACTTATTACCTAATGTGAAAGTCATAATAAAATTCAAGACTCCTAAACCAACCTTAAAGCAACAACAAATAACTTTACGATAATTAGCTTTTAAAACATTTAATTAAACAATTATTCACAATTTCACAGTATTATATGAAAATTGAATGAATCGCATCCTGTCTTTTTATAGCCTTCTCATACTCGAAAAAATGTTGTTTTGTGTGGTAAAATACAATAGTAGCTTACGCGAAAATCATTATTTTGTAGCAGTTACGTTAAACCAAAATTCCTGCTAGATAATTATTTTGTATTAGAAGATTGTACAGCACATAACGTCCCTAATTCAAAGTTGAGTTTTACATTATGCAATGACTTAAGAACGGTTTTAACATAGTAGCAAATAAAAGTTAATTAAAAAGATCTTGCTTAGCACTTTCAAAAGTACATGAAGTTAAGATGGGTATTAGCAGTTAAAATAAGGTATTTTTAAATTAATTGTGTAAACTTTAGTATATTTAATTTACGTGTACAGAAGTACGAAGAAAAATCATATCATATAGTGCATACATTCATATTTTATCGGCATGTCGTAAACTTTTGACATGATGTATCTTTTTAGATTTGTATTCACGATTGTTAAGGTGAACAAAACGCGTTTAGCTTAATTAATGAATGTGCCGAATTCCCATTTAAGACCATATATGTAGGTTAATTAGATTTTATCTTTATCTCTCTACTGGTGGCCCATTTTTAATGCCGAAAATTTCATCAAACTATATTCGAGTGTGTTGTAACATCAAGATAAGGCACTGTTGTAGGAACGTCGACTGTACATACGTTCATGACCTAGAGACATATTATGATATGTGCATATTTAGTTTAAAGGTCGGACTAAAATTTAGGAATGTATAATGTTAAGATATACCTATGGGATATGGCAGTTGTAGAATACTTCGAAATTTCGTCACAAAAGGACCTAGCTTTTAATTAATTGAAATATAAGAATAGCTATGTGTATTTACTTTCCTATTTGGTTGAAGTTTTGTTAAATATTTAAACATTTATTTAAAACAACGTAAGCTTTTTTTTAAATAAAAATGTATCAGCATTGAAGCTTTGTTATGAGAACTCTTTAAATGTAAAATCTTTTGGCAATTCAATCAGCATGTTATTACATTAGTTTTTTGTTAATATGCTTGATTAAATACAGCTGAAAAGATTATAAAAAGGAATATGCCCATAACGAGAAACATAAAATAAGTATACTAATTAATAAAATCATTCTACTAACTTTTATTTATATACAAATGTTGTTGAATGCACACAAGAATTCATGGTGCAGTTTTAGTGTAGATAAAAACTAAATCGATAAATTTATTTGTAGCTTAAATTCGATACCTTTAAAACCAATGATGTGTGTTTGCCATAAGTATTTTATTTGTATTGTTACTTAAATAACACCAATTTTAAATTACCAACGGTGCAAGGTACAGAGTTATATATAACTGTCTTTCAACTTTCAAACATTTTCTCGATTCACAAGTAAGCTTTCAAATAAAGTGTCGCATTTGGATCTTCCCTTCACTCACATACACAACAAGTAAAAAAAGGTTTACAGAATTAATTGATATTATTATCCACTGTTCTTTGCTAACAGCTTAAAGCATTTGAGAGATTTATTTGTGTAAACAACACAACTCAACAGTCCTACACCTAACAGTAGAAACACTCATGACTAAATAAAATATGTATGTAATATAAATGTAATTAAAATTACTTTAGCACATTATAAAGAATCCCTTGTAGAAGTGCTAGACCAGTTTTGCCAATAACAAGACTGCTCCTGATAAAGAGACGAGAGTCTAGAAACTGCCATAGCTTCTACAAGAAATTGTTCATAAAAAAGATAAGTTATTTACAATAAACTTTACGTTCGTAAAATATATTGCTTTAAACATTCTTTGTGTGTGTTTATTGTTATTACTCTTTTTGTTACTGCCTATAAATACTAGAAATTTATTAATTATTTTAAACAATTCCGACTTTTAGAAAGGTACATATACCACAAAGTGTTGAACGGCAACGTTCTCAAATTAATAATTGATTTATTGGTGTCAATCATGCGTACATGATCAATGTTTGCGCGTCCCCAGGCGTGTTCCCACAATATGTTTGTTTTAACTTATATCATAGGCTCAAATGCCATTTGAAACAAACGAAATTGCCTTGATTTTAATTGGTAATAATCTCAGTTCCAAGTAAAGTTGCAGGATTGGTCTGAAAATAGTCTGATTTTGGTCCGAAACTCGTCTGAGTGTGCAGTAATTTTGTTTTTATGTGCAGGATGCAGGATTACGCACATATACCTACTTAGGCACTTATTTTTTTTTGCGGTGGGTGTTAACAAGAAAGCGAGTGTGTATTGTTGAAATTTCCAAATGCCTCCAGCGGAGACTGTATACTTTGGTAATATATAATCATATCATTGTTACTAGCTCGTTAACCATATTACTGTTGCACTAAATATAAGCACATACTATCATATATCGTCATTATAAATTCGGTTAATAAAATAATAATGGTAATACAATATTTAATTAACGGTAACGTGCTTTACAAAACTAGATAATTTATTATTGCATCGTAATGTTTATTGGATACATTTGGCAATACTTTTTACAAAATTTCGTTCATTAAAACATAGATTTATTTGTAGTCCTTGGCCTTTTTTAAATTAACTCTCATTGTTTTTTATTAAGGATTTTGTCCTTCTCTTTTGTTAGTTAGGTTTTAACTTATTATGCCTTCGATCTGCTTTGTTAACTTTCTTAGTTGTCGCTTCATTTTTTTTTTTAATTGAAAAAATTTAGCATGTCCGTCCTTCAATATATGACACAAAGAACCCAACACTATTTATTTGGTTATAGCTTTTTCCTACTCGAGTCCAATATTCTTGTTTAAAATCTTTATCAAATGTAGTTTTTATACTGTGTTAAGCATAATTGTCGTTCGTTTATTATTATTTATTTAAACAATTGGGTTTATTATGAAATAAATCAAAAGCTGGCCTTCAGAGTTCTATGTAAAATGTTCTGTTTAAAAAAATACTTGATGTTAAAACATTTACTCCCTTGAGATTGATTACTTAAAAAAAAATTATTTGTTTAAACTATTAATGAAACCTAACATCAAAAATTAATTTTAATACTTGTTTTACATTTTAAATTGAAAAAGTTTGATGAATCTTGCTCTGTGTTCTTAAAAAATACATGAGTATTGAATTTAAATTTAAATGGCAAATGTTTTATTTAACTTATCTACACCATTATATTTTAATGAAATAAATAATTGGTCTTGAATTTACGTTAACTAAAAATAAGCTGGGATGATCTGAAAAAAATATTTTTAATCGTTTTCTTAATGAAATGGTAGTCGTTATGGACTGTTTAGGGTTTGTTTAACATATCTACCAACAATCAAGCCAATATTTTTTTTTTTAATTTTTGACAAAAAACTTCGAAGGGCAAATTTTTGAAAACTTGGGTAAGTTGTAAAAAATATTTTAAACGTCTTCTGAATAAACTGTCAGTCTTTGTGGATTTTTTTTATTACTAAATTCGAATTTTGTTCTTCTAAAAATTATATGTACTTGCTCACAAAAAAACATTGCAAAAATATTACCACTACATCGTTCTATTATGATTTCTTCTATATTAAATTTAAAAATTAGACCATTTTGCGCAAGAATGAAGAACTATGTAAATAAAAACATTTTTAAGCTAAAGATATACCTACTCGTACAATGAAAATAATTTTTATTGATTCATCTTTTCTGAATTCCAGGCTTTTAAAACCTCCATATCTGTTGCAAATGTACTTGCATTTTTCTTGCAATGTTAAAGTAACATAAATTTCATAATGTAACACCGTAATCAGACAAACAATTCACTCACGTTATTACCAAACGCGCTGCAATATTTTTATCAGCTGTAAAAATTTTAAGTAAACGATTTACTTGAAAACAAAAGAAAACCAAAAACTGTACTTAAACCAAAGTAGGGCGTTATCTTTAGCTATGCACGTTTGCTACGCATATTTGTTGTAAAATAAACCGTTTGTGATAAATACAATTTCTAATAAGTTTCAACAACTGACCGAATTATTTAGAAATCAAAAACGTTCTGCTATTTATTTGTAACCACAATACGTGTTATCATTATCATTAAATGCGTCGCGTCAACTGCTCTTTAGTTTACAAACAGAATCGAGCGATTTTCTCCGATAGACCAAAGTTTCAACGTCATTCCGAGTCGATTCAGTTTCATTTGCGTTTGTAAATAAAAACGTTTTATGGGTGAATGACATCTGATGCTTTTCGTTCTTGTTGCTTGAATTTGCATCATATTTTTTCGAGATCTTAAAAGTACGGACCAAAACCCTTATGAAATAAAATTTTGTTTGCCAATAAATTTTTTGAGCAATTTGCTATGCGGACTTTTTCTCGTCGCACGCTTTCTTGAAACTGCATTGCACGTCTAACTGAAAGTTAGCTTTGAAATTTTGTTTATAGTGCAGGCAAGTGTTGCTAATACAATTGAATCACGTTTTTAATAACACACGGAGTGTTTGATCCATTATTTTATCTTCCTCATAGTAAATATAAGACATCACAAGTAAAATAAATATTGTTGACCTCTTGTTCTTTGAATTTCAAGTCTCAATAAGTCTCAATGTCTTTAACGTTGAAAAAAGACGCCGCTAAAAATATTAAAAAATATTTTTTTTGAAGTTTCATGTATCTTTGGACATCATAAAATCTCCTATTGCATTTCTACATACTTCATCTAACAGAACCTCACACCTATAGCATGCAGAGTACACATAAAAGGCAAATAAATGTGCACAGTTCAAACACACTCAGAGAGGTCGGTCGTTCACCAGAAGAAGAGCTTTAAGTATATCCTTAACAGTTATTTTACTTCCTATTACTACACAGAAGTGCGTAGTATATAATTTTGCAATGATTTTCATGTTTTGAACGTCGAAGGCCATACTTAATAAGTACATCAGAACGGGTGTTCGAAGGTGTCAGAATAACTATGGAAAATGGGTGTGTTGTTAATTAAATTTTATTTAGATTTTAGTATTTGGTGGGCACATTTACTACAATCATATTTTTAAGACAGCTTAAAATTAAAATGATTATTTATGTCAGTACATTTTTCTATTTATAGTATTGTTAACGGTAATTAAATCTTATTGCTAAATATATTTAATAAATACTCATCTTCACAAGGTGCAAATAATATTTCTAAAGAGAGTTTTCAGTAAAGATATAACAGCATCAGAGTGCATAATCTTTAACATATACCTATTCTAATGCTTTTTCAAATTTCAACAGGATTAATTTTAATACTGCAGAAAACTATTATCAACATTTTTGTGTTTAGCAAATTTTATAAAGAATGTTAAGTGCAACAATAAGATTATTATTATTATTATTCGTGATATTATAAAAAATTTAGTCTTTGACTACTAAAAATTATACTGATATGTTTATTGGATTGTAAATATTATAATATGTACCTACCCAATTTTTCATACATCAACAGTTTTAAAATTTATTTATAATAATTTGTTTAAAAACATTACCTAAGACTAACTAATCGAAATCTCGAAACAAATTCGATTTCCTTTTATGAAATTTTTCGTCTGCAACTTCACTTAATATGGCTGTGAAAACATTATTACTTTACGACGTATTTGCAAGCATTTATTGTATTCTCACGCCATAAAAATATAATAATCTAAAAGCCTTTTGTATGAAGTAATCTAAATGGTTTTATAAGAATGCAACGAGTTGAACAAAAACCTTGAGTGGTGTGTCATATAGGGCGGGCCGGGGAACAAAAAAATAATTCATTTGAACTATACGGCGAATGACCAATGTGGCAATGAAGCTGATTTTTGCTTTATCGATTTTAAAAATAGGCAATCATTATTATTCACGTTTAATATTCATATTGAGCGTTAATTAAAACAAACAACAATCGCGCAGCTATGTCTAAGAAAAGCTGAGAAACTAAAAACAAATGCGTGTGAGTTAATTGACATTGTGGAGCTGATATTTGAAAATTGTTAAAAAAATTTATAAAAGGCAGTTAAAAGGAAAAAATACTGAGTAAAAATAAAACAAAGGTACCTACACTAGACGATATTTAGAAAACGTGCATCTCATAAAATGCTTAAACCGCTTAGAATAAATGTTTTGATTGCAATAAACTATGCAATTTCCACCCAAATCTTGATTTAAACCAGTCTTTTCCGAATTGCCAGGAACTAAATCATTAATGTCTGTGGAATTTGTGCCAGTTAGCATCTTGTTTATTTATTTCTTGTCAAATATAAACCACACAACTATAAAATTCCACTATTAATTACACTGATCGACTATTTAAACGCCGATAAACGGAAAATTAATGTAAAATCCCTATTTACACGTTGCATATGGAAACTGCAATAAATATTCTTGAGACTTTACGTGTTAAGATATTTATCATTAGCGTAAAGGTTAAAATATTACTATTGATCAAAGTCAGCGTTAAGTATAAAGGAGCAATTTCTGATAAATTCCCTCTCATATTTCAGTACATAACAGCATGTGTTATTAACTCTTTTAAATTAACTGTCAGTCATATTTTACAAGAAAAGTGCGGAGTAAATTCGCAATTCGCGCAATTTAAACACTTTTGAAACCCATAAATTTCTAGAACATCTTAAAAGAGACGGTGTTTGGTTTTTTATGATCCTCCTAACATTAAAAAGCATGATGAATATGAGGACTTCGGTGCGCGTATTTATTGTTAGTGTTAGATTCAACGAATCCACGCAAAAATCGGGTGAATATTCAACTATAATTAGGAAATTGATTCTACTTATTTTTAATAACTTATCTTGCAATAAAAATTAATTTCTAAGCAATAAAAATGTAATTCAAACACTCATTCATGTAGTGACTGTCAGCTATTTTGATTAAAAAAATCAATTGTGTTCAGTGACTTCTGAAAAACTAAGAGTGCTAAGGAATCAACATTTCGGATTTAATTTCCACATTAAATTAAACAACTTCGCCTTACTTTAAACGACTTAAGTAGCTCCTAAAACAAGCAAGACGTCCAGTGTAAACCTCAAGTTAGGGAGAACCTTTATATTTATCAAACTAATAAGGATTTAATAATAAAACTTAAAAATTAAAAGCGATTGTGGTTTCTAAAATTCTATCTATTACTATGCGAAACCTGTAATATCCTTTTATGGGCTAACATTAGCAGTAACATGAATTTATGAGTAGGCGTGGTATTTGTTACAGTTTGCAAGCATTCTGGACTACAACCACACATTAAACAACTAAAAAAAAAACATAAAATTTGCCAACATGTTGTTTAAACTAAACCCACTCTTCTTAACTGATCGAAGTTTCCCTCGAGCGAAACCATAAAACTATACGCACGCCACTTAATTGGTAACGAATTATGCTCTACTTCCTCCCGGAAGTACAAATGACTCCCAACAAACGCGTGATGAAATATGGTAAAACTGCACTAATTAAAATATGATAAATCACAGCGTAATCTCCGTCGTAACAGCTTCTCAGGTTAAGTAACTCTCCGACTGGCGTTGTTAATTAGGAAAAGCTGTAGCCTTGACAAGGCCGGCACAAAATTAAAATGCATTTAGTGGAGGAATGTTACTGTTACTTGGTGAAGTCAACTTTAAAAGAGAGAGTGGTGCAATACGTAGCTGCTCGATTTTAAATGTCTTGCTTCAACGACCATTTAATCCAAATATTGTTTAATAAAAGTTTGGCGTGGAATTTTAAAAACTGTGTTTAAAAATAGAGCAACCAAAGAGACGACCTAATAAATCAGTTTTGTATTTTACCAAATACATACTGTAAAAAGTAAGAAAACATCATATTTTGGCTCTTATTTGGTGGTCGAAATTTTTTTCAAAGATATTAAATATTTTTCATTAAGTACTGTAAAGTGTAAAGTGACTTAAGCCACTTTAAAAATTAATAGTTTAAAAAAAAACTGTCGACTTACGTTGATTTTGTCGGATGTGTTTCACTGAATTGATTTGTGATAAGACAGCAAATTAAGAAAATTGTTGAGTAAATGATATAATATTAGTAATTTATACAATGTTTTTCTTTATAAGTTTATTCAAGTATTTTTTCATATCATTAATATTCATAAAATACATAAATAATAAGTAAGTTCATCAGTGCATTGTAAAATATAAGTATAAGTAATTTATATTTCATATAAAAGTTTATTCATGTATTGAATCACTGTCATAAAAAGGAGTAATGAAGTCTTCAGCCATTTCACTTTGTTTTAAATTTTTAAAATAACTGTGGTACATTGGGGGTATAGGAAAACAAATCCATCAATATACCATTTTCAAAATTATATTTGAACTTCTGTTTAGCAATAAAATTTCTATTGACGAAAATAGTGATGATTTTGAAAGAAATTACTAGTAAAATGTTTAAAAGTAAAAATACCATACATTTTTGTAATCGTAACCAGCTTTTAACTCACTTTTCGCAAAGGGTTAGTTTCGAGACGCTCGTCTCTACATAACTAGATATATTTTTATTTATAGCAAGTAATTTATAGATAAAGCGATGTTTGTATCGAAACTAGTTTAAGATATAATAATTTAAATTTATTATTTTACTTATTCCCAAATCCTTCAACTGTTAGGTGTAGGAATTATTTTAATTATAATTTAAATACGTTTCCAGATCTCTATTGCAGATTCTCTTTCGCATAATTTTAAATTAAACCCATAGAAAAAAGTGACACATCCATTACTATAGTATCTAGTTAGCAATCATATCGATTTTAAACACTGATAATTACATTTAATGACAGGAAATTACAATAGTACAGAAAGATAGGTTATTAGAGAAGTAGCACATTAAATGTTGTTAACACATTGGTAAATAATCGCTTTCATGTGATTAAATGGTGTTAACACTACGTGGCAAAGATAAACATACACAAATTATCCTAAAGAGATGAAACATTAATTAAATGTTAAAAAAGATGAATTTCTGGTAGTAACTCACAAACTTTTTGAACAAGATTTATGTAAATTGTCCAGAAGTTTTCTAGTAAAACTGCATGGTTGTTGAATAAACAATCTTCCTAGCGTTTATATTTAAATACATATCTATAATACCACATTTATTTTCGACTTTTGTTAAACATTAAACTTTAATCTACTTCTAGAATCCAGAGTGACTATAAAGAATTTTATTAACAAATATCTCTTTGCAAATGGTTCTTAACAAAAATTGCTTTATTTAAATAACCATGCTTGTAGTTATTTGCAAGTATGGAGTTATTAAATTGCTCTTTTAGTCAAATGCTCTTTCCATTACTCATTTTGTTTGCGTTTCCTTGTGTAAGATTAATTATAAATTTAAAAATAAAATATCGAACTATTACGTTCAAATAAATTTCAAATAAAACTACAGCTAATGTCATTCCTCGCTTATAAATACCTTATTAGATTTTATTCGCTTTCAGTTTTAGCAAATTGGCGACATATTTACTTTTACTGTCTTTCTATATCCAATCTGGGCCATTAAAAAAACTGACAACCACCAAAACAACAAATACATAGTTATGAAATGAATTTTAATTATGTAACTAAAAGTGATATGTCTATTTATATAAATGGATTATTAGTGTGTACCTCTCTAAAATGCAACATTAAATTTAATTAGACATATATGTGGTCAGTGCGGTAGTTTTGTTATACATTCTGTTTAAATTAGCATTGTGATATATTTCCGTAGTTAACTAGATTTCATTACAAAAGAATTATTATTAAAACAGTAAAGCATTAAGCTATCCATATATTTTTGAGTTATTCAAGTGATTTATTTGAAATATAATATAAAAAGGTTTAGTTTAATATTAGAGTCTTATTGCATGCTAATAACACTAAATATAAATATCGTTATCCGTAAACTAAATAAAATGGTTACCGATTACAAAATAGGTCTAATTTTTAAGTCAAGAATCAATGCCAAAATATTTATTAATTTATTTCTATTTAATTATTGTTTTGTAACGAAGCTTGCACAAAAATAATGAAAGTTAATAACGCATAGCTCATTCAAAGCTTACTATTATTGAAGTAGTTTCAACGCGTTTAAGAACAATGTAAAACTCACCTTGCAAATAAATAATTTTCATTCTGGTATGGCAAGGCATTGCTAGGCCGCTGTAAAAGAAATAAATCATTAGTAAATCAATCAATACCATATCAATAACAATAGATAATATAGCCTGGCACAAATAATCAAGGTAAAAAATTCTGTTGCGTCTTGCCAGTATTCAAGTTCCTGTAACATGTTTATGAACAATGCAACAATAAAAAATAATATTAATAGCTGGCTAGTAATTATTAAATATACAAATAAAACAATTTTAAACTTGTAGATACAGTATCGACAGTAATTAAAAATTGGATGACGTACAAACAAGCAGGCTAGTTTTCGTAGAAAAAGACTTGATAACTTACAAATAAAATGCTTAACCTAGATAAGAAAAATTGGTAGAGGGAGCATAAAAAATGTATAGGGGGAAGAACACAAAATAATTTCATAACTTTGGACTTATTTAAGGGATTAGTTTTAAATATAATCGCATGTAAGTGTCTTTATAATATTATTGGATCACCTTATTTCTCAGGAGAATTACTCTTTGAAAAAAATTAAACCAGTTTTGAGGCTGTGGTACGTTTATAAAATGAGAATATAATCTGCTGGGTTGGCTAGAAAAAAAAGTCTATACGTTGGTATAGTTTATCTTAAGATAGCCGTTTTATTTAGAAAAAAGAATCGAATTCTTAGTTAAATTCAGAATAATTAAGCACGATTTTTTCTGTTAGGGCTTTTACAAAAATTCTCGAATCTTAAAGTATTCTGACAACCTTCCTCTTTAAAATGACTAAAAAATTTACACATTCTCCTGTCCTGTTAGGCTCC